>CALSCE010009506.1:1053159-1098963 GCA_943593645.1 Bovichtus variegatus
GTGTGTGTGTGTGTGTGTGTGTGTGTGTGTGTGTGTGTGTGTGTGTGTTGGAGTTTAGTGTGTGCGTTGGAGTTTAGTGTGTGCATGGGGTCTTGGCTGGGGCCGGGTTTTTGGCAGCAACCAATCTGCCCAGACTGTTAGTCACGATGCTGTGGCACCCCCAGCTCCCAGGCACTGCACGGGTCATTAAGGAGCAGCAGCACAGCCGGAGGATGACCACACACAAATACACGCACACATGAACACACAAAGGCACACAAACACAAGATATTGTATTTGTTGTATCTATCTCTCAGTCCCGTTTAACCAACCCACCAGGGTGCTGGTATACAGCTAATGGTACACACATACTACCTTCCACAGGGGGAGGGGGGGGGGGGGCAGCATGGCATGAGCCACCCAAATGGGAATCATGTATTCAATTACTTAATTAAATCCAGAGCCCCCAAGGGCCAAGGAGACTCAGGAGGAGACTAATTGAGAGGATGGGATCCTCGCTGCAACTTCAGTGTTGCTCTGCTTCCTGACCCGTGCCACTAACCCTAACCCACTACAAGTTACTGTAACCGAGGCCAAGCAGGACGGCATGAGGACAGAGCCCAAGATATGATCTCCAGAGCCGAGCGAAAGGGGTCAGAGCTGGATGAATCGATGAGGTAAGTGGATTAGACTTGATTTCTGCTTCAGTGGACTTAACTTTGAACCTGAGGTGGGGTAGCAACAGGATAGATAATCGTGAATAGTTGGTGTGGCAATATATCTCCATTTAAAACCCCAGAGAGCAGTTGTTTACCATTGCAAGGAGAAAAAGGCATTTTTATGACCCCCCTTTTGGACTTTAATTGCGCTGATATATAGGTGTAATAAAAGAAGCTGAGAAATAATCAGTGTCCCAGAGAGTGTTGAACGGTTTCTCTGCCACCTAAGTGAGATGATCCCCACCCAGAGGGGAAAGTTGTTTCTGTTAAGGGCAATGAAGGAGGAGGGGGAAAAGTTAAATGGCTTTTAATTAAATTTTAATCAAGAGATAATTTTCCCTTCCCCAAACCGGTTAGGAGGAAGAGATGGATAGACCTAAGTAGACGGCGAACGAGGGAGCCCCATGTCCATGATGGATTGGATGTTTAAACCCTTCAGAGAGCCCATCACTGGTGTCTTGTTAAAATTTAATCGATCAGTTGATTCTCAATGAAGCTGCCAGATCTTAAAAAAGATGAAGCTGCTATAAAGGTGAAATTCTTCAACCTGGCTTGCTCCTGAGGATAGTCTCAAGGGGTAACCTGTTGTCAATGGTGTCGTTTTAACATCAGTTCAAAGTGAGACTGATCTTTGTAAATATATTTGCACTATGAGAATGAATACAATTAGTGCGGTAGTCCTTTTTGGAACGCGGACATTATTGTTGATAATGCCACCACCTTCTGTACAGCCAACACCTTTGCTGTGCCAGCAAAAATGACCCGACCTTTAAGCAAAGCCTGGTGCTCAGTACAACTTTATTACTTTATTGAATTGAGTGGCCTAGCAGGGCTGCGCAGTAGACATTTCATCCCGAATGTCAGACTGCTGATGTCATAGTTGCGCAGGAAGCTGGACCCATTTTCATGAAACCATAGAGATATGTAATCATCTAAACCCCTCATCTCCCCCTCGCTTTGCTCCACTCTCTTTTCTTTATGAGGCGCTAGGTGGGACGGGCAGGGCGCGTTCTGGCCCGGAGCCTGACCACAACATTACATTCTCCTCACAGATGTGCTGCGATATAAGAAAACACCACCAGTAATCACATTATTATATTCACGCAGCATCTGTGTGACTTATAGAGTGGTGACTAGCTGTGAGCTGGATGCTGCACTGGATTACATTTCAGCTGAGTGTTTCCTGCAGTTACGGCTGGCTATTACTATTATCACCTTCCTAGCTAGGCAGGATAGGAGCGCAGTGGCACATAAAGTGAAAATGTCACGGGGGTTTTAGTGGGGTTTGGAGGGGGAGTGTGGTGAGAGGCTCCGGTGCACAAGGCAGAGTGTGTTTCTGACATGGTGTGTGACGAGGGGCATCGCGCTGACCCCTGCTCATGAATAAGACATGGGCTGAGAGGGCCGCCGGGGTGCCTGCTGTCCATTTGCCATTTGCACGCTTGGCCAAAGCCATGGAGGACGACTGGTGAGGGAGTGCTGTATGGAGTCACTCTAGGAATTGAGCATGGAGATACAGAGTACACAGAGGAGACTACTGCATGCAACTTTGCCATTTGTGGATTGAGGTTTTGAGGTCTACTACGTAGAATAATTAATGACTGGCTTGCCTGATTACAATTTGATTGTATTTTTAAGGGAAAGCATCTGGAATTCTAATTTGTATGGCTCTGGATCTTCACATCACTCTCTTGTATTGGCACCATAGAGGAAAACAATTAAAAATGCTCTGTATTCCTGTTCAGTGTGTGTCAAGCATGTGACACCAGTCTAACGTAGAGAAATACATTTAGCTGCAGGGGAAGCTTTTGTAATGGAGTGCAGTATATCTCCAGTGCATACTTCGGATACATATATTTGATACATATATTTGTCCTTATCCTTTCCAAAGTTGGCCTTGAGCTTACAAAGTGATGTCTTCAAATGATTTCCAAGAACAACCAACACCTTTGCATTTGAAAGTTCAATATGAAGGAGGCAGCTGAAAATTACATAGAAATGTGAACGTTGACATAGCTTTTTGGAATAAAAATAAAAACCAAAATATTATCGTTATTTCGATGCTCAGGCTGGCAAACCAGAAATGGTTAATGACTTTCATCCGAAATGCAGCCAAACCATCCCCCCATGGGAGGTCAAGCAAACATCGATCCACCACCCTCCTTCCCGTCTTTCTTCTTTTTTCTTCTCCTTTTCCAGCCGACCAAGGCAGATGGAAATCAATACAAAATCAAGCAAAAAGCCGGAAAATAAGTTGGTCGTGAAATGTTCCAGACTGAACTTTTACTTCAAAAGGAACTTCTGAAACCTGGAAGAAGACGGACACACCAGTCACAAGAACTTTGAAGCCTGAGCCTTGTGGATGTGAAGCAGCAAATTGAGGTGAAGAGACGGAGGGAGGATGCTGGCAGCTCAGATAGAGGATAAGAGGTCAAAAACACTACAGATGAATGGGACAAATAAGTGCTGTGCTGTTAACACAACCTGACACATGTACAGAAAGGTTAACCCTTGTTCAACATGGCTGTTTTTAACTGACTATTCTCTGGACAAAGGCTTTGTCAAAGGGGTCTGAGGGTTTTCAGCTGGCTGTTCAGACAGGATTATAATGACAGTACTAGTTAAACCTCGTCTGTCTTTCTGTTGGATTTCTGATTTGAGGTTGTGCAATCCTCCCGTACAACAGTGTGAAGGCTGCCTGCTCTCCTCGAGGCTTGCTCAAATGTAAACAACTCCAACTCGTTGACACAGCCTTAACCTCCAAGCCCATGGGTCTCCTCAAGCTT
This sequence comes from Bovichtus variegatus, assembly GCA_943593645.1. Classification (NCBI taxonomy): domain Eukaryota; kingdom Metazoa; phylum Chordata; class Actinopteri; order Perciformes; family Bovichtidae; genus Bovichtus; species Bovichtus variegatus. The sequence continues at coordinate 1,056,644 of CALSCE010009506.1, forward strand.
TTAATACACTTTTCAACTGAAAAATGTGTATTTCAGGAGGCAGCAGGATAGGTTACAGGAGCTGTTGACCACTAACCTTATGGCTTACAGTGCCTGTTAGCAGATTGACATGTCTAACCCAACTACACCAAACAAATTAGGCAATAAACCAGGCAAAGGACCCAGCTGAAAGCTCCAGCCAAAATAGCTTCAGTTGGGTCCAGTGGAGACACTAGAAAAGCAGCTGCGGCACCACACTAAAATATCTCTTATAATGAAGTGCTGAAGTGGAAGGGAAGGCTATTTGTCGGAAGACCTAGGATTGATTGGGTCTGTCTAGACAAACCTGCAAAAAAACAAACTGAGAAATACCACAGTCTGCAAATCAAACAGCCCACATTTCGCCAAACCTCCCTGCTTTTTTTACTCATATGTACAAAAAGAAAAAGAGGTTTGGCTGTGTAAACAAATATAACTTAAGTATTTTAGCTGATCCCGGGAAAACATTGCTCCAGTGTAGTACAGCATTAGACGTAAGACTAAATGACAGAGATACCCATTAGCAAGCAGTAGGCATTCATTATGTAACAGATACGTATTTAATGAGATCACACTACATGGCTGCTACGCGCCCAAGAAAGAAGACTCAGAAAAGTAGAAATTGGGTGTTCATATCAGAGAGCCTTTAATTAGAGCTGAGTGGAAAACATCTAGAGTACCAGGAAGCTTGCTCAGCGGGGACTTTGGTTGGATGGGAGCGTAGGGAACGGATGAAAAATATCAAGAAACAATTGGGTTAAGAAGAAGAAAAAAAGGAACTCTGGCAATAATTGAAAACAAGTTGGAGAAGGGCTGACTGCTGTTGGAGGAGGTGGAGGTGTGAGACAACAAAGAGTCCTAGGTCTGTCGACAGGAGAACTTTGGTACAGTAGGTAATTAAAGGTGATAAAAGCAGACTCTTCTAAGTGAGGATTGTAATGGAAGAATGTAGGCGGGTGCAAATAGATTGAGGTGCGGAGGCACACAGGTGGGGGTGGGTGGTGACAGGTGGCAGGGTTGGTGATGTGGTGTGGTAATTGGTTGGCAGGCTAAGCCTTTTTCTGCACTCTGTGGCAGTTTGGGGAGTGTGTGAGTGTGTGTGCTGCAAAAGGGAAAGCATTGATCATTACATTTGTTCATTCCTGTGGAAAGGCTTGGGGCAGGACAGGGTACCGAGGGTCAGAAGAATTGGGCTTGTCTAAGTCCGATCAAGGGAGAACAAAGGTAAACAAGGGAGACATGGAGCAGGGAAGAGAGAGAGAGAGAAAGAGAGAGAGAGAAAGTAGAGGGAGTGTGGAGATGAAACATAGGGAGGGAAACAAGCCACAGCGTAGAGAAAAAGAGAAACACAGGCTCATGGGAGGATTAGGAGCCCAATGCAGTGGTGGAAAAATAAGAAAAACTCATTTACAGAAACCGATCAGAGGCATCTTCAAAGTCAGCCAGCCAGATTCTCACTCCGAATACTGGTCCACTAAGAGAAAGACATCTCTTTCCATTCAGGTGGCTCAGATAGCGGAGGCGCATTTGTGTAGTTGCAAAAATTGTATGTCCAAGTCCAATTCACTCTCAAGCTTTCCTGTCCAAATTATAACTCTCAATAGTGGCTTTGACATTTTTTTTTAACAGGGAAGGCAGGAAGGTTGTTGATATTTTTAACTTACTCCCAGAAGGGCAGAGGAATTGGAGTGCTGTAGCAGAGCTTAGTGAGTGATGAAGATGGAGGTATAAGTCCATGATGAAAAAAAACGTTTTCTTCCATAACCCTGGCCACATGCCTCAGCAGTCCTTGCTCAATCTGCAATGCTTCTATCAACTGTCAGTGAGCAATATTATCAAGTATCCCAAATGTCTGCCTTAGTACAATGTTTGAGTTCAACCTTCACAAATATCATCAGCTTGCACATACACACTCTACACTTTACCTTGTGAGCCTTCTGATAAGTGTGCAAACCTGTAAATCCATTGGGATCAAGTGGAGGAGAAATGCCGAGACGGAAATGTATTTAAACACGTGTGTGTGTCTCTCTTTCATGTAAAAACTTTAATGTGTCAATCACACTCATTTTGAAGTGTGGGCTGAAAGAGAGCTCGAGAAAGAAAGACACCACAATAGAAGGAAGGGTAAGGGGACGACAATGATCGGGGGAAAGGAACAAAAATAAAACGGGATGGAGAAAGAAAGAGACGCAAGCAAAAAGCAACCAAGAGCAACGCAATGATAGAAAAGGAAAAGCTTAGATATTTGTCGCAGTCACATTGCAAAACTCTCCAGAGAAGAAGTGAGGTGAAGGGAGAGGATGGCGACGAAGAGAGGCATTAATATTGCACTAAGTCAAGCAAGACTTAGGTGTGAAAATGGCCTCCAGTTTGCTCGCCAGTACTACTGCCAAGCTATCAGCCTATCCCCTTCAGGCAAAATTCTCCACAACACAAACAGGCACTCATATGCAGGGATAGAAAAAATAAATTGTTTCTTGCGGCAGATAATCAAGCTGCAGTTGCATGGTGCTGCATTTGTAATGTGTTTTTCCATGCTTAGGGTTATTATTCAGGACTGAAGGATTATCAAGCACTTACATAGCCTTGGTCACTCCGCTGTCAAGATTATAGGTGAGACATTGATAAATCTTCCATGAAACCAGCTCAAAAGTGAGCAGAATAATTATACAAACCAAGAGGCAGGAGGGAAAGGGACTTGAGAAAGAGAAAGACGCACTGAAAGAAATGAGCACGCTGTCCATCTCCACGCACCCTTGACCTACATGTCAGGGCCTGATGCCGAGCCACAAAGCCCACCCCCCCCCCTCCCAGTTGCATGGCACTGCATTTTGGCAGCAGACGCTTTGATGTCAATCAGGCGTCCTTGATGAATTTAAACAAACTAGTTTAACTGAATGAGGAGCGCAAGCCAGGAAGACGGGTAAACAAAAAGCACAAGAGAGATGTTGTTTAAGGCTTGAAAGAAAGGAAGAGAGAAGAATTGGTCACTATTGAGACTGTACGCTAAATTGCCGTGCATCTCCCCACCCCAAACTTGCACCCTGCAGCCTTCCTTCTGGACCCCAACTCTTTAACTCCACCTCCCCCAACCACCAACCAAGTCCTTCAACCATCCCCCTGCCCGCCCCCTGGAGGCCGCGCATACTTCCTGTAAGATTCCACTTTTCAGTGCCAGAAACAGGAGCTTGTTGCCATAGAAACAGCCTTGTATAGGAGGGGAGGGGGAAAAAAAATCTCTGCCGCATTGCTCGGCTTGGGTGACTGTTTTGTATGTGTGCATGCGTGCGTGTGTGCGTGTGTGCGTGCGTGTGTGTTTTGGTCTGATAGAGACCTTTTGAATGAGTGTGTAATCAGGCACTTGTGGAGACGGGATGCTGCGTGTTTTTATGTGTGTTTGAGAGAGAGAGAGAGGGACATAAAGACAGAGGTGAAAGAGAAACGGTGTGCGCTTATTAATTATGTTTCAAGCTACATTTTAAAGTAGTTAAGTCAAACCTCAACTGTCCATCATTCTACTTTGTATGCTGTGTCCGTGTGCATCCATGGACATGTGAATGTCTTTTACTGATCCCATTTCCTCCCCATTAATGTACATCATTAATGTAAACGAGACAGGACATTTGATTGGTGACATCACTTGCATTTGCTGCATGCATGCCAGGCTCATTATGCACCATGGCCCACTTAAAGCCTCTCAGCCAATCCCAGGATTGCCATGGTGGAATTGAATCTGTTCAATTTGCTTCTGGATCCCAAGGACCTTAGCAGCCTTTACTGTTGGCAGCCCCCCCCCCCACACTTCTCTGGCTCAGCCCCTCTGGTGACTGAGGTGACATATTGTATTAGACCATCAGAGGAAGGTTACGGCGCCTTGGTCTGCGCCCCCCATTCTCATTCAGGCCCAGCCTCGGACTCCTTCGCCTTCCCAGCCGCTCAGCAGCCTGGCAGCCCCAGTCCTCTATTGATCCCACAATCTCATCAAGCATGTTTCCTTGAAGATGCAATTTCCACCACATCAACACACAGGGTAGGAGCACTTTGTTCAAGCCGCACCCGCCGTGTCATTGATCTAGTTCGCCGCTTGCTCGCTGGCTCCCCATCCTCTCTTCCCCCGTTCCGCCATCATTGCACTGTTGCCAACGTCACCTCCAGCTGCCAGACACCACCCCACACAAAAACAGACACTCCGCACCCTTCGCCGCCCCCGCAAAACATACCTCTCCACCCTCCCTCCACCTTGGCAAACGTGTACACGCTGTTCACTTTCCATCGCTGCCCGGGACACTTTCGACTGAATGTGGTTCACCATATACGGTGAACCATAGTGCCCCTGCAGGCACGCACACACAATGCTTATAAACGCACACAAAATGCACATGCAAACACACACCACAAGCGCAGACATGTGCCCCCCAAAGCGGTGGCAGCGAAGGCCATGAGGGACTCAATGGGGAGGTTGATGGGTATCCTCGTTCTAAAAAAAAAATAAATAAATAAAATCCTTCACTGAAAACTGTGTCACACTCAATCAAACCTTTACACATACACATAAACAGCAGCTCTCACCTATTTATACGGTACAGTAGACAACCACCAACAAAATCCTTCTCTGTATGTTTGCTTTATACCTAACCCTCATTCCCTGTTTATCTCTCTTTATTTCACACACTTCCACACACTCTTTAGTACGCACACACAAATCTGTGCACAAAAATAGCTATGCATATACACAAATACACACACAGACCTCATCTGCTGGGCTTCAGCGGTGAGGTCACGGCGGTCTAAGTCTACACCTCAGGGCCTCCGAGACCTCATCCAATTCCTGCCTCCTCCTACTCCTTCTCCCATTTCTCCTCCTTCCTCCCCTCTTGGCCCTCTGTAATCTGCTTCTATTTCTCTTTATGTAATCTTGTCGCAAACGCATTTCAGATATGACTAACACATCCTTCCGACCATTCCCCTTTCTTCCACTCCTTTCTCGCCTTCCTTCTTTAATTACCGAGGCAATCATATTTGCCAATTCCCCCCACTTGTTTATCCCTCCCCGCAACTGTTTGCATATTGAAATTGCAATATTTATTTGTCTTCTCTACTCTACATTCTTTGAGAAAAAAGTAAATGTAAGACGGAATCGTGGGGGATTTAATTGAGTGGGTCAGTGGCTTTGGGATGAATTATTAAATAAGCAACAAACATCGCTGACATGCAGGCGGTGGCACTGGCAAAATTGTGATTAAAAACACCACACGCTTGTTCTGCCTCCTCACACAGCTCCTCGCCTCCCCTCCCTTCCACTGCTTCTCACCTCATCCCCCATATTGGATGTCAAAACTGTCTGTCACAGTTCTTTTTAGCAGGCAGACAAGACACAGACTTTGCTGCAAGTGGCCTTTGAGGCACTATAATGTCAGTGTTTATTTTCCGGTGCCCACAATTATGCTACTTGATATTTTATGACAGTGTCACCTTGAGTTATGCCATGAAAACGAGGTGGGACAAACATGAAAGCAGGTGAGATATTAAACAAATGCTGAATATTTTGAGGTACGCACAAGACATTTGGACGCATGCATGTCTTCCTGATTTACCTGCTGTCGTTGGATGCCTCCTAACTGATGCTGTAAAACTCCGAACTACTAGCTTTCCTAAGGTTCACATATCGACAGCTTTCATAGCCTCTGACATTGTTTTTCCTGCAGAATAAAATACGATGGGACCAATTATCACATCACTGTTCAAACACACGAGAAGTGGCCGTACAGTGAGAAATACCTGCTATGATTTGAAAAACTGTGTACAGTAGTAACTGCATAAACTGAAAGATCGTCCATTTAAAGGGTAAATAAGATGGCTGTTGCTTTGATGAACTGGAGTCACAGCGCAGCAAGCTTCGCCTGCTCTCTAAATTGAGAATCATCGGCCATGATGGCGTGTAACCGGACCATCATCAAAGACTGTCACTGTTGACACATTTGGCAATCAGCACAGAACTTCTCTGTAGGCCGGCTTGATTATACCGTAGGGGGTAATGACATTTCTGAGTGTAATTAATCACGTGTCGAGCGCCACTTCCCTTGGTGGATGGGAATCATGCAAAACATACGTACTGAGACCATTAAAAAAAAAAAGAAAAAGAAAATGACACCTCGTGACTACTTTTCCCACCTTGTGTTCCATTTACATCCAATTACCTGGTGGTGAGAATGGCACATGCAAGTGGGCTTTGTTTCCAATAATACAATGACCTTGTTTCTCCTTGCTTATGAAACAGAAATTAGAAAGCCTCCACTGTCTGACCAATCCCTCCAAGTGTCTCGTTGCTGCGCTCTTGGTTTTAATCAGTAAAAGAATAGGACTTGCTGGCCTGTCTGCGGTAATCAACATCAGGGGCCATAAAGCGATGCTAATTGAATGGTCTCCTCATTGTCATGCACAGGGGGTATCTCTCCTCACTCCCTTTCTCTCCCAATCCTACTCTTTCCAATCTGACTCTCCCATCCCTTTTGCTCTTGTATGCCTCTCATACAAGTCCCTTGGAGACCCTCCATTGCTGGCGCTGGCTTTTCCCACAGACAGCTCTAAGAAAACAGGCCTTGTTTGAAGTGGATGGAGGAGCTGCTAAAAGGGTTTAGCCCCTGTTTGGATCCAACTTTAAGGGGGGAGACTGAAGGGAGGGGAAGAATTGGAGGAAATGTTATAAACATTCTAAGGAGATCAACAGAGCAAATGAGGTGAACATGAGTGGGTGTCAGTCGATATGTGTTAGAGATGCGGTTTGCGTGTGCAAAGTTTTTCATGTAGTAGGTAGAAAAAAAAACACTTTCGACACAATAGTTTGTATTGAATTTCACTTTTATTTCAAAGATTTATGAGTATGTCGATTGAGGAATCCACTGAGGAATTCCACTGTGGTTATGCTGAAACTGAAATGAAACTAAAAACTATTCACTTTTTTAAGTGTTTTTCTTTTGCAAAGGCCCCTCACATTTAGACCCCCACTGTGAATACCAATACAGACATGCCAGAACCGTGACATATTGGCTAGAACAAAAGACACTGATTTCATATCCAGCTTTGCAGATGAAAGGAATTAGGGTTACATCACGTACCAGGGTATAATGCCACATCAGTGAGTCACATCGAAGCAAATATTGTGGGAGGATATGTTTTTTGTTCCAGACATCGTTTGACAAATTCATGTGGTTGCATAACAAGTCCGATTAACCCGAACAAATGGCGTTGCACACACTTAGATCACTGCCTCTTTGCATATGGAGGCGATTCCCCATTGAGACTCTTTCCTCGAGGCTACCATGGCAGAGGGATGTCATATGGGAAGGCATGCACGCCACTTCCAGAACCAGAGGCGGCGTTCTCCAGCGACGACTTCACAAAGCCGAACCATCGACACAGCACCTCCGGCGCCAGAGCGGAAACCACACAGCAGAGAGGCACACAGGCAGTGTGTGTGTCGCACAGCGGCTCAGCAGGCAGACCATAGCATGCTGCCGACAATTGATTTTCTTTTGCGTGTGCCCATTTTCACCTGGAAATGCAACAAAACTGTAATTATCCCCACGCTCCCCATCTTCCTACCCGACAACCCCCCCTCATCACCACCCACCTCACACCCCCCAGGCAGCTGCTGCTCAGGCTGCCATCTGGAGAGAGGCTGACCACCGCTTATCAGCCCCTGGCTCATCACACAGCTGGCACAGTGGCGCGGAGAGAGAGAGAGGGAGAGTGGGGAGAGAGACAGAGACGAAGGAGGAGAGGAGGAGTTAATGACAGAGGGGAGGATGGCAAAAGAGATGTAGCTGTGGAGAGATAAAGGAGGGACGGAGAAAGATGAAGAGCGACAGGTGAAGAGGGATGACAAAAGAAAAACGACACTGGAAGATGGAGGAGTAGTTGGACAATGTGACTGCCAAATCACAAGATAAGCAAAGATAGCGCAAACCAAATGACAATGAGGGAAAATCAGAGGTGAAAGAGTGTGAAAGGGTAAAAAATAGAATTAAAGCGGATGAGACGGAAGAATCTCAGGGGCCGTTGGTGGGCAGTTGGAGCTGAACCAATATGTTTGTCCTTTATGCCTCATAAATTGTCTTTCAGGGCATCATAGTAGAGACTATTGATCTGAAAAAGACAAACACACCCCGTCTGGTCTAGTGAGACGGCTGCTTGTTGCCTCCATTGATGATGTCGCCGTTCACTCAATCTTTATTTACGATCCATTCACTTCTCGACTAGAGAAGAACGATCTTTACAAACAACCTCCTCTGTTGGCCTCTTAGCATCCTGGCCTACGCCTCCAGAAGTGCGTGGAGAGTGGGAGGCTCCAGGAATAGCCTGCTGGGTCTCCTCTCCTCTCCTCTCCTCTCCTACCTGTAATGAGACTTTGTGTTGCTGTGAGTCACCATGTCAGTCAGCTCACTCGGTTGAGGCAGTGTGTCTGTCAGACAGCCAGCGTGAATCAGGGAGTGTGTCATGTGGGTTAAATGGTACACAGTCCACTGTATATCTCCCCATCAGCTGTCACAAAGTGTCTGACATTGAGGCAGATTAAATCAAAGCACCATGCTTTCCGTTTCCGCCTAAATACCCCGGCCTTGTTTATGAATCTGAGGGCCTCTTTCTGTCGGATGGTGGACGCAGCATGCTTGGAGCTGCGATTTCCCCCGAGGCCTTGAAAACCTGCCTCTTGTTTGGCTCTGCTGTGTTCCTCCTCCGTGTTACCTAACACGTATTTACATCAAGACGCTGTTGGAATGCTTGCATAGCACATCAAGACCCAGTTTCACTCCAGCAGGATTTTATGATAAGATCAGTGAGCAGGGCTGCGAGAAATGATTTCCATAATTCAATCATGCAACTTGGCTCAAAATTGGTCCTCCAGTGCTGGGATATCCTACTGGGCCTGCCGCTGTGGGAGCATGTCGAGGCTCATGGGCTAGAGCATCTCAAGGTTAGCCTGCACCAGGTGTGGTCCGACTGGCTTGCTCATTTCCCCTCCACTTCTGGCCTTAATTACCAAATTCAACAGGTCATTTGGATAATAACTCTCACTGGCTGTTTTAGTCAGTTTTAAAGTCTCGGAGACATGTCCTAATGAGTTGATAATTAGACAGTACCTGAACTTGCGTGCCCCTCAGAGGAGTGACATTATCTCTTCTCTTGGCTACACTAGATCAGTGAGATGCTGGTTCTCGCTGCCGGGGCTCCCTCGCGTCTTGGAGGCTGGGAGTAAACCCACTCGGTGAGAGACAGCCAGAGCAACCTGATTAAATCAGCAGATTTATTTTTCTGTGTTGGTCCCCGTTGTCTCTTTGTTCCAGTTTGCTTCCTTTCCAGAATGCTTCTGATGGAGAAGAGGGGAAACAAAAGGAGCAGCGGCAGTAGCTTTCTTCTTCTTCCCTCTAAAGAGATTATAAGTGCTTGTGAAATGACTTCAAGGGAAAGCGTGTAGAATTGTCTTTTTTCACTTCATATCAGCCCACAACCATGAGCATGAGACGGCTTCCGGGGAGACAAAGTGGCTTCAGACATCTTGCCACACACAGAGTTGCAGCAGACAATGGAGCAGCCTTGTTTTAAGCCTGTTCCCCCAGCCACTGTTACCATCTGGATGGTCTAATAGCTTGTTAGCCTGAATCCAGTGGACCAGTCAGCGGGCTGGTTTAGTGAGTGGAGTTGGCCGGCTAAAGGCTAAAGGTCAGAGAGATGGACAGGGCCCGTCCGCTAGGCGTCCGCAGAGATGATTTACAGTGATCCCTTTAATTAGTCCGTTCAAGCGTGTTACTACTCATGCCATGCAGAGGAAAGCTGACTTATTACACATGCAATGGACAGGAAACACCAATGAACTGCACGCTTGGATTTACAAGATGTATAAGGGTGCCGATTGTGATTCCTTCTTTGAACGCTTTTTTTGTACTCCCACTTTCTCTTTGCAGTTGTGTATGGCCTTTGACAGCCAGTGCCCCTTAGTCAGGAGTTAGCATTAGCGTGGGTCTAAAGCTCATCCATCAAAGCTAGTGTTTCCTGATGCACCCTGCCTCTGATTCTACCTGTTTTTCGGCTGATCAGTCCGCTGAGCCTACACCACCGTCCTAACACTCTCCCTTGTGAATTGCTTCTCCAATCCAAAGTGACTGATCCAATTCCACATGTGATAAAAATTCTGGTTCTGTATCGATGTGTGGGCTCTACTCGCTCAAATCTTTGAAAGTCAATTGTATCGCTTACTCCCCGTTCCCTCTGTCCCGTGACACTCATTTCTGCTCGGTGGAAGTTCTAATGAGTTTTTGGCACAGAGCGGGCTGATGCACGGAGCACTGATATTGGAGGAGACTTTGATGCCAGGTGGTGAATTGCTCTATGGAAAGAATACTTGGATATGGTTGTCCTCAGAAGAATCGTATCCAACCATAAAGATAAATTAAATTTAATGACTTAACTGTTTATTTTTTAGAGTTTTAATTAAGTTGGGCTGTGAAATGTTTCAAATATATGGCTGTGTTCAACATTTAAAGAATATTATTTGAGTGGTGCCCAGATGGCTCCTTTCTTCTGAAAGCCTGACGACAAGAAAAGGTATTTGTTTGAGTTGGTATTCATATTAAAATATTGTGTCACCTGTTTCTAATTAATTGATCACTTCAAGCAAATTAGCAACAACACATTTGTTGAAAGCAGAACACTCTTTTCACTGTATTCATTATTTGCAGTAAGAACATAGTTACAGTTTAGACACGTGTTTCATGTAGTAATCATGAATCAAAGTTATTGAAGCTATGATATTGGTATTACACTATTACAGTGGATAATTACCACTTCTGTAATTACCAGCCAATTTGTGAGAAAAGGAATACAGCATTATAGCTATATGGATAATGGGGATTTATATGGCGACCTATACTACAAAGAAATACATTAGCTTGGACATAAATCTTGACACAACAATCGTTTTTTTGCGTGCATATGAACTCTTGGCAGAATGAGGGAAATGGGGATATTGCTAATTATAGTTATTAAATGCATGCCTGTCAGTATCAGCTGGCTGGGAGGCAAACATGATAGGCTTACTGACTTATATAGAGAAACCACTTCATTGGCTAATTATCTGAACAGCCAGGGCCACTTATACAGTTTCCTGAAAACATGAGTGCTGAAGCAAGAGGTCATGTCCGTCACTGTCAAAAGAGGTCCTGAGATGCCTTTCAGTGCATCTACCCTGCCGAGTCAAGTCACACTCTTTTTTTCTATGTCATTCAGATGGGTATATCAATGCTCATTTCCATTTGATGGAGGCATAAAAATGCATGATGGTACACCGCTTAGTGTGAGGATATGACAAAAAAAACTGTCAACATGAGCGACAGCCGGCAAGCCCGAGCCGACGCATTATTGCACTCCGCAAACCACCTTCTGGGGAAAGGGTCAAATGAGACTGAAATCCTGACAGAATTCTTAAAGTCGCTGGGCTCATAACTCATAACTCATCAACTAAGTATAATTTAGGGCAACAAGGGCTGCAGCTGAAAATAGCAGCTAATGAAACAGACCCCGGAGTTGTGTTGTGGAGGGAGTGACAAAGTGATGATAACGGGATTGGACATTTGATGAGATGAGAGTTAAAACAGAAAGCAAGTAGGAAGAAAATGCCGCTCACTTTCTGTTTCTCTCTCTCTCTCTGTCTTACTGTCTTTCTCTCACACACACACACACACACACACACACACACACACACACACACACACACCACGTGCACATATTGACTGAGTCAAGTAAAGCAGTCCCAGTGTTGCCCTGGGTGCTGCCCATCGAGGACAATTAGACCCAGTGATCTGTGACCCCCTTGCCACTCCATGTCACTGGTTGCCTTTCAGAGATATACAGAGACTCTTGGGTTCCCCGAAATTCACTGGGGGCTACAGTCAAATCAAGGAAACCGTAAGTTTCTGCAGTTACTCATACGGTGTGTTTTCTTTCTCTTACTTTCACTTTCATTGTCTCTTGACCTTTCATTCAGAGTCCAGCAAATTCATTCCAATGTCCCAAGAGTTCACCTCTTTTTGTGCAAGAGGCTGAGCAGGATATGGAGAAGAGGAGCGGAAACTCCCAATGATCCTGGGTGACGGTGATGAAGAAATGCTGCTGCCATTAGATCGTCTTACAATTGTTTTTTGTTTTTTTCGGTTGTTCTTTTCCTGCTGTCTATCAAGTCCATCATCCCACCGTCACCCCAAATACAGCATCGTGACATGGATGCGAATTGGCTGATTTGTTGCCTGCTCTTATTTCCCTGCAGACTAATTTGTGAGGCCTGGCGCCTGCCGAACACGAGCTGGATGCACACCAGCAGGTTCACAGTCAATTAAACAAAACACAATGCTACGGTGATGAATGGAAAGCAAATGGATTTGACGATAATTTGTGCCCTTGTAACACCATTTGTGAAACTTTGCCACTGAAGCGATCTATGATGCTGTTATCACTACAGAGAGGAAAAAGCAGCAACAGAAAGTAAAAGACAGATCCCATGGAGCTGCTAGCATCAGCATTCAACTTGTATAACAACCAGCTAGTTATGAAAAGCCTGGGCGCGTGTGGGCGTTCTGCTTTTAGTCAAGTGCAAACATTTTAGCCTTAAGAGGGAGATCTGCTAGGGCCCACTGCCAATATGAATGCAGCATCAACACCCACGCCATTTCCAGTAACTCAAGTACACACCGCATACATATGAACAGTGCAACAACACACACTCCAAACAAGCTCCACTGGCATTTACTTATCTGTAAATACATTTATGCTCTACTGTGCATTCCCACATGCCTCGTAATTGTAGGAACATGCCAACATGCAAATACACACATCAGGGTAATTAGTGTGTTACATCACAGTGTACACTGCAGAGCCCAGAGGGCAATATAAATGATGGACAAAAGTTTTTTTTTTTTTTTTTTTAACCCGCTGAGGCATTACACCAAGCCAGACAATGCAAATGCCTGCATTTGACAATCCGCTCGATTTCCTACTAAAACTCCTGGACTTCACACTTTTTAATTAGTTCTTTCTTAATATTTGACATAGCCTGAAGTCCTTTTTTTGTGCATTTAAAAAAAACCTTATGACCTTTCCAAAAAAAACTTTTGTTATGTGCCATCCCTATTATTGAGCTATACCTACTAAGGCTACCTGGTTGAGGTTAGAAGAAAATCACCTTTTTGTTAAAAGAAACCAGCTTTCCGTCATAAAATGAATGTTACGTTGTCCCTGGAAATAACCACATAATCATATACAACTGCAATATATGGCTTTAAAGGAAGAAGTAAACATAGGTTGCCATTTGAATAAACAACCAGTGCAGTTCTTTTTTTTTTATTCCTTGGTAGTCAACTTCTTTTGGATTATAATGAAAAAATAAATGTTGGGCTTAACCTGAGATATAACCTCTAAGATTTTTAATAAACTGTGCTGCTCTGAGTCTTCCTGAGTCCTTCGAAGCCACTGCACCTGAAGGCTCCGTCAATCAACATAAATCTCCTTCAGTCAGAAATGTTCGGCTAGACCAGTTCTATAAAGGTAAAAGCGAGTGCAGCAACAAGGAAAATATTACGAATCTTGCCCCTAGACTTGGAAAATGATGTTTTCTGAGTATGTGGGGAACACCATGTGATAAATCTGATTTACCAATTTGACGAGTCAATTTAAACGCAGAGGACGCGATGGAAATGCTCCTTTCATCCTCGCAGCTGACTACAGCATCGTGCACGGGTCACCTGCAGTATGTACGACAACAAAAGAAATTTCAACCGTATTGCTCGGTAATGAGGGTGATAGTGATTCTGGGTTGTCATGTGTGCACTCCGTGGGTTCCCATCTGTAGCAGTGAAGGTCACCGCGACATGGCGACAGAACCAGCAAAACCTCTCACCCTGTCACAGTGACGAGCAGGCGATGCTGCTGCTTCCTTTTACAGATCACCTCCTCGCTGATTAATTAGGCTCATTCTGCTAATTGAAAGTCACCCTTCACCCACTGTTCCGCTGTTGAGATTGAGGGCACACTCAGAGATTGCGACCACCCCACTCCGGAATGGTGAGCCACTGAACTGCCACACTTTATTAAATTAGCCAACGACCGCCACATTTATTCTCACGCCACTTCCTCCCGTTCCCTCCCCTTCATGTCTCTTATTGGTCCAGACTACTCCCCCTCTCTTACTGTTTGTGGAGGCCTCTGGTGAATGACAGCCAACCCACACCGGCTGCCCTGGGAGCAATCGGCGTAATAGGCCAATTAACTAATTAAGACCTCGTTTGGAGGCCTAACGAGGAACACGGACACTCATTTGTGTAAATAAACAGGGATTTCTTTTTTTTTTTGACGCCATTTGGAGAGCTCAAACGCGTGTGTTCTTGCGCAGAGGTCAATAAATGGAAAAACAAAATAACAGTGAGTGTACACAGGTTTCTGCCAATAGACGCCTCCTCCTGTTTGCATGCAGTGAAGAAGCAGAGAGCAATATGGTGATTCGTTTATTCTAATGATACTGCTGACATCAGCCAAGCGAAGGAGCGGATCAGATCTGTCTTATCGCAGAAGGGAGAGAGGAAGCTCTTAGCCTTCTGACTGTCAACTCATTGGCAGCCTCTGTATCGTAATAGCATGGCTGCATACCAAACTATAAGCAGACGCGAGCTGAATTGTTACTGATTCTTCTGCCGTCCAGTATCAATCTACAACAGCAGACATGATGCCTATTAATCTTGCATCTTGGCGCTGGCTTTGATGAAAACGCTCTATAAATTAGGACTGTATGATGGAAAACTGAATGTGTAATGTGCTCCCGCCTTGCTTATTGGACAGTAAATATGCAATGCACCGAATCCCAGGGCCTCTTTATTAATGCTCACAAATGTTTGAGAGCAGCCATCATCAGGAGATGTAATGTTGAGAATCATTTTACGACGACAATACAATTTCCAATTGGTGATTGATTTTGAAAAATGGAGATTATGGACTCTCAATCTGGGAAATTGGTTCTTTCAAAAATGTATATATCATACCTTTCTTCTAGCAGAAGAATACACTTTGAGATATTCTGGGGCACATGAGCACACAGTGTGCACAGCGGTGGGTTGGCTATCCTTGTATCTTCCAAGAAAAAAGATTTTTTTGCACTTTCTGTTTTATTTGATCTGTTAATATTTGAAGAGTTCTATTCCAAAGTGTTTTCCATTTTGAATTAGCAAATAATGATCTGAAGCGTATGATTAAATATCTCCAAAATACCGAGCGTACAAGGAGTTAAGGTGTCATCATCTTCAGAAAAGACCTTAATTTGTTTTAATCTATTTTGTAGAGGGATTATTCACAGATTTTATAAACTACTGACTTGAATAATGTGACACCTGGAGGCACCAGGTAATGAAAGATGATGGGATCCGATAGTTGGCACATGACAAAACCTCTTCAGGTTGAAATATTTTACTGGTGGCGCAAATATAAATTGTGATGTGCAGGTCTCTCATTCCTAAAATGTCTTCAAAAAAGGACACACTCATTTGAAGACAGCATGAGCAGTCCTGCCGGCCCCATAAAGCTGAAATACAGACATCAGACTTAAGACCCCAACATGTGTGTTATTAAGTGTCTTGTGTAAATCTTCATGCCACAGATTCAACCTTGGCAACCGCAGAGACTCTGATCAAGGCTGTGGCTAATCCCCTATGACTGAGCCTCCAACAAGGACTACAAACAGCAAGTGGGAAGAGAAAGAGAAATGGATGTTTGCGTGTGTGTGTGAGTGTGTGTGTGTGTGTGTGTGTGTGTGTGAGTGTGAGTATGTGTGCGTGTTGTGTGTGTGTGTACCGGGCCCTTTTTTCATATATAAGTCAGAAAGGTATTGATGAAGGTAATTTAATTTTGTAAGAGGCTGTTTACGGTCCTTATGAAAGATTCATAAAATATTTTTGATGCAGTAGGATTTTCTTAATCTCTGCATTAACTGCCTTTTGTAATTTTGCCAATCAAATCCCAGCATTACAGTTAGATTTATTTACACTTTTGTGCAAAACGACTTTCATGATGCTCGTGGAACAGAAGTGCTGCTGTTGCTCATAAGCAGCTATTTGAACTATATTTTATTCATGCTAGAGTGGCTGACTGAATCCGGTCCTAACCCTTCTGCCACAACAGATCAATAGGCCTACAGACAAGACAGGATGCTACAAATATTATAGGAAACCATTTGGAAGGTCTCCAAAATCGAAATAATTAAAACAAAATATATCACAGGTGACAGGGAGAGATCAGGTGTCACTTGACCGAAAGAAAAAAAAAACAATTCACATAACATACCTCACCCACCTGGGGGCGGGGGGGTTGCTGCAGCACCCGCAGCACCTTTCCTCTTTGCAGCTGTGTCTGTGATCTGAGTCTCCTCAGGGTCAGCTGCTCTTATGTGCACGGCACATCAATCAACGGTGGTCAGTGAAAACTTTCCTTAATACTCACAAGCTATTTTCATACATTGCAGTGGCAGCACTTGTGAATCAGTAATAATCGACTGTGTCAGTGCACACAGGTCAATAGATGTGCAGGAAGGAGCAGATGCAAAGAGGGGAGGGCGAAAGATAGATGAGATGTGTGGGAGGTAGAAATATGAGAGATGGGAAAGGGAGTTGAAAAATTGGATCCTGGGATGAAAAAAAAATGCTGAACAGGGGAACAAACACAGTAGAAAGTCACATCTGATATACTGCAAGTGTTGTTGGGAGAGAAGAGGGTGAGATGGAAAATGGCAGGTATGATCGCGGGGGAGGAAGAGGGACCAAAGAGTGGAGGAGTGACCTGTATTGTTGATGGTTGTGATAGCGGAGGGGTGGGGAGGGAAGAAAAGAGCTGAGCGTTTACTTTTTTTTGTCTTTCTTTATTTTCTGCCTGGAGTCAGCAGGTTTGGGTGCGGACTGCGGGCGAGCGGATCGATGTGAGTTTCTATAGCCAGAATACTCTCCTCCATCTCTGACAACCACCGTGACGCCGTGATAGACCAATGGGGTGGAGGAGAAGGATGGAGGCAGCAACAAACAAGTGAATGAGAGAAAGAGAGGAGGAGAAGTGAGCAAAACAGTGTTAGAGTGCAAGGCCGTAAACCCTTAGCGACCAGGATTAATACACGTTTTTTTTTTTATGTGTTGATGATTAAAAGGCCAGGTAACATCTGCTTTCTGTACTGGTCCTGCCGCTGATAGATTTATCTCCCCTTGGCTCTTTAATCCACACACACAACTTCATACGTAGAGTATATTCTGTCCTGAATACTGAATGTATAGTAAGGTCTGGCCTTGGACTGCCACCCCAGAAGTTAACAAGCTGTATAAAGTGAGCAAGTGGAGGGTCTCTGTACAAGGTTGAACATGCTCATCAGGGCTAAACACACACACACACACACACACACACACACACACACACGCACACACACACACACAACCTCACAATTCATAATCTCCATTCTGCCAGATACTGTATATATGATGTTAATGTTGAGCCACAACTGTGTCATTCACCAGATAGCATTATGCTCCGGCTTAGGGGAGCCACTGAGAGATTTATATTTATCTTTATTTCCAGTACCACCTAACTCTGGGCCTTTCCTCTCATGCAGTGTGATGTACTGTCCAGTCAATGAAAGAGAAAAAAAAAAGTCATGAAAACAAAAGGCTGTGTTTTGGAGTAGAACCAGGCCATTCCACCCTGCAAATGGGTTTTGAGCCACCTATTGAGGAGCCCCAGCGTGAAGTAGCCCTTGCATCCACTCCACACTGGGGGGGAGGGGGGGGGGGTAAAAGAAGTGTATAAGACAGTGGATAAGTCCCAAGATGAGGGAGCATGTAACAGTGACAATGCCCTTCAAGAAGATTCTTAAGCTAGCCCACTCAGGCAGTACTAACTTGCTAATGTGCACTGTACGAAAAATGTAAGTGGCTTAAATTGCATTAGATTTAGGTAGCCATGAAGCGAATAACTGACAGAATAAAACAATAAGTCTCTATGGGAGTAGCACCAGCAAGGGAAAAAAGCAGTGGCATGTCGCTTTAGTCCCCAGGCCTGCTGCTGCCGGCTCCACGCTGCTGACAGCCAGTTGGACACGCGCCACAGCCAGGTGTAGGGGATTTTATGCTTGTTACCTTGTCCTCTGTGTGAATATTGAGTTAAATTACAATCTTATAACCTCAAATGTGTTCGAGCGACTTTGTTTTTTATTTATTTACTCCACCTCTACGGCAATTTATATCACAGTAGCGCCATGTGGCGGCGACACACCTGAAAATGGATCAAAGTGCTGCATTGCATTTTTGTTACCCTTCGATTTGAGTTTTCTGCAGTGCCAGGTAGAACTGTGCTTGGTATGTATATAACACAGCAAATCATAGCCAACTCAGTTTTCTTTGTCCCCAGCTGTGTCCCTTGATCCCAAACTGCTATGCACCAAGTCTTACAGCAAAGAACCTTGGGGGTAAGCGCAGGATTTGCTTCTCAACGCATTTTTAGTTTTTTTTTTAATGCGCCCCTCATCGATCCTATACCACTACAGCAAGTAGTTCCATCAGATTAATACTTAAAAATAAAATACCTTTTCATGCCCTCAAAGCAGTACTGTATAAAGTATTAATAATATTTGTGTATGCCAGTGATTCGTCTACACCAGCTCTTTGTCAAATGCATGCTCTATAAGGACAACATTGCAAGGACAAACTCCACTTTACATAAATACACGCCATTATAGTCTCCACTGCAGATGGGATGCAATGAGACTTTATTAGTGCAGTGCAGAATGAGAGAGTTTTAAATAAGAGCAAAAAAATAAAATGTGCTGAGAGGATTTTAGAGCATCGATGTAAATCCTGAGGTTGTGCGTCTCACACTGTAATGTAATGTGTGATCACATTTACGCTAATGAAAGACAGCTTTACATATCTACATCTGCATATTTCACAACTTGAAATATAGCCAAATGTTTAATGTGTCTCACATTTTTACTCTATCAGAAACTAAGGAGTTGTCAGTTTTATGTCATAGTGTTAGTGGCCTATAACTGAAGACGTAATAAATTAAGTTCTCAAATTAGAGAGTAGTAGGTTAGCTCATTAGAGCAGAGCCCCAAAAGTATGATTTACTAAACAGGTAATACATCACTAATTGCTATTTCTTCGTTTTGAAATGTGTTTAACATCCATCTTGAGTGACTGAGAATAAAAGTAGTTTAGTAACTCTGAAATCTCTGCGACTGCTGAAGTAATATTTCAGACTTTAACTTTGAGACTAAACAACTACACGCAAGTTCATCTTGAGCTGTTAGACGGCACAATTATGTGTTACTCCATCTTAAAACTTAAAGATGTAAAGAATGCATTACAATAAATTCAGATTATATGATATTTTAGGGGAAGAGAAATGTTGGCGGGAGCAGCAGGCAACGAGGAGCGTTCAGTTAAGTAGGCCAAGTATGGATGCTCCCGCTCACCTTGGGGCTCTGTGTGTGTTTCTGTGGAAGCTCGTAAAACTGTGCAACAGAAGCCCCAGGCCAGCCAAAGATCCCCTATCTTCAGAAACAGAAACAAAGCTCTGCAGTCATGATGCATATGTAACATGTAAATAACAATGCAGCGGGATAATGAGTGATAACCTGCAGTACATTCTGTGTATATACCGTGGAAAAAAAGGAGACTTTTCAATTCTGAATAATTTGTCGAATGATGTAACGAAAAGTGAACAACGCAATTAACCATAATCACATTCCCGTTGGAATGCCGCTGCAGTGGTTGCGATGATTATCCTGTTTTATCTCAATATTTACTTTACTGATAAAATTCTTTAAACATGTGAAAATAATTGAATCTAATGAGTCAATATTAGGACAAAAAAGTGCTTCATCAAATAGATTTGAGTCGCTCATCCTCCCATTCATCTAACACTGCCTGTAGACTACGCAACACAATCAGCTAATTAGATGAACAATGAAACAGAATAGAGTATTATCATTAATTTATTTCCAAGTGGAACGGCTTTGTCTTGGTTCATTGGCCAGTTCCTCTCGGTGATCTGATGATCTGAAATGATCCTTTCCTAATGATCCCCTAAAAATGATCCGAAGGGCAAAAAATAGTTATATTGTCTCCTCTAGAAAAACTGTACGTGGTTTCAGTGTTCAGGAAGCCAGCGGCTCAACGCTGAACTTTGGCAAGTTTAGAATAATACCTACACTTCCCAGGGGAGGAAAATCATATGCTCTATTGTCAAGAGAACAAGTTGTCCGTGGGTAAATGTCCGGACTTAACCGTACTTAAGTACTTAAGCTTTCACAAGCCACAGTCTGTTTGGCTAGTCCGAATCAGAGTAAAAATGGTTGCTGTTGGTTTGTTTTCTATTTAGTCTGGTTCAGTTTCACAGTGCACAAATTAAAACAATTATTTGCTGAGGTGCTTGTGTAAGAAGGAGCAGGGTGCGGAAATGTTTCTTTAGTGGTGAGGCGGTGGAAGATGTAAACACGTAAATCAACAAGCACAGAGAAAACACTGACATGAAGCATGAAGCAGAACGCAGCGCATACATGTTTGGTGATACTGGCAGTAATCCCGCTGTGCTGTTTCTTAGTCGTGCTGTGATCAGACAATGGTAAAATCCCCCGTGATTTGTTTCATTTCCTCCATTTGGACCAGACCTCTCTTACTTTTTCTCAACCAGTGGTTCTCAACCTTTTTTGGGCCAGCGCCCCCCTATCCATTCTCCAGGTCCCTTAACGCCCCCATCAAATAAAATGTTGGTTAATTTTCTCCCCTGAATTTTAATGTTGATTATTTTTTAGTTTGTATTGTTATTATGATTATTATTGTTAGAATTTATTATTTATATTACATATTGATTATATTAATTTTGTATTTAAATTCTTATATTATTTATGGTTGAGAGGTGGTTTTTTCATGAAAATTGAGTATTATTTTTTTCCCCATGCAATTAAGTATTTTGACATCCATGCTTTTTTCAGGAAAATTAAGTTTTTTTTTTTTTTTACAGCCACGCTTTTTACATCAGGGGTTCTCAAACGCAAGATCGTAAAACGAACCCACGTAGCTACGTAGCTATGCTACATCTATGCTACACTCTATACTAGTCATTTTTAAATAGTTTGAGAAACACTTTTAAACTTATAATATATCAATTTAAAATGTGACATTTTACCAATATACGCACGGACCACCAGTGGTCCGCGGACCACTCTTTGAGAAAGACTGCTATAAAACAAACGCTCCCCAAAAACACATTAACGCTTCCCTTTCAAAAATATTGCTTCCAGCGCTTCCCCGACATTCTTTGAACGCCCCCTAGGGGGCGCTACCGCCCCCGTTGAGAACCCCTGTTCTAGGCCCTTTAGTAATGGAATATTTCAGTCCTTGTTATTCTACACCTGACCATCAACTACACTTTCCCAGTCACCTGATTTCAACACCCACCTACACACCTGATTCTCATTCCACCATCAAGCCACACTTGTCTCTCATCAACCCCACTCAGTATATAAACCTTGCCTGCCCACAAACAGCCCACTGCTAGATTGTGTTAAATGCCACAGTGGTGGTCCTGCCTGTCTGTCTGTTCATGACTGTTTTTGGGTTTTTGCCTTCATCTATTTATTTAAAAAGTAAACCGCTTTGTAAGCTTACCTGCTCTGCCTACGAGTCCTGCTTGAGAGTGTACACTGCACCTACCAGAACTTGTACACTCTACATTAAGGCTCATCATTGCTGTTGCTCTGGGTGACTACGACAGAAATGTTTTTATTTAGTTTTGAAAAAGTTGGCATCCAATGGTTGGCTAGATTATTAGCCTTATTTACTTATTCTTTGACGAAATCTCAAGAAATGTAAAAAGGATGCTGAATTCAGGACATTACTATTACTGTATTTAGGCAACGCTTGTGTGTGGCTGCCTGTGTAAAGATGACATCCAACACTGATGCTTTGTAAAGGCGGGCATATTTTGTTGGATCAACAAAAGGACTTTGTAGTAAAACATTCTGCAGTTTAGGGCATTGAAAGTATTAAGTATTGTTTAAGTATTGGCACCAAATGTCTGCTATTGTTTGCACTGACATAAAAAAAAAAAAATTCAAACATTAGCCCCCCTTAACCAAGCCCATTTTTTCCGGAAAGAACAGCCCTGGCAACATGCATCAAAGTGGACGGCCTAAAAAAAGAAGTCACATTTTTCCTCTCAATAAAATATTCCAATGAGATGAGAACAATTGTGCTGAGTCAACTCAAGGTACAACGTTACCTATCACAGTTGCCCTATTTATTACAACCTTTTAAACCGTGTACGAAAACAACTTCACTCTCTTTCACGTCAGCACTGCTGCAAGCTGAGCACATCTCTCAGCACTCATCTAATTATGGGGGTCGGTCAGCACCGCAGAAGGAAGAGGAAAACTTGACAGATTTGCATTCATGTCATGAGTGGAGTTCAGATCATTTGCAAAGCCATCAACTGGATGTCCTTTCATATCCTAAGTCTCTGCTGTCCTATCACTCCTACACGCTAGGGATCTTAATGATGGCTCTCTTATTTGCAGTTATTTCAGGAAATTCAATGACTTGCTTGCCGGGGTCATGAGCAAAATGAACAAGACAAGCATCTTTGAAGATTATGATAATGGAAACGGAGGGCAAAATTGGAATTGTTTTAAAATTCATCCACACGTTCCACATCTTATTATCCTTCCACTTGGCAGCCACCCATTTTCAAAGGCGTGATAAAAATACACATTAGATACATTCACTGCCACTGCTATGAAGCAGAGAATTTTATGGCCTGTAAAGTTTGGCATTTGTGGATGAGAAAAATAAACACTCTTCACAGCAGAACCTAAAGGACACGAATCAGAGATCTACAGGGAAGACGGATGTTAGTCAATCCACAGTCATTAGGATTTATTCAGCTCAGTAGATGAAATACAGTCCTACATCATATAATTTACTCTGGTTTTTGACGCTCAATGCTACAGACACCCAAAGTGAGAACAAAAATTGAAACATTCCGTTCTTGGTAGGAGAATGACTATTCAGTGCTTGATACAGCACTGAACTAAGGACCAGATGGTGCAGACTAAAACATACTTTAAGAGGGAGGATGTTGTTTCAAAAGGCAAACTAATGCAAATCATGTCCACAGTGAGGCTGTTGACTCATGCAATTTCACAGTGTTTACCAATAACAAATTGGAATGGAACATTAATAGTGCTTTCGGAGCGAAACCCCGGATAAGTCTAAATGTTCAGAGGAATGCATTATTACGGCTGACCTCAGAACCGAAGTGCTACATTAGCAAATTATGAAAGGTTTAGTAGGTGCCTTTCATTAAACGACTGGTGAGAAAAGGACGCATTGACCTCAGGATAATACACCCACATTAAGAAAATATCGGTTATGGCCTTTGATCTTTGGGAGCTACACAAGTAGTGACTAAAACATATGCAATTACATCAGCCTGGCAGCCTCTAAGGCCACATGTTCACTAGTGTCAGAGGCAGTCTGCCTCCCCACACAATTATTCATCTCATTCTGAACCTGTGGTTCATTCTTCCACTAATTGGAATTACACAGAATGTAGGATTTGCATACTTTTGACATTGTTTTTAGTAGGAAATTTGAACATGATATTTTTATGTAAGTCAAAACAACTTGAAACAAGGCATAAGGGTTTTGAGGGCTGTAGTGTTGAATCTGATCAAGCCAAAGCATGTACCTGCATGATGAGACTATATTTACTAAATGTTTCACAACCACCCCCCCCATCTGGACATCTGGAGTGCAATACTAGCTAAAGGAGTTTGGAAGGACACGGCAGACTGCAGGGAAAGACAGGTAGGTGTACAGTATGCGGGGGCGTGAGGCAACCAGGTGCTGTGAAGTGTGAGGCTCTGCCCTCCCAGCTGATGATCAAAGACAGGCGTAACTGCCACTGATGACCGTGGCTGCTAGCCAGACCAAATGCACAATGTGGACTGTGATGTCAGTAGAGATGAGCCGTATCAAGGCAATGCCAGCTAGAAAAATACTATCATTGCTGGCACCACAGCAATGCAGTGGCTCCACGGAATAGTGTCTAATCAATTATCTATGAAATCCTTTTGTCTGCTTTTACTAACCTTTAGTTTGCTCATTTAGTCAGTAATGACCGCTCTTTGGTTGCACATTTTAAAGAGGGTTTCGTGGCTGGGGATTACTCAGGACATTGCAATGGAATTAGAGAAAGAATATGTCCCTCTAGCCAGCCAGCCAAGATAATGTTAATGATGTCTTGTGGGATCCTCTACTAGAAGGACTCTTGATCTAGATCCAGGGGGATCCACTGCGACTTCTGGCACCACTCTGGAGCTCACGATAACTCCTACTGTTAATTCCCCTTTAATAGAATTAAACTCTTGATCAAAAAAACCTTTCCATTGGATGATTATCTCTCATGTCAATTTATGTGAGCATAGGTCCTCTTGGGTATGCAGAGGGGGAACCTTTCCCAGTTACTGAGAGAGCTTTGTCAGAGGGATCTTATAGAAAATGAAAAAAACAGTTTGACTGAGCGTGGGACAGATGAAGTACTGGGATAGTGTCCCAGTACTCTGTTGGGAAAAAGCATCCCTGTGGACCATATAAGAAAAAGACCATTCATTGAATTAATTTCCCCGGGCATGATCTTTCCTAAATTCCTTCACATAAAGGAACATTATATCCCATTAGGCCATAACACAAAAGCAGAACTGTCTTGTAAGGCAGGGTCAAGTGTGCTACGAATGCAATCCAATTCAAATGCAAAGTGCCTTACGTTGAAGAGCACAAGGAGGAATATGCAAAACAGCAATGTGGCATTTAAAGCACAAATTCAAAGGATGGAAACAAACCATTTTAAATTATGAAAACAGATCATTTAGGAGACGGTAGTTCAGGATGTGACCTTACTTTTAAAGTATCATATAGTGAAGTCAGTCAAAAGTCAAATTTTTCTCCAAAACAACAGAAATGTATATAGAAAATGTGTAGCATTTGTAGCATCATGTCATCCTGGAATATGGTGCCCTCAATGCACGGCCCTCTTTTACCATCTCTGACCATTAAAATTCCATTAGTAAAGTCAGCATTTCATGCAGTATTCATTCAACATAAAGATGTATTGACAGCAATGCAACTACATTCCTTCTCAGCCTCCACTATGTGCTTATAATGCACCATGTCTTAAAGCCAGGAATGGGTATATTCCATTGTCACGGATGACATTCCCCATAGTAAAAGCATTGAGAGATCAATACATGTAGGGGCACCACCTGTGCTGCCTGGAGCCCCACAAAAAGCCTCTGCGTCTCATCTGAAGACGGAGCTAGCATCCCCGGGGACTCACCTTACAGCAGGAAAAGGGAACCCCCCACCCTCCCTGCATCATAGCTGTGAAACACTCCATCATATAGTCATCCACTGCTGGGAAATCAACGTGACTCCTAGTAGCTACCCTGTCTTTTTCTACTTTTTTCACTTGTGTGGTTTGAGCAGACCTAATTAACTTTCTGTAACAAAGGGCTTTACCACCGTTGCTGCACAGCCTTATTGGGGGAGCTTGCGGCATGATGGTACGAGCTGAATGTCACGCTCTCCTTGGGCCGATCAATCCAGGCGATCAGATATCAGACACCTGAGGGATGGCTCGAGCCTCAGATCACTCACGCGCAGAGACACGCGCAGAAACGCAATCGAAACACATCGCCGGGCACGTTTCAGGCACGCACACAATCACGGAGAATCATCACACGCGTGCACTAAACCATGGCTGGGGCCAAGGGCGAAAGCTCGTCCGCAGACAGACATGCTGAGCCGAAAGCTTTTCCCAAACATTTTGTCTTTCTCCTATTCCAGCCATATTATTATCTGCATGTCAGCTTGATGAGATGACTCCCGTGTTGATAAGACCCTCTGTTCAACACAATTGCTGCACTTGTCACATGCTTACTGACTGAAAATTGCGTACCTTGCTCAAGGTCACAGACAGTGGTTTTCCCCCAGGGGGAGAGGGAGCCTGATGCGCTCTGTTCACATGTCTACGCCTTTGCTCGATTTCTAATTGCCTCTCTGAGAAGTTGTGGCCTGTGGCGGGAAAGTGGTACCTACAACAACCATTTTGTACTTGCCTGTATAAGTCATTCAAGCAATAACAAAATCAGCGATGACAAACATGCAGTTTGCCCTCCCTGGGAGTGTTGATGACAATAATTTCGTTTGTAGATGATCTGCTTCTAACCTAGAGGGATAACAATGGCTCCCTTATGTAAACCTATGACAGGATGTCGCTTACAAAGTCAGGATGAACTATAGACACTGCTCAGAATACTTACTAGGCTCTGGGATGTTGTTCACTGTGGAGAATGAACACTTCATTCGTCTAAATAACACTACTGTCATCCTCCCATCCGTTGCCCCTATCCATCAGTACTTGGTTTCAAGACAGTCAGTGGTTCACTTTTTTTCTGCCCTCCCAGCTCAATCAATATGGTCAGCAATAATACACGAGTCGAGCTCGCCTCTGTATCTGTATCTCATCCTTTCTTAGTCTCCCTCTCTGATTTTTTTCTCATCCTCGCTGTGCAATGTGAGGTTGTCTTTTCCACCCTGACCACCTCATTATTCCCCTCGACCAATGTGTTTTTTTCTCCCACCCAACTCTCATTTGCGCTGCTCTCCACCAAGGCTAACAATAGTCTTCAGTGTTTACGTCATCAGCAAAGTATTTTCCCTTGACACTGCAATGACTTGTCGTCTCCATCTCAACAAATACTCCTATTATTCTCCCTCTGTCTTTCTTTCTCCCCATTCTCCACTCTCTTTATTTCTCCTTTTCCTCCCACTCCGTTCCGTTGAAATGTAGGGGAGTTGACGAGATCCCAGCCATTCTCTGTGGCGCGCGTCCACGACCCCTCTTAGCAGCACGGGAAGGCTGCGATGGACAGGCTTCGCTCTCCCACTGAGCTACTAATCCGCCTGGGGAATCACATCAAATAGAATTGCCCTTATTTGTCAGTTGACAAAAAACCAGAAGCATGGCTAATAATCCCTGCAGATGTACTTCCTGTAGGAGATTCACTGTCATTAAATGGTGTGGCCAACTGCAACTACAATTCCTCTGAGAATTCCACTACGATTCACCATCGATGACGCATTTGTTGGACAGCGCTGCACAAACACACTCAGGCGAGCTCTTAAAACAGATTTAGGGTTAATTTGGCTGATCATTTTGTGGCCACGGAAACACTGGTGAGTAACAAGCACTCCAGTGACACGGGTTGCTAAATCAATCCCAATCTGAACATGTCCACTTACTCTCCTCTGACTGCACTGCCAACATATTGAGCAAGCCTCTTCCTGGATACTGGAGTAATCCAATCAAAATGCATCATGGGGAAAGCATTATGTGCTCATTTGTACAGCCGCAAAGCATTCTCTTCGAGGAAATAGGCGGGAATCAATAACTCAAAACTCTGCCCTCTCTCAGCTTGTCCCTTTTAAGAAGTTCAAATTAGGTTTGCAGAGGAAATCAAATAAAAAGTTTTGTTTTTACTCTCACAGCTGAAAAAAAGAAGACTGCTGCTTATCTTAAGTACAACAGCAGAGTGAATCTGAAGGTCGTATCGTTCAATCTAAGCTTGGGATTTTGTTACACATTTAAACTGGTAAGAGAATGAAAAGGCAGAAGATAGTCTTGGAGCGCTTGGGAGATGCATCATTTTTTGCTTTCTCTCGTTGCCTTTCTGAAGGGAAATGTGCTTAGGAATTCAATCAGCTTTGGAGAGCCAAAGCTGTATGTGATCCAGCTTCGCCTTGGTGTCTGTGTCCTGCGTACACAAGTGAAAAGAAAACAAATGAAAAAAGATCAGAGGAAAAAAAAAAGAAGGCATTCAACCAAACGGCAGCAGTGCGTAAACATAATACAGTGGCGTTTAAAAAAGCCACGGATGTCCTGGCTGCATTCACCTAAATTACTCTTTCATGAAATGGAGACACAATTAAACCTACAAAACTTTTTTTTTTTTTTTTTTTTTTTTACAAGACCATGTCTTCTTGGCCATCTGGCACAAGTGCTTCAATCTGTGTTACACCTTTATGCTGTTGGCTGAACACGAGCGAGTGCTGTGGTATTGATTCAGTCGTATTCCTCTTTTATTATCTCTTCTCCCATCCAAAGGCAGCTTTCAGCTTTGATAGCACCACTGTCGTAGAAAAGCATAAATTCTCAAGCCCATTTGCTGTGAGGGGGCGGATAAATGGATGTGAAATCAAGCCATGAAAAGCCAACATGGCATGGTGGGGAATTTTATCCTGAGCTCATTAGTAAAAGCATGTTTCCTTATTCGTGCACCGTAATGTTGCACAATATGCTGATAGAATAATTTCTTCTCTCTGCCTCCCACATTTTTATGAATGCTTTTTAATTGGGAATGTTTGTTTGGGCTTTTGTTTTGCAGATATTCTTTGGCAGACTAGCCGTGGGAGAAATCAAGCCTGGCTTCAGCTTGTCAACCTAACAGTGGGCCATAGAGGAGGTGAGGACGAGGGTCCTGAAGCCTCTCTCCGTGCTTTGTGACAATAGGGCAGCTGTGTGTGAGGGAGACCAGAGTAAATAGGGCTGTGTGGAGTCACAAAGATGCTCTGATCGAAGGCGTCTCTCTCCGTTTTCTGTCACAGTTTGCTTCTTTGCCCAGTCTGCCTGGCTGACTGACAGGAAGAGGTCCAGGACTAATGTGAACGGAGGATAGCCCCAAAAGAAAAAGCTGAAGGCACTGCCTGCAACACTATTTTATGTAAACAGTTTGTATGCGAGTGTGTAGGTGCAGCAGGTTGGAATTCATTACCCCCGCTACCCATGTTGCCTCTACGATCCACTGTTTGTCTTTTAAGTTTGGAGAAAACGCTTCACAGGTAGAGATGGTCCAGCAGGCAAACAATGCCTCTTGTTTTCCTTCAGTCTACCCCCACCATGCTCACCCGCCTCTATCCCCTCCTCCCACTGTCTGAGAAAACGGCACATGTGGAAAAAGCCCCTGAGGTGCATTGTTCCAACAGGTATGCTAAAAAGATTCACTCGAAGCAGGAATTGCTCTCTTAGCTTTCTTTCCTCATGGATGTGCCACGCCTCAGGGGACTGCAATGCATATATTACATTACTGCACATGGTGGAGTTTGCGGAGAAATGTGTATGTGTGTTTTGCATGCGTACATTTATGCAGAAGCTCTATGTTGCATACCCTCAGAGAAACACTAACGCACAATGATAATCTGAGGATTTGAGGTTCTACCTGCTCATGTTTTATCCCCTTCTTCCACTCCTTTATATATTTTCACCAGAGCTGCAGGCCATCTCCAATTAGGAGAGCTACACTGCCACCCCCCACTGCAGTTTGGGCCCCGTGTGCCTATCTTGCCCTCTTTCCCACATGGTGGGTTCGCAGTGAGGTGATGCGTGACTGCTCATGATTGAGCCTTCTTTAGCTAACAGGTGCTATTATCTCTGCAAACCGTCGCAGGCGCCTCGCACTCAAAGTCCCCAAAAAAAGGTGTAAAAGAGAAGAACAAATGTATGAATTATCTGGTCACAAAGACAGGCACAGCGGGAAATCCCAGACTGAATGATAATTGAAAATGGGCTTTTGGACTTCAGGATGAGAGCAAAGAAAAGGCGAACATGGTTTCCTAGATTTGTATAGGCTAACCCTGGTGATTTCCAGAACTGCCGGCTCGCACTGAATTGTCTGAAGACATGAAAATGACACTGCATTATGATGAAGGAAGTAGCCCAGCTCTTAAAAACCACTGTCCTTGAATGAGGACGAGTGTTGGGAGTGTTTGCTCCCGACAGGCTCCTTAAAAAGCCCAGAAATAACCCAGAGCCCTCTTCATTTATCAGCACGATAAGTCTCTATTGGCCTATGATTTTGAGAGGAGGAGAACCTCGATACTGGTGCCTAGATGGCTGCTGTGAGCCTGGCACTGTTACCTGGACATGGTTTAAGAGCTCCCTCTTTCCATGTCTTCCTCCTTATCGCTCTCTCCACAATATCCTCCTCCAGGTTTTGCCTCCACTTCCCTCCCTCCAAATCACAGTCTTTGCACCTGTAACCCCTGGGTGAGATATGATTACACCTTCCTAAGCAGAAATTGAACTGAGAGCTGGGCCCTGACCTCACTCGCATACCTCTACCGCCACCCACCTTGACTTGGAAACACCAAAACAAGAGCACTTAAACACAGGTGTACACCTGCAGAATTATAAAGGGACAGTAAATAAGACGAGCATTTACTGCATGAAGTACATATATATTAAGCATCATGTCGGTACATCTTCTGAGACTTACACCTGCCCTTTGATGAGCCCATCACTCCCTAATCCCCACCACCCAAAGCTGCTTGGAGCTAACAGGACAGTGGACCAAAGGCTCCAATTTCTAATACACTTATCCCCGAGGCTAAATGACAGGTAGCCAATGTCCTGTTTCTCTGCATGCTATATCTCCCACGCTTCGGCAACAAACTAATTTTCCCCACGAGAAAGAATCACAAAGACTTTGTTGGCAAACTGAGAGAGCGGAGACGGAGAAAGAGAGAAGTTGGTATAAACAGCAAGGGGAGATTGAGGTTGAGGGCAAAAGAAAAAAAAAAATGTGGGAAAGATGTGATGGATTGAAAAGAGGGAAAGGGCGGTTTGAAGTGAGACGAGATATCCTCAATGTGTGTGGGGGGGAGGGGGGGGGGGGGGGGGGGGGGGGGGGGGGGGGGACACTGAGAAAGCGACACACTTTCCGGGCTTATTTACACGTAGCTGCCAGTATGACAGGTAATTTGGGCAAATTCTCCACAGAGCCTCCAGCAGACGGCGGGGGGATAAAGACGAAAGGAGAGAGCAATACGAGAGAAAAAAGGGAAGGGAGGAGAGAGGGGAGGGGAATGAGGGGAGAAGCAAAGAAGGAGACGTGCGCAGACTACCTGACACGGCCTGAGTTGGGTCTGAGAGCAAGACACCAAATGGGTTTCCAGATTCCAATCAGAGGAGAGGGGTGGGATAGGAGGTGGTGGCGGAGAGATGGAAGGAGGAGGGTGAAACAGGGGCGGAAGTCATCCTGTTGACAGAGTCTGATCATTTTATTTATCTGCAGCATGGAAGAGATATCAAAAGCACTTTTTAATTCAATTTCTCTTTTCCTGTTGAGACTGAAAGATCAAGCAAAAGGCAGGAACGGATGAGGCGAAATAAAAGAGGGGGGAAAAAAAATACATATCTAGATCTCTCGATTTATTCAGGCTCTGATTTATTCACTTGTTTGTCTAACTCGTGCTTCGTGTGTGTGCATATGTGTGCCTGTGTGAAGGCAGGTGTGCATTCCTCTCAGTACACTTCACGTTGGGGCAAAGCACGCCTGTTAGACTGTATTTATAGAAAGCTCTTGTTCTTGTTCCGCGTGTGGCTTTCTGTCAGTGCTCAGAGCCAATTAGAAAACACTTGTTAATGGAGCAAGCGCTCCCCTTCCCGCTCGGTGCGGGTGCGATGATTTTGTTCTCCTTCGCAGTGACAGCAGCGGAGCTATGGATGACAGCAGCAGAGATAACGATGAAGGGGATAACGAGGTGTTTGCTCCTGTGGGCAGAGGACCCCTCGGGGGACGGGTGGGGGGTACACATTGCACTGGACCCTCCGCTGGCATCCACCTCCTGTGGTGACTCATGCAGTATACAGTAGGAGGAGGAGCGCTTACCCTGTGTCGACCTTTTAACCCCTCCTCCTCCTATGCTCAAAGCCTCAGGCATCACAGAAGCGACATGTCTTTTTTCTCTTGTCACGCAAATACACGTGCCGCACAGCCATCAGCGCATGCTACACACACACGCTGTATATGAATACTCCAGTGTGCATGCACAACCACAGAGCCCTCCTGACATCAATCCTACTTTTAGAATCCTGGATTCACTTATATTCACACTGAGAATAGGCCTGGTTAACAAATACAAACACAAACACATCCATTTCAAGCACCCGTACCCCTGTTACACACCATCTGCACCCCCAAACAGCGCCCGGTGCTACACAGAAATCTCACAGTTTAGGACATGGTAAGAGGGGAAGAGCAACAGAAGTCCCGCACATGAAAATGAAGAGACAGCGGCAAATTGAATGAAAAAGAAAAGGCGAGCAGATGGGTTGAGAGAGGAACACCCAAAGGAATAGAAAGAGACTCCTCAAGAGAAAGTGAGGGGGGATGGAAGGGGAAGCAAGTCAAAGTAAAAAAAAGCGTCCGGGACAGATGTCCACATCTGGAGGTGGCTTCAAATTCCAGAGGATGGTGCATGGGCAGGGTGGAGGGGTGAGGGTGGGCTTGGGGGTGGTGGGTTGAAGAATAAGTGCAATGAAATATAATAAAAGACACTGAGAGGGGATTACCTCTTTTGCTTCAGTGGAGTATGTAATTGTGGTAAAAAATAAAAACACAGTGACTCGCTGTGACAACAAAACACAATTGTGCTGCAGAGAGCCTAGCGTGATGCTGGGAATTAGGAGCATTGATAAGGATGGAGATAACGGTGAGAAGATGGGGAGGAAAGATTCGGCTGATTATCAGCGTTGATGATAACAGTGTTGGCGGTTATCATAATGAAGGTGGTGAGGATCAAACGTGGCATAATGTCTTGATGATATGACAAAAACAGATGACTTGATTAAAATTGCTACTGATGCCAGTGATGATAGTGGCATTTTGTTGCCACAATTTTAATCACACACATTCCAGATTTTTACATATTTTGCCATAATTCAGAATAGCAGGAAGGCTGTTTTGCATCACATCATTCCCTTTGGTTTTATGCACTGTAGAACACACTCCTCCGTATGACTTCATGAATATTCAACCACCAATATTACCCTGGGGTATCAACACTGGTGTCACTCATTTGCTTTTATTTTAAATCTAGTATGACTGCTAACCCTAAAAATTTAATTAGGGGGCTATATGGCCATGTTATGCCTACAGAAGAAAATTATTGGAAATTTAATTAACTTCCCATTTCTTTCCCCTCCGTCGGTGAAGGTCCCACCCCAACTCTTGTCACCCATACTGATGAGCTGTCCACTATCTAGCCTGACGAGCTGTCCACTATTTAGCCTGAGGGATAAGGTAACCAGGATCCATAAAGGCCAGCACAGGTGGGGAAAAACATGAAAAATAGAAATCGGCAACATCAATAAATGATTCCACATGTTTAATAAAAGATTTTACCTGCGAATGTTTAAAAAGTAGTAGAATTTTTAAGCTAATGCCATCTAGTGGTCAGGTCCAGAACAACTCCAGTGCCAGAGTGCATTACAGGCTGATTAGAGGAAGGATCTTTACTTGGGTCCCTTGGTGTTACAGGGTTATTTCATCGTGTTGTCTGGATTGAGGATATCAAGTGTCGAGTGGGAAGGAACTTGTGTCTGTAAACGTCTGCGTCTGTTAACGTCTGAGTTGTGTTGTATGATTATTTGATCCTCATACATGCAGGGAAATTAAATTCAACTGGGTGCAAATGGGTTTTCACAAACTGTAGCTACACCAGTAACGGTGAGGGAGGGCTGGAACAGACAGCACGGTTTGTAAAAGTTGTATTTAGACCTGATATATAAGCTCAGAGCGCAACATAAACAATGTCACTCAGATCGGACCAAAATGACTAACTTGATATTGGTTTTGACAACCATTGAAATGTGCCATGTAAAAAAAAAAAGTCATTATTAACCACCACATGCACAACTGTGCACAAATGAAAATGTCCACATGCACAAGCAGGATCAGAAACAGATGGATGAGCTATTTAAATAATGTTGTATTATTTTAATGTCAAAATTTCCATAGTGTAGGTTTCGAATACACATGTACCAATCTGATTATATTGTCTTGCAACCTCTAACTGGAAGCTCTGTAAGGTGAGCACCGTACTTGCGTAAACAAAGCTTTGATTAACTGGTCTTTACTCCGACCCCAATCTTAGAAAAGCCCAGATATGGCGTAACTCTGCGTTGCTTTACACAGGTAATGTATGGCAAGGTCATCCGTCAACCCTGTGTAATTAACTAGGTGGCCTGAAAATGCGCCTTTAGGATACCATTAACCCGTGCTAGCCTAACAAGGCTGTGCAAACACAGACTAAATACACCAGCAAACACACATCTGTGAATAGAGTGAGTGGGAGAGCAGAGAGGAAAATCCATTTCATGAATATTGGATTTCATTATGAGGGTGAAGAAACAGCTTTGCTGTGGATCATTCTTTAATGACCCAAAGTCCACATGCATGAATCTTTTAGTAGTGGCTCTCTGTTTGATAGGGGGGGAGGAATAAGAGAAAAGAAAGAAAGAGGGGAGAGCTGTTTTCCCAATGTGTTTTAATGAACCATGAGATGAGACTATGGTTGGGCACCTGTATCATGGACTCAGACACTTTTTGGACAGGTAGGTCATCCTGTTGCAGAAACAGAAAGAAGCCAAGTGGGGAGACGGTTCTGAGACAAACTTGTTGCAGTTTCTCTTATTCATGGAAACCTGCAAACGAGACATCTTACGTGACTCATTTTTTGATGCTTGTGGATGTTCTTATTTCTTTGTTTGCTGCTGAGCGCCTCGCCTTGCCTCCAAACTGATCTTCACTGATTGGCCAAGAGGTCAGACTCCTCACTTTACTCTCTCGAGCCACTGGACTCCACCAGCCTTCAGTTTGGTTTGTTGCTAGCAATTTACAAACAACTCACCTTTCTGGCCAGGGCTGAATTTGCACAGGCCTAATTCTTTCTCAGCATGTGAAACAACAAACGTGTGTCTCTGATATTCTTGCATCAATTACATCTAACACCCAGATATTTTCTTTGTGTCTTATTTTGGAAATGGAGAACTGTCATATTTAATACATTTAGTCCTAAAACATCTTTATTTTCACTCTAACACATTCTCTTTCAATCAATCAGTGACTCAGAGGTGATTGACATTATGATGAGTAACTTCAAGGAAAGCTGGTGAGAAATAAAGCTAACATGCAAGAGAACATGATGTAAATTAAAATTAGTCAGTGCTGCTGAGTTGATTTGTCACCTTTTTAGCTATGCTGTAAAAAGAAAATCTGGATTTTGTGGTTATCTCAAAGCACATTTGTATTCAACGATACAACCAAGAATATCTGAAAAGGGACTATATGAGATCAAAAGGCTAGCCTGTGCACAAGATCAAAAGCTTAAAGCCAATACGGAGAAAATTAACACAGCATTAATCACTTGTAATTACAATAAATACCACATGGTATTGCTTTATTAATTTTTTCCTGCAGTTTGAGGGAAAGCAAGTGTTCTCGATTATGGAGCTACTTAAAATCCGCAGCTTCAGCAGAAGACGCAGGTGGAGTAACACAGGCATGAAATGAATGTGGCAACCAACCTGGCAGAGCTAATAAATAAAACAACCAACCACAGCCAGACACAGCCCTCCATATGGTGTGCTTCGGTGTCGACCAACTCTATCTGGCTCATCCATCCTTTGTGCAAAAATATAGTACATCCCAGGAGTGGCCTTACCCTTTCCAGCCCAGCCATTTACCTTTTGAATGCAGAATTCTTCTCACTTTCACTTCCTTACCTGCCAATAAAGGGGGCTAACCTTCTTTCAAGGAGGATTTATAAGTTCCCCAGAATCCAATGTCACCCTACGGTCCGCAGTGTGTAACCCGGTCACCCCATGTGGGCTGTGTCTAGGAAATTATTTACACATTTAAAATGAAAAATATGATTAATGCTGTTTTTGGACGGGCAAATTGCCCTTGTTCTTAAGCTCTTGGCACTGCCAACTCACGCTTGTGAGAAGGCAAGCCGGAATGCAAATCATTACTTTTTAAACAGGAATATAGACATGTTACCAGTTGGTAGCAAAATCTCAGACATTAGACACGTGTAATATATCATCTCTGCATTTAACAGTGACTCTTATTCGCAGTGTAATTTGTTCCTGGTTTTATTGAGTGCGGTACCCATCATAGTGCTGTTGTTGTATGTGGGTGATGTAAGGCTGGGCAACAATTCAACGTTACTGTATCTCAACTTTTAGGTGGAATAGGACCATGAAAATATGTACATTATGTGTTCTCATTTAACACAATGCTGCTGTACAGAATAAGTCAAAGTTCATCAAAAACTAACAAAATGAACCCGTGAGGTTTTGTTTAAGTGAAGCATTTAGTGTGATGTGATGCATAGAAGTGAAATACAATGTGATTAGTTTATAGAACATTTGACATACATTTGCCATATTAGCACATACACATACATATATAGATATAGGAAAAATATATATATATTACTGCGTTGTTGATAGCAGCTATATTGCCCTGCCCTAGAGTGATTCAAGCATTATGCAGTATATCCACCAACACCTACTGTCATCTGTTAATGGGCATGGCATGATTCAAGTTATCCACATCATGCCCATTGAACTTGCTACAGAGGGAGGCACAGCTTTTATTACTTATAAGTGGTGAAGATGTGGTGTTCCCCAGGTAATCAGGGAAGACACCGCTGACATCTCTGATTTTAATTTTATCACATATGTCCATATCCCTGCAGGCATGGAAGTTGCCTCAGAAAAAGAAAACAGATGGCCTTAGGTTGTGCGCGCGTGTCTTTAAGTGTGAGCTGCAAGCAGGAAGTAGTAGTAACGGGTGAGTGGGCACAGTCAGATGGCCAGGGGGTCCCTGGGGCTGAAAACCATGGCATAATTTATACAACACAAACTGGCTGGGTTTTACATTATAATAAATGTGGCCCTACTGCAATGCAATTCTATTCACTTTCTATGTTTGACTGAGTAATTACTGTGCTCTGAATTGAAATGTTGCCGTTTCAAAGACACAGTATTTCAAAGCCATTCAGTCTATATGGCTTGACAACTTGTGTTGTGCTTTCTTCGTGTCCTGTCTGTGCAGCACACTTGTATAAAAGAGAATCTCTGCTCATTGCAAAGTCCCTGCTTTAAGAGAAGAATCACTGCGCTTCCTCAACCTGGACTGTCAAAATGCTGACAGTGGACATCTATATACTTTGGAATTAAGGCCTTGCTGTGATGAAGGGAGCAGAAACAAGGTTTTCAAATACAGACATTGGCTAATGTGTTTCTTATTTAGTGCACGATATCAAACGCATTTGCTTGGGAGGATCATATTCAGCGCTATGCAAAATTGATGAGGCAAAATATGCTTTAATCAAGTGCTATCCATTACACATATGATGTCATTGCTTTAACTGTCTGAAGTAATTGAACCTCAAGGCAAGTCTGCCGTCATGACGCTTCACATTAATTCACCACACCGAACCAGTCCAGTAAAAAATCTAATTAAAGGAAAATCAATCGGACCAGCAGAAGTCCTTCCAACATTTTTGGATTTATAAATCCTCTGTAGGGCTGAATTGAAATGCAATTCTTTGCTAAAACTTTCTTCGCGCCGTAATCGATCAGCCGCTATCGTCTCTCTCCCTTCAAAAATGAAAAAAATCTTAATAGAAGCCCAATGTCAATAAGGCTTGATCATGATGGATTCAAGAGAGGATCAATCACGTCGGCCTTATTGAGAAAACACCTGCACTGTCTGCCCCACATTTGTCATGTCTGATTTAGCTGCCTCTCTGCAGTATACAGATCAATTCTGATTACAGCTGTCAACCCTGAAATAACAAACAAAGGTAACTGCAGGTTTGGTAAAGCAGATATTTACAATAAATAGGTCAACATGAAGCTTAATAACAAATGTTGAATTGAGTTGTTTATCTTCTACGCTTCAGATAGTATCTAATTTAAATCTTCAATACGGTGGTTCTTGCTCTGACATCAGCCTGATTTTATTTTGTAGTTGAGCAACACTTTTATTAATTTAAATGTTTGTTTTTTTTTAAAAGTGAAACAAAATGAAACATAAGAAGGTTCTTCTTATGTTTCATTTTCATTTCAGTTTCGTTCTTCACCTTTTTTGTACCGTTTAAATGCTTCTCTGTCACTGAAATTTCCAGTCGATCGCAGCGGAAATACATAGTGGAACAGGTTCAGCGGAACATAAATCAACAAATTCATTTATGTAATGTCAACAATTCCAATAACTCTTCCTGTGTCTCAAAGTACAGCAGTGGTTGTCAGGTATAGATATTGACTTGTCAGCAAAAATATGTTGTATTAGAGTACTGTTGCCCAACATTAAGCAGCTAATTGCCCTTTTCTGACACCTTCATTATTTCTTAATGGAATTGGAGGTCTACTGGCCAGACAAAGGTCACATCGATACAGTCAGTACCCCCTTGATGGGGAGAGAGAGGGATGTTTTGCTGCTGTGACAAAATGATTTCACAGAGTTATTTCTAAAGAGAGATTTTCTAAAATGGCTTTGTTTTCATGTACTAAACCCATTGGGCTCTATATTAGTATATCAAACATAGCATTAACCCAGAACACTTTGGCAATATTGGGTTCTGGCAATAATTTGTATTGATGCATTTACATGTGCTCTAGCAATGGAATAACTGCTGCAGCTAGGAGTGAACAGAAGCTCAACAAGGACATAATGACGAGGAAATTGAATTGGAAATTTGACTTGTATCTCTGGAACGATATTATGCATATCAATGAGTCGAATTTGGCCAAATTCCTTCCTATTAACTGTTACTCTAACACAAGAGGAAAGAAACGAGAAAGCATTGACACGTGTTTGTAAAACAAAAATGAACCACTGCCTTGATATTTCTAACGAAAAAAGATTTTTAAAGCGTAATTTAAAAATCACCCCCGAATGATATTAAACAACAAATGAGACTAGCGCAATTCACCCACATCCTGTGTCCTTGGAATGTCTTACATAATGTCTGAGTCGAATATTGTGCTCACAACCGCACCCATGCAGGTCCAAGCACTAATGGAATTCCACTCACTGCATTACAAAACTGGGAAGAGAAGCACAGGCTTTTAGCGTTATCCAGCCCCACATCTAATTAGTGAAATATCACAACACAATAACGCAGCAGTGTCTTCTCCCAAAACCAGTTAATCGCCTATTGCGGCGCAAATGTTTGATGAAATCTTACCTAACATCCCAATTACCACAACAGCACCACATTACCACAAATACGATATTTTGTACCAACAAATATCCCTGTGATCTCTTGAAATGTGTGTGCAGCCATTTTTAACACCCGATACCCAAAGGACACGGTGAACGGAATCAAAGACACTGTGGTACATTTCGTGTAAGTCCATTTATGGGCTGTCACAGCCAAATCCTTGGTGAAATTCTGCTTAACTGAGTCTTGCTGTCAAGATGTCGCGCTAATATGGACACTTTCTTACAAGAAAATCCCACCAGCAACTTCACAGCTGGAGCCCCGTGCTGGCCTTAAATGACAGGACAATTCTGTGGCATACCTCTTAATCGCAGCATAAGCTCTGCGAGTAGGGCGCCGACTACGCCAAGCGTTGACTACCACTGGGCATCGGCATGGTTTGTTTAGCTAATTATGTAGCTATCCAAATCGCAACCACAACATGTAATGTTAGTATTTCATTAACTTGTGTGCTGGCAACTTTAAACTCTAAATATAATATTTTACATAACCAGTGGATTTCTTGATATGCTCCAAACCACTCATTAGGATGTGGGCGCACACCATGAGCGTCTTATTAGAGGTGTGCTGCCTCACTGGAATGACTCCCTAACCAGTGGCATATCACATTAGCACCAGCTCCTTAATGCCGCAATATCACACAGCAAGTGACCCTGAAACAATTTTACTACTCCCACTCACAGCAATATCACCCAAACACAGCTTTCATTGGCAGGATAAACCTGCCATGTTTTTATTCCAACTAATCATCTGCCTGCAAAATCAATCCATCTCGATCACTGCCTGTTGCGGGTCTTTGAATCCCTCCTCCCCTTCCTCCCTCACACCATCTGTCTGTTCCCTCGCTTCCTCCCAGCAGCCCTCCTTCAATCATTTTTTCATAACTCCTCCATCCCTCCAGCCTGTCCACCCTCATAAGCTCTCTCTGTCTTTCCCCCCCGCTGCTTCTCACTCCCTTCATTAAACATAAATGCCACACTATGCACACTGCATGTAATGTGCGTCTTGTGTGTGCAAACTTCATGGCAATATGAAGAACATTTAAGCTAATGATTGGTCCACGGTGGCATTGACGCCGGCCACGCCTGCAACAGCAACACGTTAGCCAACTCCGCTGTTGATCGGTTCATTATCACTTAGAACTGCTCGCTGCATGAACTACACACCCACATGGTCAGTCGCTAACTCCTGACAGGAATTTTAATTATGTGAAAGTCAGAAAGAGAGAGATTCTTACAGTCACTATTATGTAGTACCAGAGACCCGGCCTCTCATATGCCTTTTTTGTTCCCATAGGAGACAATGCTGGTATGTGGTGCTCGTTAGCACACCCTGTGTCGCTTCTCCACCCCTCACTCATGCCTTCGCTCTCTGTCTATTAAAGTCTGGGACACAATTATCCCCATTCTCTGCCTCTCTCTTTCACCCTCCATCTTTCTCGCCCACTGTGAATGAGAGTTTGGAACACAATTACCCCTGTTCTCTCTTTCTCCATTTCTTGCACTTTGTCCATGCCTCCCTCTCTCTATCTCTTTCCACCTCTTATGGCTTCAGGAGAAGTCTGTGAAGGGAGCAGCTGCTGAAATATTTATTGATCTGTTTTCCACAGTTTTATTTATTTCCCTCTCTTCCTCCTTGCCCTGCCTTCCCTGCTGCACAGACCCGGCAACACCTCCAGCACCATGACATGTCAGAAGCGTTGGAGGTGCTGAAAATCCACAACATGAAACCATTATTTAGCATTTGTTGCGCCCGGTAGTTTTACCTGTGTAAACAAAACAAGATGTGCGAGGAAAAAAATACAGGCAAATGTGAGAACAACAGCATCAGCTACAGCGAGAACAGATGCGGCAAAGATTGAGCCGTGAGACAAGTGGATTGTTTGGCTTATTTTGATGCCGGCATCCGCTGCAGGGGGTTGTTGACAGGAAACACCAAGGTGCTGTTCTTTTTTTCGCATCGTAAAGGAAGTTGTACACAACTGCAGGCTATTGAAGTAGTAGTAGTCATGGCAACAATGCCCTGAGCAATTAGAATTACAATAGTAACAGTGTTGGTATTGGACTAAATGGATTCATTGATGAATCTGACGTTATCTCTACGTAATTAAAGGACTTCCGTGCTATCGTATGTCCCCGTGGTAAATATCAGGGCAGTTAACCGGGAGTTTTGAGGTTACTCCAACGGCGAGCATTTCAGCAGTCGTTTGAAACTAATGTTTTTCTCCAGCCTTCTGTTGTAGCTCAAATGATTAAACTTCCACACACACACGCACACAAGGGAAGGATCACACACATAAACACATGCACACACTGAGACACAAAAAACCCACAGAAAAAGCTAAGTCCCATCACCAGGCATGGCCTGCATTAGTGCCTAAGCCTTTTCCATTGATTTGCCGGCGAGCTCCTTGTCTTTTGGTAATGAGGACAGGGAGAGAAGCGGGACCCTCGTCCCTCCCGGCTCCCCTAGGACAAGCCGCCTGCACTAATCTGAATTGTGTTTCCAATGATGCTAACTCCCTGGCATAAAAAAGACTAGAAGGAAGAGGAAGAGTGGGAAAAAAGAAAATCACACAGCACTCTCTCTCCCCCTCTAACAGTATTCATTCCCTTAAACATCTGCACATCACCAAACAAGAAAACATCTCTTTTTCTCCCCGCTGATCGCTCAATCTGCAGTGTGGACTAAAGCCTTGAAAACCAAAGGGAAGACATTTGCAGCGTGCTGAGAATCATTCGATTTTCTCTATATGAACGCTATTGAAAGAGAATGAGAGTTATATATATCCATGCTGATGTATATAAATAAACATATATATATATATATACTATAGATATCCCTGCGTCTCCCTCATGGCTGGGCTCCATTGGCTTTCCATTGATTTACCGCTCACACCTTTTATAGGGGGGATTGTTGAAATTCATCTTCCAAGTGGCCCTTGTAAAGGAGCTATTCCACAGTGTATGCATGCATACGTTTATTTTTCTGTGTGTGTGTGTGTGTGTGTGTGTGTGTGTGTGTGTGTGTGTGTGT
>CALSCE010009506.1:1105834-1163934 GCA_943593645.1 Bovichtus variegatus
GACAGACAGACAGACAGACAGACAGACAGACAGACAGACAGATAGAGATAGACACAGACAGACAGACAGACAGACAGACAGACAGACAGACAGACAGATAGATAGATAGATAGATAGATAGATAGAATTCCAGTTTTTATATCAGCAACAGCAAACAGTGAGAACGACAATATAAAGATAATACAATATCAGTAATTGAATAAAGAGAATAGGTCTAGTTTATGGGCTGAGGGAAAACCCAATTCAACATGGCTTATAGACCGTTAACTATATGCTATTGTTTGTAAAAAACAAAACAAAAAAACAATTAAGCCTTGCACAGAATGCCACACTGTTCCTCTAATCAGCATGTACTCATCTTCGTTTGGACATACAGTATTTGCACTGAAAAGCCACGGGGCAGTTATTGTACAGCTTCCACATTAGCATAGAAACGTTGCCTTTTGCGTGACACTAAAAACCCTGATCCAAACAACAGATACTGTATGCTTCATTAATGGTATTCATGATTGCAATCAGTAATTCAGCTGGGTTTCCTTCCATCAACTCACGGATATTATTTATAGACCTGTCACAAGTTGCAGTTTGTTTGTTCTCAGTTGTTCCAAGTCATTTAATAAAAGTACAAACACCTGCGAAAATGTTGACATAAATTTGCATTTTGACTCAGATTTTACAAAGCCAATTACCCTCAGACCTCGCCTGCTCCCATCATACTGTATGACACCGTGAGCACGGTGGGAGCAGGCTTAGAAGAGGACGGAGGAGGATCTTTTCTTCATTTCAGAAAGACTGACATGCATCAGCAGACGGGTATGGTGCTGCATTTTGCATTGTAATCAAAGGCAAAATAAAATGAAGAAAATGTACAGGTGCAACACTTTCTGTATATACGCAACAGGCTCACATGTACAGAGTGCCTGTTATGTTACTCACAGTCGATTTCTCTTTCACGGTATATCTCGAAGAGGCTTGAGTTTATGCGATTAAACAATGCATGGATGGAAAAGCATGGGGACGAGGAATATGGCGCTTTCAGACCTCTGTGCTCAGGTCCTGAGGTCTAAACTTGACCAGAGCTGTTTATTTCTGGTCTAAACATGACAAACAAACAATACTATTTTTTTGTCTGGGACACTTATCTGTGTATCCAGGTAATCAGGCGTCACAGTGATTATTAGCACATGTCTAAAAAGGTTTTAGGTTAAGCAGTGTACCTAAAAAAGCAAAAACGGGACAAGATACATTTGCCAACTAGTGTTAATGACATGTGAGAATAAAGCGGCACAAAACTCGTGTTAATGACATGTGAGAATAAAGCGGCACAAAACTCATCATTTAATATCTTTGAAAACATTTCATTTAGTCATCTGCTTTTCCCTAAACTCTATTATAGTTTGCTTCAATTTTGTGACACGGATGCTCTTTTATGAATGGGTGGCTATCTCACGTTGGAGCAACCCAAATTAAATATTATGTGTTTAATAGATGTTGTATTATCAGTTGAGGGCTGGATTAAACAGGAATGGACGGCAGCCAGTTATTATCTCTTTGTATCTCCTGGCTGCCTAGGTTAAAGTAATCTTGGCTGTTTCATCTGATGCCATGTTTTCAAATTGTCATCGATTTATTGTATTCATTTTTATTTATTTATCTAGAAGGATTATTGTGTCAGTGTCTGATGTTGTCCCTGAAGGCAACACTGCAGAGAAGAACATGAACAATCATATTAATCCTACATCAATGTGCGGGATTAATATGAGCATCCTGCTGGACTTGAGGGCTCCTGGAGACATGAAAAGAGGCCCGCAGAGATGCACTAAGACGACTTACAGAGACTGATAGTGGACACTCGCTTCGGACTAAATGCAGGTGGACAACACATATTGGTGGAATGGGCAAATACGGAAAGAAAAGGGACTTAAAGAGGAAAAATTCAAAGATAGTAAGCCAAGGTGAATAGACAGTAGTAGGAAAGAATATGCTCAGTAATTTAAAATGTTGGCTGAGAGCAAAGTAATGCGAAAGACAAGTGGCTCTGTACAAGGGGAAATGTTTGAAGAGGAAGTAATGCAATGGACAGCACAGCTTCTTAGGTCTGGTAAAATAAAATGGTCCAGTAATATGCTTTAAGATGAGCCAGAGAAAACCCGGGCTTAGAGCTTTTTCAGAGCTTCTCCAAGGCCCTCTTACTCACGGTTGAGCACAGGACTTTTTGCTAAAGAGGAAGACCTCATCTTCTTCGACAGCAACACTAATTAGAGTAGTTATCTTAGAGCTCTGACCTTTTGTTGAACTTCTGCTTTACCATCAGTCTTTAATTTCTTTCTAAGTGAAGGTTCTTATAGCTGCCGCAA
Organism: Bovichtus variegatus; assembly: GCA_943593645.1. NCBI lineage: Eukaryota > Metazoa > Chordata > Actinopteri > Perciformes > Bovichtidae > Bovichtus > Bovichtus variegatus. Next base: position 1,108,192 of record CALSCE010009506.1, read on the forward strand.
CCAGTTATGGCAACACACTTCTGACTTAATAATCCCAATCATTTCTGCAAAAATGTTGCACTCTCATCGTCTCCGTTTCTCATGACTTTGTGGAGTGACCATTTGCTTGTAGTCCGTCTTGTACTGAGATAACAAGCCTTGCCTCACTGTCATGGAGCAGTTATAGCAAAATAGAATCGTTTTTTTAAAAAAAAAATCCCTTTGGCTTCCTTGAGTATGAGGTGAAACCTTAGAGCCGCAGTAATCAGGGTTGCTAGATGCATGATGGGGTCATGATGCATACTAGAGCGTGATTAACTGGCCACGATGCCACTGAGTGCATCATTACTCTTCAGGGGGAGGAACAGTGAGGTTAGTTTGATGGATCGTAACCTAACTACACTTCGCAGCAAATTCTATAAGATGCATTGTAGCATATGTTTGCGTATGTCTGTCTGTATCAACTTATACTCAGTAAGTATATGCCTGAGCCTACCTATCACACACAGTCAGAGTCACTGAGACACCTTCAGTGCCTGCGCTGTAACGACAGTCATTTCACACCCAATTAATAGAGTATAAAGCCGACCCGTACTACAATGTCATATGTTGGCACCTTGACGGTAAGGACAAACACAGAAGGACATCTCCCCGAGCTTGTTTGAGGAGCGGGGAAGTTTATGCAAACATGTCTGACTTGGAGTACGTCTGGCTGGGGGAACCTGTCCCTGAAGTGTCTGCTGTAGAGCTACCAGTTGGGCTGGCTCCTGTTTAATATGGTAATGTATGGAGATGCGGGCATGGACACTTTTCCCCTCTTCCCCCTTGCTCCATCTTTAAGCCCCACACATTAATTGGCATGGCAGGGGCGGCAGTGACTTGGTTGTAATCATTGTCCCTCAGAGAACCCCACTGAGAAGGATTGAAAGAGAGAGGGAAGAGCGAATGAGAGCCTTTGGTCTCGAAAGAGTTACGTTATCCCAAGAGGTGGAAGGAAGCAAAAAGACTGGGAGGAGGGGGGGAGGAATATGTGGAACAAGGAGGAAAAAGAAAGGGAGAAGCTGGAGAGGAAATTGTGATATGAGCTGCCTTGCTCCCGGAGAAATGGAGGGAGAGGAGAATTGGATGGGAGATTCATGTAGGGGATTATGGATGGAGATTGATAGCTGGATCAGTGGGGAAAAGGGTAGGGGGATGAGGGTTAGGATGTTTGATCGACATGAAGAAGATGAGAAAGGAAAAGAAGGAAGTGTTGAGTAAGAGGAAGATGACAGAGGTCGATTGACATTAAACCTTGTAGACATTTAATATTTTTCAATAATCAATAGTGATCAATATTGTATATAAAGTATGTGTGTTTTGCAGTAAGAAGGAAGCATATGCATAAGGGGGAAGTGAGTCTCACATAACTATCGCTCACTAGGCAGAGCGGCAAAGGTGGGGGCTGAGGTTATGTGAGGGCAGAGTGTACTGGTACAAAACTGATAAAGGAACGGGACAAGAGCAGGGAGTGCAGGTTGCAATATCTATGTATCAACAGAAGCCGATGACTCCATTCATGGACTGGAGATCTACTAGCTGCAGAATAACATCTTTCTCACGGAAATCCACCACCTGCACACAGACGGAGACGAGGAACGGCCTTGAAGGAAGAACAAAGAAGCCAACACACATCTATGTATCATAACTTGTGCATAAAAATCATGTGAAATTGTAAGAGAGTCAGACTTCATGACCTGACGCTCTAGGTGTATGGTTGTGATCTCCAGAGTACTCTGTACAATAAGTGTGTCTTTACTTTTACTTAATAAAATAAGATAAATAATAACTTTTGAGTTATGGTAGTTCTTCTATTCAGATCCAAACAAACACGCGGAGGCGGCGAAGAGTAACACCCAAACCTCCAACAACCTCCACCTGTTGTACTTCAATTGGTTTGGCTCCTCTGTAAACTTTCTAAACGGAGAGAAAACGCAACAAGCCTCATATTTCTAATTCAGGAAAATTGATTCATTAACCATAACCTATCAATTTGGCTCATTTCCACCGCTGATACAACCCTTGTTGTTCGCGCCCCACAAGTTGATGTTGTTACATCCACTTTAAGCACACAATTGTTTTCACTGATGATTGCTGCTGCCGCAACACGGCACGCTTGTAAAGTACCTTGAAATTGAGGAACTGCATCTGAATCTGAAGAGGAGACGCCAAAGAGAGCCTGCCAAGAGGTGGAAGAAATGGAGAGAAGAAAAACTGTACTTTGTACAACAGTACTACTTTATTTTAAAATGTAGAAAAACTGAAGGATTCTTTCTTTGAAGGTCAAAATGGAAACGTTGTACTCCGTCTTGGCAAAGGGTGCTAATTAGTTAAGCCAAAGAGTGTGTAGGTGAGTGTATGTGAGCATACACAGGCATATATATATGTATATATACTGTGTGTATATATATATATATATATATATATATATATATACAGCATATATATATGTATATATACTGTGTATATATATATATACACTATATATATATATATATATGTATATATACAGTATATATATACATGGATGTGTTTCCCAAAGAATGATGGATAGTAAATGAATGATAAAAACACAGTGCGAGGAGAGTCACCTTTTAAGAAGCGAATGGAGCCTGAGCGCGTCAGAGAGTGTGGCCTTGAAGCCAGATCAAAGCCACGAGCCGAGCTGTAATAGTTGATGGAATTTAATCATGTCTGCTGCCTCTCTCTCTCTGTCTGTCTGTCTGTCTGTCTCTCTCTCTCTGTCTGTTTGTCTGTCTGTCTGCCTCTCTCTCTCTCTCTCTGTCTGCCTCTCTCTCTCTGTCTGTCTGCCTCTCTCTCTCTGTCTGTCTGTCTGTCTGTCTCTCTCTCTCTGTCTGTTTGTCTGTCTGTCTGTCTCTCTCTCTCTGTCTGTCTGTCTGTCTCTCTCTGTCTGTCTGCCTCTCTCTGTCTCTCTCTCTCTCTCTGTCTGTCTGCCTCTCTCTCTGTCTGCCTGTCTCTCTCTCTCTGTCTGCCTGTCTCTCTCTCTCTGTCTGCTTTATGGATTTCAAAATGCAACTGCCTTTTTCCATTCTTTTTAATTCGCCACTCCATCAAATGTTTCCATCACTGCACTGCAACACTGACATTCTATATGCAAGTCACTGGCACGGGCTATTGAAGTACAATGATACAAAATAACATCAGTGTAATTACTTTATTAGTGTAGACTGATGTCGTGTCGGACTTTCGTGTTTCATGTCACATCAGTGCCTTAGTTAGCGTCCGCTGGTTGCCTTCAGGCCACGAGGAGGCCTTTGCTGCTGAGCTATGTTGTTTTCCCTCAGTCCGGGAATAAGTGCTGTGTCTCACTCCACTAAGTATCCCCTACTAATTAAAAACTTCTTAATGATAGTACTTCAAGAGCATTCTTCGTGCCATTAATCATCCAGATATCCTATAGATCTTGAAACAAATGTGCAGCAAAAAAACTGAACTTTTCACTGGTTTTGAAAAAGAAAATGGTGTGCTTCATTATCATCAAAAGTACTTTTGCATCCATTTGTATCCATAACTGTTGTATTTAAAGCAGCAACTCATTAATCAATGATGCCGTTTGTAGGGATTATTGAACTCTGACTCAGCCATTAGGCGGCAGCAGAAGGGTCCAAAACAACAGCGGTTTGGTTGGGATTAGTGCAGTCAGAATCCTTATAGGAGAAACCATGAAACACTCTGCTCTGAGCATGAATTGGTAGTCTTGCAGCCAAACGGAAATGTGGCATTGATGAATAACTGGTATCTGAAGATAGATATCTATCATAGATAACCATGCCAAGTGCCACAGTTTTAAGCTTTGAGCATGTCTGCTTATGACTGGCTCACACATCATCTTAGCCACTCCCGAGTTCCCTAATGGATTCTCTGCCCCTGTCGTCCGTCTCTTTTGTCCGTTTTTCATTTAACCACACTAAAAGCAAATCTCTGCCTATCTTTCATTTTTTTTTGCTTTTTGCTTTCCAGTTGTTGTCTCTCTCCTCTTTTCATTTCCATCTCCGTCACCCATTATGACAGTCTTCCCTCTCCAGCCGAGTGTTTGTCTATCGCTTTCTTGCTTTCTCTGCTTCCCAGCTTCACTTCCCCGTCTCCCCAGCTTGATTCAGCAGTAATGAGTGCAGCTTAAGGTGGGGCTGGCCTGAGGTGAGCTGGAGAGAGGCAGGGGAGGTTAATGAGGATAGCAACCTCGCTTTTTGCCTGAGGTGTAAAAAGAGAGTAAATGGATGAGTGAGGGAGAGAGAGAGAGCAAGGGCCAGAGAGACAGACAGACAAACTGACAGACAGTACTGACTTGCAATAATGAATTTAGCTGATGCACAAAAGCACTCATGTCTCACACTGTGACTGCCAGCCGAGGTCAAAAAGTACCTGTGGTGGGATTGGGTAAAAGAAATAAGGACCCTATGTTTAAATCAATAATTATTTTAAAGAAATGTATATGTACAGACTTTTTTTTAAAGCTTCATAATAATTAATAAATCAACAGTTACCATAACCAACATAATGTATTATTAATAAACGTATGTATAATTTCAGTGTGATAAACTATTAAGCCACGTGGAATCCTTAGAATGATTCCTTTAATTGCCTCGCCAAGGTTTCTACGGATAAGAAAATTATAAATCAGACAAGGACACACAGCCCACGCAGTTCAGCAGCTCTGCCAAGAGGAAGCGAGCGAACGATGCGGCTTCTTCTTCCGCGGACCTTCTCATTCATCCGAACAACCACTGGGGACCGGATTATTTTTCAATGAGTTGGTAAATAAAGACGGATGAATGGAAAAAAATAATAAAGGATTTTTTTTTTTTTAAATGACGGCTGTGCTTCAGATGTCAAAACACAAATTAGACTAGTGCAGGAAAACATAAAGTCAACTTCCACGTCAAAAAAAAAAAATTTGGAAAATTCTAAAGCCTCCTTGATTGACGCATTAAATGTATGCGCATAAAGTGTTCCGCTGTTTTGTGTGCCCCTTTACAATTTTGACGGTCTTGTCACTTTTTCTGTCATCTTTCCTTCCTTCTCATTCCTTCTCTCCTCCCATACCTGCCCTTGTCACTATTTTCCTTGTTTCACTCCCAAATCAATCTTTCTCATTTCGTCCAGAATTGATTCAGCCACCTCTTATCGTTGACGCAATCCGCTCTCACAGCCTAATCCAGTCCTATCCTTCACCACCTTTTGCTTTTTTTTCTCCTTCTCTATCTCGTTCTCCATCTATCCCGCTCTGCATTCCACTCCGGCTCATTACAAATGGGGCTCCTTTGCTCTGTACTCTTACTTGGTAACCTCTGCAGAGTTGTGGAACAATGTCTTGATTGGATGTGTCTGGCATTGCTAAGCATTCTGTGCTGCAGAATTGGTGCCATGCATAAAATATTATGTTGGCAGCCAGCAGTGTATTATCAGCATGGCACTAATATACAGTTATGGGAAGATCGACAAAACCACCCTGATTGATTTGTAATCTAAGTATACTGATGCGCTGCATTTTTCTTTCATCTCCAATGTTTTTTTTCCATCTAGAAATTATTCACATCTATCATAAAAGGAAACATTTGAATACCTTGTATCAGCTGCAGTTCTGTAATTACATCTCTAAACCACATGTTTTTTGTAGAAAGCAGCAACAATATTTATTAGCTCTCACTGCTGTGTACAGAAGGCCTACATATAGTACAGATTGTAATTTTAGTGATACAAACACTCCTAGAGATAGAGCTGCCCTGGCAGCAGAATAATCACATTTGTCGACAGGGCAGAGCCAAAAAAAAGCCGTGCCCCCGGGGACAGAGCTGAGCTGTGGTGATTTTGGCAGACTGGGCAAAATCACACGGTGCACATGCAAGTGGTGTGATGCTCCGAGGCTCAAAAAGATTTCTTCCCCAAAAACTGTTTCATAAAAAAGAAACAGATGTGAAACTGATGACTGCATCCCTTGCCGCGGTTTTAGAGAAGTATCCAGGCAATGTAATATCCTGACATTTATATTTATTTAATTACGATATATCAATTTGAGAATTTGACATTATTGATTTCTTACTATGTAACACTGACTTTTTCAAAGTTTTGTTAAAAATAATGGGCCTAAAATAGAATCCTGAATAACTAATTCTCAAGAAATCGAAAAAATGAAATGTATCCCAGATACTTTAGCTCTCAAACTGCCTGAGCGCTGCCCGGTCAGTATCCTTAGTGCCTAATGCAGGAAGTGGCGTGCTAGATGTAGCGAGGCGGAAAGTAAGAGTGTGGAGATCGTGGTGGTGTATGGGCATTTTGCACACCTGACTTCCATGCAGGAGACAGGAGTAACGTTTGCCTTTTTATTAACTGTAACAATTATATTTCCTTAACCTTTACCAAGTGTTTTAGTTGGCAATCTTTCCCTAACCTTAAACATCATAGGTACGTAGGAAGTGTGTAGTAGGTAATATCAACTCTACCAACAGTCCGCAAAACTGGAAAAAAAAAAAAAAAACATTGTTATGAAGCTTTACATTTCTACCATTAAATGAAAGATTTAACTCTGCTACTGCAGCGAGCCTCTTTTCTTTGTTAAATGCAGCCAAACTACCTCAGATCTAACTGATGTCTGTTTGTTTTTTTACTTAAAGTAAGATGCACATCTTAAGTGTGAGTATAGGCTCGAGTCTGTACCTGGAGGCTGATCCCTCACATGATCATGTTCTTGTAGCAAACTTTTCAGATCAAATGTAGTAAATGGGCTGAAGGCTGGGGGGAAAAAAAACATCGGTATAATCCCTGAACATCGGAATAAAAGATGGAGGAGTGGAGAGAAAGGAAGATTCTTCGTTCTGCCAAATGCTTAGCAGCAACACATGGAACAAGTTTAAAAGTAGAAGGACAACTTGCTCATCGTGTGTATATATATTGATTTCTGTTCGCAGTTATGTCTTTCAGTATTACAAATACTGCTCGAAAATATTCTGACAGATGCCTTTTGTGACTACCTCTCGGGGAAAAATGTCGGATTTCTGCCTCTGGAAAATGCTTGTAGTCCTGAAACTCTAATCTGTAAACACCCACTGAATGATGAATCAGGCTTCCAACTCAACAAAGGCACGCTACACAAGCACTCGCTTGTTTTGTACCATTAACTTCAGTGCTGCGTCATTGTGTAACACACAACCATACGGTTATGAGTACGGAAGATGGCAGCTATTGATTGCTTTAACTTAACCCTCATCTATGTTAGAGAAGCAGCTAAATGGCCTTCCACATGAATGAGTTGTGATGTCATTCTGTCTTTGATAGTTATCTCTCAGTTAGCTGTTGTAGCAGTTGCTTGGTAATAATTGTCTCCTGAAGAAGTACTGCAGTCGGATGTCTGATTGATGGGGAAAATGAGAGAGAATTGATAGGCAGCTTTTGGATTGACAGCCTGAGATGTTTACAAAACACGCACACTCATTAACACGTACACTTTCAGTTTGTAGATTAAAAAACAAACATTTCATTATTTAATTTAGATTTTCGCAGAGAGTGCCACAGAAAGAGAAAAGCTACAGTCAGCTGTTTGTGCAGTGCAATCAGACAAGCATATACTGGTAGATTTATCCAATTCCCCTCAACGCTCAGCAACATCCGTACAATGTGGCGGTCTCCAATGTATTAGTAGAGACCTATAATCAATCTGTGCCGTACTGTATTTTCTCAGAAGGTTCGTGCTGTGTTTGGACTGCTTGAAGAGAAAAGAAGAGAGAATAAATACAAAATGGAATTGAGAGGTGAAAGAAGATACAGAAGTTTCAGAAATGCACTCATATTTGTGCACAGTTGAAGTTTTAAGGGCTTCAACGTGATGGTGTCTACCGCGCATTAAATGTATCCTTAAACAGATTCTGCACTCCTGAGACTTAGCTCACTTGCTTTTAGAATTGATTATTTTCAGCGAACCCAGTTGCTAAGTGGAATGGAATGTACAATTAAATGTTTGATTGTTTATGGCGCTGCCATTAATTTCGCAGGCTGTCTCTTAAACCATTTACCATGGTCCATCAATACACATTTAAACAGTCGTACACCGGATATGCTATGCTGTTAATGTCACGGTTCTGGCGCATTTGCGTTGCGCTTGGAATGATTCCCGGTAAAAAATCATTAATCAAAGTAGGACTGTCATCAACACACTGTGAGTATTACATGCTACCATAATTAATGTATTGATTGTAGACACTGCCAAGCTTCTCTGCAGTTTGTGTCACAATTTTGCCCATCCCCTCTGCCCTGTCCTGTTTAAACCCTTTAACATATAACCCTTGTTTTGCACATTAATTAAACACATTTTTCCCTTGCCAAGCACGAAGGAACATTTGTCAATACACTTAGAATCGAACTCCTGAGAGCTGGTGTGGAATCTGTCCTGGCTCTACGAGACTGCCAATCAATGACGCATCACCCAGCTTCTCAACTTGTCCGTCCCTGTTGCTCTGCATATAAATCACTCAGCTGATATCATCTCTCTCTCAGTCTCTGCAGCCATTTCTTCAATCTCTTTTAACCTCCCTCAATATCTCGCTGCTCGATACACATTGATCATATTTAATCAGAGTTCAACCGAGTTTAAGGCTGTACTTTTAAAACTGTAATATCATTACTCAAATGACGCGAAACAGTTCGGAGCTGAAATGGATGCTGAGATTGGATGCTTTGTCTTGTTTGATAGAGTTGTCGTGACAGGTCAGCAGCTGTTGTTGCAACATAGTTCACTGACATTTCTGAAGCAAACGGATTTGCAACTCAGTGTGAATCACATTATCATACATTTGCAAACTTGCATCACCTTTAAGACAATCTATTTTAGCATCTGGGCCATGTCAGTGGGCCACCTGTTGAGAGAAGAGGGGCACTTTCTCTGGGAACCAAATGTTTTCATTGACAAAATCATTAAAAGGTGAAAGGTTAACAGTGGTGTTATTATTACTATAATTAAATTTTTTTACTGCAAAACAAAGACTGTGAAAGACCAAAGCCATCCATGCCTCTATTGATCTCTTGTTTTTCCTTTCCATTTTTCCTTACCCAAAATGATCCATTTCTAAGGAAGATGGCAATCACAAAAAATGGGTCACAAAATGATAGCTTCGTTTTGTCGTGTTTTGTTAAAAACTCATTTTCTAAAATATCTGGGCACTAATGACATGGCTCGAGACATGGCAATGGCAGTGGCGGTTGTTCCAGGCTGAAATATCTCAATAACTATTGGATAGATTGCCATGAAATTTTGCCCTGGTGCTGCCTTTGCCTCTGGCCTGGAGTGAAATGCCTAGAAAATTATTGGATCGATTGACATGAAACTCAGTAGATCTATTCATCTTCCCACAAAAAAAAGTAACTTTTCAGGACTTTTCATTTCGCGGCATCATCAGCTCATTTTAATTTGTCCAATACTTTTGTTTAGGGCCAAATACCTGCAAAACTAATGACATTCCCGTCAGCCTCTGATGTACTTTGTTTTGATGCCTCCGCACCGGCGACAGCCAAGGTATGTTTTCTGTCCGTCATCTTTCGTGAATGCGATATCTGAGAAAAGCTTTGAGGGGAATTTCTTCAAATCAGGCACAAACATCCACTTCTAGCATGGCTGCAGACTCTTAGCCTCACTAGTATATTGTTTTTCAGCTGCAAATAAATACACATTCAATACACAGTAGCAGGACTGTGTTTGTGAGATAGACTCTGTGGTGTATTCTCTGCATTCTTTGTTAATAATTGTAAATGTCCCCGCTGTGGGACGAATAATGTTTTTCTGAAACATAATGAGTAACTGCCCAAAACAAAGTATGAGAAACCGGACATGCTGTGTTTATGAGCTGTTGATCATTAAAGTTTTTAACTTTTACGACAGACATAAAAAGACAATGGTGTAAAAGGCCATGAGAAGTAAAGTCAGCAATCAGAAGATAACATCTCCCTAGACACCATTAGTTAAAAATTCCAAACCAAAATATCAGCGAAGTGGAAAAAAGCAATACGAATTACAGGAACTACTGGATAATGATAGGACGCAGTTGTTTTCCAGGCAGGGGGAAATTGGGGAAGTACTGGCAGAAAGGTTCATTCATGGTGTGTAGAAGGAAGCAGTAAGAGAAATAACAAGTCAAAGACAGTGGGAGGATCTGAGACTCTCCCACACACAAAGGTAAAGAAAATGCATAAAGGAAGAAGTGTGAGCATTGTAAAGACAGACTCCATGGACAGACTCGTGTTTGCTGTATTGTGTTAACTCTTCAGTAAACTCTGTTCGATTGGAACTCTTTTGACTTTTTTTTTGAAAGCATTACATAAGTATTGTTAAATTGTGGTGAAGATCGTGAGGACATCCGGCCCAGTTTCAGAGATTTTCCTCCCACAGCTCAAAACAATAATTACATTGCCCGTGTTCATCGTACAGAACATCGTGTCACCCAGTGCAACGACGTGGCTCTTTGCTGTGTTTTTGATGGTCTTTGGACAATGGAGCTTTATGGCACGGAGGAATAAGGTTTATTGGGCTTTGGTTGCATGTGCAATACTGATTTTATTTCAATTAGATTTGTTGTCAATAAGAAGAGCATAGTAATAACATGAAGAATATGATAATAAGAATAGTAGTGCCAGACTTATCCTTTGATGCAGTATCTGGTACTGGGTTATTTTATTACATAGAGCCTACCAGGAAAAAAATTCTAACTTTGTTGTTAGTCATTCACAACCTGTTTTGCACAATTTCCATATTCATGGGCTTATGAGTGTGTTATGTATATATTCAGTTGACTGTGGTGCACATGAAAGTCTAATATCCAGCATCCTGGGAAAACAACCGAAGGTTCACAGAGGGAAAAGAGGACCAAAAGGTTCCTCCACAAGTATAACAGTGGGTGAAACGTGATTGAGTCATTACAGTAATTATTCACTTTACCCCAACTAAACTAGTGAACATTGATACATTAATTAAACAAATAGCTCGACAACGTTGAAACGCAGACTGACTGAATACATGTCAAGTAGAATTTATCGTCGTTCTTTATATATTTATTTTGTCAGCGCTTTCAAGTGACCGCTGGGATTCACAGCCTGATTCTTTGTGAAATGTGTTGTGCTTTGATCTACATCAAATGCAATATAAACTTAGGGGGGGGAAACCAAAACGGTGTCTAACAGCACAGAGAAATACGTCAGGAAAAAAAAAAAAAAAAAAAAAAAAAAAAAAAAAACTTCTGCTGCAGCTATTGTTGCTACTGTGTTCATATGAACGAGGGCTTTTACATTTTTCTTGACGTTGGATTCAGTCTGTAGTTGATTTATGGCGGGGTTTCTGGGCAAAACTCCTGTTGCATAAACAACTTTGGAAAGTGCTGATAAATGTAAATTAGTATGTGAATAGGCACTGTGACCTTTGGAAAAGTCCTCTCTGGGAAAGTAGAGGCTGTTCACTGATCTTGTACGGTGTCCTTTTTCTTTTCCCTCCCAGTGCTTTCAGAAAAGTCCTGCCGCAGCAGAAACGCTCCGCAGCACTGTCTTCCCAGTGACTGAATGAAAGCGGAGGATCTGACTTCTCCAGGACTTCTCTGGGCCTTTGTCTTTGAAGTAACATGACACAGGGCTTTGACACTCTAAAAACACTGCTTAGAAAAGAGGACGGGGAAAAAAGTGTCTCTGGCAGAAGGTCTCAGTGAATGATGGCCCTCATGTTCAGTCCCAAGCACTTAACACTGACTGTGAAAAGCTCCTCACAGTGAAGGCAGGCAAGGAAAAAGCCGCCAAGGATTTGCAGTTGGATATGCTCTTTTGAAGGTGTTGAGTTTATCACAGTTCTCTACAGATCGCGTTGTGATATGAATCTCAAGACTGAAATGCTTATATGTACAGTACTTCCAGGATTGCAGTATACTGCTCAGCACACAATAAGAGAGTAGTACAACATTTGCAGTGGTGTTGATCCCAAGGACATATCAAAGCTTACTTCATGACAAACTCAATTCCTCACAACCACTGATCTTGTGACATGTATCCTCCACCACCTGCAGTCCATCAGATAACTCTTGACATCCATTTGCTTCATTCCTGTCTCTCCCAGAACGTTGCTTCTGGAAGATGGTCTGAGCTGCTAACTAGTGCCCTGAAGGGACAACAGGCACCTGTAACCCAAGACAGCAGCAGGTGTCGGATGCTGAGCCTGCTTAAGGAGGCCAAAAGTACCCATTCCCCACAGTTAAGATTGACTCTGAGAGTGGAGCGGTATAATTCTAGCTTCAGGCGAGACTTCTGGGTGGCTGCCTCCAAAAGCTTAGCTTAAAGATGCACTGCTGGTCTTCCATCCAAGTAGGATGCATTTCCCTGCTATGCCCAGTTCTCTGGTATCTCTGTTCTCTTTTCATGGAGAGAACAGCCGAGATATGCTCAGAGATGGCTGGTGAGTCATCCAGTGTTACATTTCTTATATTTTATTTGGCTTTATGTGCTAAACCACTTTTAACATACGGTACATGATGGTTATTACTTGGAAACAACTTTGAACATTTGTAAATATGACATGGATTTTGAATATGTGCTGCATTCACTGACCTAAACTATTTAGCAATATCCAAACTTGATTTTATTTACGGTGTTTTTTCAAATAATCATCACATAAACCCCTTGAATATATCAAGGAGATATAATAACACGTGAGCTGCCCATGGTAACAGTCGAGCGGTTAACGTTTGAGGCTTATGACTGACTGTACAGCCTAAAAGCATTAATACAACATGTTTTTTTATTCACATTTTCAACAATTCGTTGGTAATTAAACAATTTAAAATGTCTGTCCATTTGAATGTAGCTCTTAAAGGGATGTGTCACGCTGAGGTGGGTCTACCTGCTGTAGCATTAGCTGCTTCTCTTTCATATCTTTCACGTGTTGACACGGACTAATGTAAGTAGAGCTCAAATCACAGAGCAACAGCTAACTACATTAACCCTCCTGCTTATAAACTGCCGCTGTTGCCGCTGGCTTTAATTGAAGTGGTGTTATGAACTATTTTTAGTGCTCACCCACACAGATATTGCACCAATACAACAATGTAGCGGGCGCTGTCACGGGACAAAAAATGAACGTAACTTAATTCTCTTACAATAATAATATAAGTCAAAACAAACGGCAATAATATACTGTTGTCTTAACAATGTTTGTAGCGTAATTGCATTGAAAGCAATTCTTTCCTTTTGAGGCACAAAGAAAGTGGATTTATTGTTCGTGATCAGTCCCGAGCATTGGCAGTTAATTATTGCTATGTTGTTATACTATCTCTGAAGGCAGCATATCAAAATCCAGAGAGATCATTTTAAAGCACAACGGGAGAGCTGAGGTGGAAGCAAAGCGATACATTTTGGAATAAGCAGTCAGCTCATCTGGCTATTGGCAGACTGGTTTATCTTAAGCTCAGGAGATATGACTTAAGCTCAACAGTGACAACTCAGGTGACACATTAACACCTGTGCAGAATATTTCTGCGTGATCTCATCCGATAATGAATAAAAGTGACCTGCGAGGGCATTGTGCATTCTCACCTAAACGTCACACCGTGTGAGCAACACCTACTCTCCGCCATGACATACTGGGCCCTGTGGCAAAAGGGAAGCAAAGAAGTTAAATGAAAAAGAGAAAAACTAGGCAGGCAGACGCGGGAGCCTCTGTGGTCGGAACAAATGTCTCAGAGCGCGGTGATGGAGGTGAGGAGAGGTCTTACAAAACTGAGAGGGAGACAGATTAAGTAGCATCTTCGATGGAACAAACTCCCAGAGCGGTCACGCACTGCGGTTAAAAAGTGACTCATTGGACCGAACACGTCTTTAACTAACAAATTATGGTCACGTTCTATTTCGATGCATGCAAGGTTAATTGAGAATTGTGTGAAAGAAGTTGGTACAAAGTTACAATTTGTGTTTTTATGGAAAAGCAAACATATTCAGATGCTTTTCACACTCGAGGTCAACTATAAAAGCACATGCATGGATATATAACCCACAGTAAACGTATCACTATTTCTATGCCGGTTGGACTCACATTGAGCTTGGATCAGTGTTAGTACCTTGTTGCTGAGCAGTGTCCTTTTTACCTTGATTGCGAAAGGAAGAAAGGGAGTATCATAGGTAGTAAATCCCTCAACTACTATTCATTCTGCCACTGGATAATAAATTGGAACTCAAGAGGTGGTTAGAGGTGTTATAGGCTGAAAAAAAATATGTGTCACGTAAGGACCCAGCTTTGCAGCTTGTCATCAAAAAAGAAAAAGAAGGAAAGGACAAATAAAATGTGAAATTGCTTGCATTACTTGAATGATAAAGCCTAGTACCTCTTTGCTCGAGTGTGTGGTTTTTTGATATTCTGCTCTGCTGAATGCACTTTTTTGTCAGCCAGCTTTATTTCAGCCCCTGAAAGGGAACCTTTTACTGATGACAGAATAATGCATATATAGTGACAATGACTTTTGTAAGACTTGTAACCTATTGTAAATTCTTTAAGTCGGGAAAGAAGTTTGCATGTCTTGCATAGAGTAGTTTTAATCACTATCAATACCATAAATAAACTGAATACACCAATTGTGTGAAAGATAACAAAAGATTGAAAGATAATGTCTGTCTTGGTCCAAATACAAATGTTCAAATTACAATTATGATAATAAATATAGACGTCAGTCTTACTTCCTTATTATAATCCGATAAAACCTGCAATAATGGATTTTTGGGCCACCTGGGGGAAGCGGAAACAAGACGTGAGCAAAACATCTTTTAAGTCGATATGGTGAATTTGTAAGCCTTCGGGATCATGTCTAGCCAACCTGGTGAATATAAATCCAAGTCCCAATCACTCTTTTTAGCTTTATCTTTGGTCTCCACCAACTCCTGAGGGAAATTTCTTTAGCCACTAAATGCTCCAGTATGTTCAACAGCTAGTTGCCAAGTTCTCTTTGGGTGCTTTCACAATCCATAATTTGGTCCGTTTTAATAGAAATCTGGTGCGGACCAAAACAACCGGTCCGTGACCATCTCTCACAAGCGGTTTTGGAGCGGTTGTTTTGGTCCGCCCCGGAGTGCGATTACTGCGTTCACAACTGCCCAAAGGAATCACACCAGTTTCCAAGCGAACCCTAGTGCGGTTCGATTGCATTGAGAACATAATCTGACATAATTGCAGGAAGTGAACCAACACGCAGGGATTATGTTGCCAGCACAGGCACAGAAAAGTCCACAAAAAGGGAGACGTTTATAAATGAATTCGATAAAAACTGAAGGACGTTCTGCTCCACGTTGTTTGGTTTCTCTGTGCTTTCCCCCGCCAAGTTTCTGACCGATAAGAAACGCTCCTTCGTGCACGCCTCTCAGCAAATTCATTCTTTCATTCGGTCCGATTTAATTTGTGCACCGTGAAACCGAACCAGACTAAATAGAAAAACAAAAAGTATACATTTTACTCTGTTTCGGACTAGTCAAACGGATTATGGAAAGCGTCCTCTTTCTGCTGTTTGGTGCTGGAGAAGAAGCGCACCGTGGGTCTCATAGCTTTTCCACTTAAAACAGCAGCCTGCTGGGGCTAGAAAAGTCGGGTGATAATTATTTGCTTTAATGTTCTGTTTCTATCCATCTAATACCAGAGTGGTGTCAGTGGGTGAGGGCCACAGTGGGCAGCAGAGTGGACATTTCAAACCTTGAATTACAATAAAAATGACTCTTTTCTACCTTTTCCGCTGATCCATTATTGAATAATTTAACACATATTTACAGCTGAAAAGTTTCACTTGAAACATATACCCTTTTCCATTCTACTCTCCTGTTTGGAAGCTCCGGATTATAAATTATTCCAGTCTACCTTCCTGCATACTGTAAACCAATACAGAGCTGTGTCTCCCTGTTCAGCCTCTGCCAGTTCTTCTGCCCTCTACTCTGCCCTCCTCCTCACTCATCTTCCTTTCTCTCCTTACCACGCTGAGCACACACACACACACACACACACACACACACACACACACACACACTTCCTGGTGACAGATGACACTGAAGGCAGGGGGTCTCTGCCATTCTCACCCCTCTAGCTTGGCATATGCCAGCTTCTGCACCACTGCAGCAATCACCTGCTCAACTCGCCATTAATGGACCAGGCAGACAGAGATCCAGTCCCTAACGGCTTTCCACTAAACTGTTTGACTTTCACTCAGCGTCCCAGGGCTGTCCATTTCAGGGATTCAGTCGGCAGCCTCCGTCTTTGTCTCTGTCTGAGCGCATTTAGGGGAAGCATGGAAGACACTTCCATTGATACGGCCTGCTAGCGCATCGCCAGCCGTCAGGCTATTCTGTCACACATCAGTGCTTCCTCTCAGCTCTGTATGGCATTAAAGTGCATGGGCACTATGTGTGTATATTGTCCCAGGCTGCAATGTGGACATCAGCGGCTTGGACCAAAGTGAGATTGTCTCTGTATTATAGATTAAGAAACATGCTAGAGGAAGAAGAGATTTGCCAGTGGCCTTTTATGTGTGAATTTCCTTCCAATTTGTGTGTTTTGTTAAAAAAAAAAAAAAACTTTCACATTGGAATTAAAGATGCATATAACATTTTCCCATCACTAGTGGGCAGCAAGTAGACTCCAAAACAAACACACTGCAACAAGCCTTATTAACCTTTTTTTTTTTTTTTCTTTCATTTTATCACATGTATGTGTTATTTATGTGTGAGCAAACAATTGCCAAACATTACTTACACATCCACAAGAAACAGAGCAACATGGGCATCCAGTTAGTGCTCTCTTTCTCACAAACCTGTTTAATGAAGTCCAATATTCAATGGCACTTTCTCCGCAATTTTGCACGCCAACTCCTGAAAAAAACATCTGGCTCTCTCTGGCTTCCTGGATGTTCTACTGTGTTCACCAGCCACTCAGTAACTTTGGCGCTCCACCATTTCAGACTGGGCAGGAAGCCTACAATCAGCTTGTGTGGATGAGAGCTGAGAGCGGCTGCCCACAGTTTAATATGTGGGGGTCGTGAGAGCAGGAGTGACTCAACAATGTGGACCAGCGAACCAAAACAGTGAGCTGAAAGGGGCTTAAACTGCCGCTGATGTTCCTGACTATCTGTGGAATCTGTAACAGTTACAACCCACAGTTTCATATTACAGAGAGTCATTTGATTTAATGTTGGTATCAAAATGATTGCTTAACAGACCGTTACTTTACCATTTGTCACATCCTGATTCACCAAAGCAAAATGTGAGGTTTCTGCGGAAAACCTTTTCAAAACTCTCCTCGATTGATTCCACCACTAGCTGCCTCCATTTTTCATGGCACGGGGGGGAGATTGAAACAGTAGACGTGTCGGATTCCCCGTGGATTAAAACCACCATCGAGCACAGCAATTATTACAAATCACTCGATACGCACGGGTAAAATTAGTCTCATGTGAATAGGACTTTTCCCCTCTTTCGATGTCTCTTTGTTATATGTTTAATTGTTTCTCATTATGCATTCATTTTTACCAATAATGTCTCAGTTTGGAACAAGTGCTGCTTTTGGTTGTTGGTGCTGTGTGACTTTCTATTCTTCTTCTTTTTGTGTCAGTGCTTGAAACAGTAAATTCTGGGAATCAATCAACCCATTGCTTAAAACAATAATCAACAATAATTGATTTTATCTAAATAAATACATATTGATTCACTATTTGCTTCCAATTTATTCAACATGCCAACTTATAAGAGGCTCATAAACCGTTTTAGATGCATTGTTGTAGCAGCTGGTGCTGGGTGAAGTCCTTTCCTGGGCGCCGCTATTTGGAATAAATAGTGGAACAAATAGAACAGGAGCCCATGCAGTTACTCTGACTTAATCAACATCAACTGCAGTTAATAAAAAGACATCGGCAGTGGCCACACTGTTAGATTGAAAGGATCAGTCCATGACCTCATGACACCTCATGATCAAAATGTAATGTGTTATCAATCCCAAATTGGTTGGCAGGACTTTAATGCAAATAAAACTGTGTACAATGTTTTCTGACGCCGTGAAAGGGCTTTTCTCTCTGTCCTCAGAAATTATGTATCTCTGAAACCTCCAAAAACTTTTTTCAACCCAAACCATGATCTTTTCCTGAGCCTAAGCAAGTCATTTTCAAACCTTAACCATAGTCCCATTATAGAACAGGTTTATTATACAACACTGATTGGGAAAGGTTGTGGAAGGCACAGACGAAATAAGACGATAGTGGCGGCCGACCAGAAAACACTTTTATTTGTCTAAATGTTTTTGTTTCATTTGAAGGACTTGTTGGACTTTTCAACTAACCCAATTGGTTTTTGACCGTATTTTTTTTTTTTGTTGTTGTTGTTGTTTAGGAAGTGGAATAATTTTAACCATAAAGGAACACTTAATCATTCAGTTTATCTAAAAAAAAAATTTCCGATTCTACATGAATGCAATATAAATGCCTTTTTCTCGCAAACTTTGTTTGTGACTCTGTGATTTGGATCCACTTCAAAGTTTATTGGGTTCTTCCTTAGACATGCATGCTACACCCTTCCACCATGTTTCATGAAAAAATAATCCTGTTGACACACTCACAGACAAACCTTGGTAATTATTTGATTTTCTTTTATCCAGAGGACAAACCTAAGCTGTGTAAGTAAATATGGTTTGAATAGATCGTGTCTTTAAATTAATACAATGAAAAACAGCTCAGCTGGGACAAACTCTTCACCAAAAATGACACCACATGAATAAAAAAAACTGGGGATTTTGCAGGTTACCATTTAAAATATCTACCTTCCTCTCTCCTATCAGTGCGGATCCAAACTGCCCCCCCCCCCCAGGTGATTATGGTAAACTACTATCCCCGGGTTAATGGGCCTTGTCTTTCTCTTCTCCATTCCTTCAGCTGGTTCTATTGACCCTGCCTGCAGCCATCCCTGCTGCCACAGCCCACTCCTCAGTCGCACATATCCCCATGACACACTCCAGTGGGCCCCCTGGCTCTGTTCATTTCATGCCCTTCACTCGGTGGGGCCACAAATCTCTCTCTTTCATTCTTTTGCCATCTCTCTCTGTGTACACTATCTCGATCTGCTTGATGTGCGCTGTCCCATTTGCCGTACCTGTGATGTCAATTTCTGTCTGTCTGTGCTTTGTTTGTATCTCCCCGTCCCTCAATTCATATCAGTTTTTTTCTTCTTTCTTTCTTGTTCACCTGTTCCTCCCTCTCTCATCCTTCATTGCTTCCTCCCTTCTTTCCTGCACAAACCCCCTATCTGTTTTCCCTTCCTGTTTTTTTTTCCAAATCCCCCAATGTGCTTTATTGGTGCGATGTGCAATCCTCTGCCAACACATTTCTCATGGTTGAGGTGTAGCACCACATTCAAATATAATATAGAATCTGTCATGCAGAAACATTACAGGACATAAATATCTATTCTCTACTCTTCCTTGCTGCAGCCTCCATCTTCATCTGTTCCTCCCCAGGACTCCCTCTCTTCCTCTCTCCCCCTCTCTATCTTTTTACTTTTCCATAATTTCTACGACTGCCCTCGTTCCAACCTGCGCTGGATTAGATCTGAGCCTGTGCTTTCGTCAACCCGGTGTGGAAAAAGTCCTTGTTTATCAAAGAAAAACACTCCAGAAAAATTGATCCGCCATATCAAAGACCTCACCTCTTAATGAAAAAAAAATAAATCCATTTCTGTAGTGCAAGCTGATGTGTTTCTACCATCCCCGCGGGACTGGTAGAAACAGTACATTTAAGGAGATAAAAATAATACTTTTCAGGCAAGAAATGATGAAACACTGGCAGAATGCAATCATCCCTTTACCTGTATAATTTAACATATCTCCCTAATTATCTATTCTATTTCATCAGGCCCTCTGAGGGACGGCATCCCTTGCAGAGGATCTCAATGAAAATATAAATTGTGCTCACAAACAGTACAACGAAATTGGTCTCCTTGATTACCTTTGGCCATTTCCTTCAATTTCTTTCCCAAGGAAAAATGAAAACACTTTGCTCTGACTAAACTAAAATTCAGTATTGAGATAATTTGCTCATTAAGCCAGAAACCCACAAACAAAGCAACCTGAACAATCATAACTAAGTCCCACCAGCAAAAGGCTTTGTGTAGCCGGCATAATTAGAATGCTTATACTTTATCTTGCTCTCTTTGTGTTAATGTTAAAGTAATTGACTTTTTATGATTTACCTGTTCTTCGATCCTATCTGTTATACTT
Source organism: Bovichtus variegatus (assembly GCA_943593645.1). Lineage (NCBI taxonomy): Eukaryota > Metazoa > Chordata > Actinopteri > Perciformes > Bovichtidae > Bovichtus > Bovichtus variegatus. The sequence continues at coordinate 1,128,470 of CALSCE010009506.1, forward strand.
TGACAATCTTTCATTTTCGCCCTCTTACTCTCAATTACTACATTCACACGTTATGACAATCATTCCACATGAACACTCAAGTTTAGTGGTCACATAAGCTTTTCTCGTGACCTTGCACCACCCTTTGACCCTTTGTCCAATAAACACGGTAATTCTGACTCATCCAGGCATCTCTCACGTATATGATCAGCTGGATGACACCGTGTGCAGTCATGACTGTCCTGAGTGACAGGAAGCTACTACCTGGTTGGAATAAAACCCAGTGAAGTAGAGATTTGGTTCCCATAGCGCCTGGAGCTCTGAATCAGCACAGGGACGAGCGAGACAGGGCATCAATCACAGTGCTAGACTGTGTCAGCCTTTTCCTCCTTTCCATATACTAGTTCTCTGCAGGATCAGTGCAGGACCTACAAATGAATTGGTGGCGGGATAAAAAAAACTGAATGGCAGTAGGTTTTCGGGTCATACAGGATGTTGAATTTTTAGCGGAAGATTAGTTGATCACGCTGGTTAGTAGAAATATGATTTATAAGGATGCGTTTATATGCTGTATGCACATGCTGGGTTTTACTGTTTACGTATGCTAATGCATTTGTGCTGTTTGCACACATGATTTCCTCTCCTGTAAATATGTGCAGCAGAGTTGTTGTTTTTTTATATCCGGCGTACGCGTTCGGCACCCATCCATCTCAGCAGGATGTATGAGCGCGAGAACGGTAAGGTATTTATGATGTTGCCAATGTACGTGTGAGAGTGAGTGCATCTGGATTAAGGAGGTTTTCGCTCTGATGCATCCGTGTTTGCCTGCCGTTTCTCTTCTACCTGTCCTTGTTACATGACTGCTGCCTGTAGCTGGCACCACCTACAAGCCTGCGGTAATTAAAGTGTTTGATCTCCTTCCCTCCCCGCCGAGACACACATTTCCAGACCGGCAAACACTGCGCTATTGCCACCGTGATCAATGACTGAAGGAGAAGCGAGAGCCACAAACTGACAGTGCAGAGATTGAACAAGGGGGTGCGGGGATGGCGAGAGAGTGTGCCAGGGTGGAGAGGAGAGGCAGAAGAAGTTAGTTAAGAGGAAGAGTGAATGGGACAGGGGTAAAGTGAAGGCTGATGAGATAAGTTGAGGAATGTACAGGCTTCATGTTGGGCTGCACATTGAGAAAAAAACATCAAAATCTCATTATTGGTCGATGCAATCTTCACGTTAATAGAGCTGCGTTTTCCCAAAAGATGTATCAAACAGCTCCCTATACACGGGGACAAATTCCTCTGCTATACACATTTCTTTCCAACACAAATCAAATGTCATGACAGAGAAAATCTCATTTTGATTAAAGCAGCTCATATAAGCAGTTGCATGCTTAAAAAAAAAAAGAAAAAAGAAAAAATGATGTAGTTGTAGAAATATCCTTGTCCACATGCATTGCAATTTTGAGTCAAACTGCATTAGCAGCAAAAATAAAAATGCCACATGATTTTCTGGCCTAGCTCTAAGTCTAAAGCTTAGCTACACGTTTTGAAATAAATAAAATAAAAAATGTTATGTGGTTTTATGTTACTCCTATGGGGCTCAAAATTGATTTTTCTGAGCTATACTTACTCAGCCGAATCCACAAAGAGATGATCTAGTGACATTTATACAGTGCACTCATGAGGCTCACATACGCACACTGACACTCAAATACACACGCTCACATATACACACACATGCCTCACAAATGCAAACACACAGATACTACACACACACACATACATAATGTAAACACACACACATACACACACACACACACACACACCTAAACATGTGGGTGTACAGATTGACAGCGATAGCCGAAAGCAAGTTTATCACAATCTAAAAAGGAAGGTTTCATGTCAGCTATCAGAGGAAAACAAAGACGTCACCACACATACTGCCACCTCCATACTAAAACACTGCATCACATTCTGCTTTATTACTGTTACTGTTGATGGGAAAACGCTATATCTTAAGCCAGGCTTGTCTCCATTCTCTCATACCGCGAGTCACGTCTGGTCCTGCTCCCCCAGCTAGAGACAAGGAAGAAGGTGGCTGTAGCCACAAAGTGTAAAGTGTATTCATAGTGTTGGAGGATAATCTGAAGGGGTGGGCGGTTTAAACCACAGGTGATGCAGGGAACAGAATAACAACGGCAGCGCCAGCTAGTTCGTCTTGATTCAAATTGTCCAAGAAATGTCACATTAGCAGTTCATGTTTTAACAGTTCTAAAGTTTATCTCCAGATCTCAGTCCTAACCTTGCCGACCGGCCCCATATCACTAGGAACTACTTTGGATGAATGTTTATGTTGCAAGGCGGAAAGTAAGGAGATACGTTTCCTGAATCAGCATGTGAGGTGTCAAACCAGAGACCGGAGTCAAAGTTGTTGTTTTGTTTTTCTTTGTAAAAGTTGCTTTTAAACTGTAACTGTATCCTTTCCTTTACCCTAACCATGGGTTTAAGTTGCCAACTCTTAAACATACATCAATCACACTGTACTTGACAAAATAATAATAATTTTAATTGTGGTGTGCTTTTCAAGATACTCAAAGATACTTTACAAAAAAGAAAGAAGAAAAAATACACACAAAATGCACAGGACATTAAATGCTTCAAAGCAGTTCTTAAAATGAGGGATTTTGAGATTAATGCAGTCAAATATCGCTTGTAGCAACTGAGACTTCATTAATGTTTTCATGGTAATGTTTAGGCACTGACAGCAGTTGATTAAGGTTAGAAAAAGATTGTGGTCTCGATTTAATACAGGCAAAGTCAAAAGTGACAAAAGGCTCAAGACAGTTGCTTTAATAACATTTAACCGTAACCAGGATCTTTTCCTGACTTTAACCAAATTGCTCTTGTTGCCTAAACCAAACCACACGCAGGACTTCTGGTACTGCACTTTGTACGGCCACCATCCAGCCTGAAACACAACCTTATGACTTGCAAGTTTTACCAAAACATTCATTCCTTTACTGCAGAACATGTTTTGTTTTTTTAGATTAGATTCAACTTTATTGTCAGTGTGCAGAGTACAGGTACAAGCCAATGAAATGCAGTGTCTAACCAGAAGTGCAAAAATGTGCTATATTATATACAAAAAGTGCATTGAGTGATGCTATAAACTGCTATGTGCAGATGATATACAGACGTTAAACACGTCATAAATATGTAACAGAGTGCAAATGGAGATTGTATGTGCAAACAGCAGTATATTGTGCAGATATGAATAGTGCAAATAACATCTCCGTTAAGTACGATAATAGTTGCCACTGAATATTATCCAGGCAGCAATTTAGTTTCCCTCAGAATGTATTTGGCAAAACAATTTAGTAGCTGATAAACATAATTTATAGGAAACAGAATTCCACTGAGACTATCAACTTTCTGTCTTGGCTTGGAAAAATGTTCTTAAGGTGTTTCAAAATCTAATCTAACATGTACACCTATGTACATAGACGAACTGCATACAGTGCACGGTAGATCTCTCCCTTTGAGTTATCCATCACGGTTAATGATCATTTCCCATCTAACAGGAGAGTTGGGTAAACACAGGGAGTTGGCCCTGGTTTTCATTTCGTGTGGCTGCGGAAGCCAAAGCGAATCCAATGCAGCTAACTGCAGGTGAGCCAAGCAAGCTGCATGCTGGCGGGCTCCGTCTCTCACATCTTTTATTCCTTGACACACACAAAAACACACACATTGAAAACACACAGGACACACAGAGGGCACACGCAGACCTGCTCAGACCCAAGTCATGTACCTTGCTTGTAGACTCCCTGACATCTGTCTTCTCCCTCTCTCACACACTCACACACACACACACACACACACACACACACTTTTCCTCTCGCCTCTGCCCCTGTGCACCTCTCTCTCCCCTCTCCTCCAGCCAACCAGCCCTCCCAACCCTGCATTCCCATTCTCCACATCTCTGTGGCTGGCTGACCTTGGAGCAGCGAGGACGGACAGGAGACAGACACGCCGGGAGAAGGAGCCGCAATTCATCTTATGTCGGCATGCCAGCCTGGCCAAACAAGCTTGGGGAAACAATCCCTAGCAGGGGAGAGCAGCAAGCATCAGCGGCCTGAGTGGCACGATCCGTCAAATGACCTGAGCTCTCTGGACTGAGGCCCGGCCCCATATTGAGAGGCCGGATGCAGGCTTATGGTTGAGCACACAAACACACACACACACACACACAGACGTCAGACTTCCACACAGCAACATGAGATCACAGTCCTTCCACGACATTAGTTTCTTTGCCAGTGTCTCTCGGCTGATGCCCTTATGCTTCTGACCTTGTCTCTATACTTCTTGTTTATTCTTACTTCACACTACACATTCGAAAATCTCATAACATCTTAGCTTTATAGTCTTTTTGGGATGGATGGGGGAGATGAAGCTCTCTCATCCTGCTTCCTGCATCCTTTTTCTTAGCTTGCAGCTAACCCCATCTTCTTCTGTCACTCCCCATTTTCTCCCCATCTTGTGGGATGCCCCATCCCAATCAGCGCTATTGTAGCCTTCTTTTTTTTTTCTCCTCCCCCCGTTCTTTCCCCCCTCCTTTTCTGTCTGCCCACTTTCTGCGCTATTTGCTTCTTTTTAGAAAAAAAAAAAAAAAAACTACCCTGACACCTCTTCAGATCCACTGCTGTGTTTTTTTTTCTTTTTACATGGTAATCAGTTTGCAAATCAGTGCAGCGTCAGGAAGAGTGTTGCCAAGTTGTTTGGATCACTCTGCCTTAATCTGCTAGACGGCGGAATCGTTGCGGACTGCAGAGCACGCTAGTCTGGAGTGGATTTATGTTTTAAGGGAGGCTCAGAAGGCGGAGAAGAAAGAGATATTACATTTGAGAAATGAAGTGCTCTATAAAAATACCCCAAGCACCCAGGATGCGACAGAATAAAGAGCCGCAGAGTCATAATACTGTTCTTTATGCTTCATTGATGAATTATATTTCAAAAAGAAGTAGTTGGATGGTTTGGAATCCATTTACTGCTGTTCCATGGTGGTTGACGTTTCTCAATTATTTTAAATGACAAAATGTAGATTCAAAACACAATGCTGAGTTGAAAGCTTGATCATTAGCTGGTGGTATTCTCAGCATAATTAATTAAAACTTTATAAATGAAATAATGAAACAATAATTATGTATGAAATCATTTGGTGTTACTAATGCGTATTTTGCAATTCTGTTGTAGAATCCACCAGGAGTAAATAGTCACTGGTAAATTGTCAGCGGTTTTGTTTTGTCTTGCCACAATAGTCTACAGAATAACAGCTAAAGGTCATAATGGTTTACAAGCTAAGAAGTCGATACTTTATCAGCCCTAGTAGAATAATGGAGAGCATAAAACAGGAGGAGCAGGAGGTGGGTTTTTATACAAGTTCCCCCCGGGGACCTTATCTTACCACAAACTGTTTCTAGAGAAGATGAGGAAATGAAAAGGCTCTTTGAGGGTGGTGATTTTTCTTGATAGAGTTAGTCGGTGTTTTAGTTTTGGCCTTTGACGGCTTCAGTAAAGCCGATGATCAGGGGCGGATTTTAAAACTTTTACATGGGGTTGGGGATTCTGGTTCTTGGCAATAATAAACTGCCCCTGATGAATATTTACATAGTTTATTCAGTGCAATACATGAATGCCATATGAAATAATGTCAATAAATTATTTATTTTTGACTGGACACGGCCCTGTAGAAGAACTCAACCCCCCCCCCCCACTGGTCCCATTCCTGCCTGGATTGGCTGGAAGAGGAGTCTTCCAGGATGTGAAGTGAGCTATGGCGGATGGGCACTTGGAGAATAGGTGTGATGGCAGTGGATTAACAAGGTGTACTAACTAGAGCCAGGATTGGCACATTACCTCCGACTGGGGGCACAGCTGGGTGCATTTCGGCTCCCCTTCCCAAAATTATTATCCTTTTTCATTTAGCTCGTCACGCACAGACGGGATGTTTTTTTGATGGAAAAACATTCAAGGACCAAGGGGAACCAGCTGTGCGGTGTGGTGTCCGTTTGGCTCTGAGAATGCAATCGCCCTTGGAAAAGCCTGGGTGTGGGTGGGGCATTTGTTTGCAACAGAGGAAAGGCGCATACGGCACCCCCTCAGAGGGCCAGGAGCAGGGATGGATGGATGTTTGGATGTTTGGGAAATGAAGCCTGGGTTTGTTGATTTATGCTCCAGAGCGCCACTGGAGAGCTGAATCAGCAGCATGGGGAGATGCTGCGTGTGTGTGTCTAATAAATAAGTCCTCTTCAAGTTGGCGTCTTCACCCGATTTCTACCCAGAGGAGAGCAGAGGAACCTGTTGGAGGCCTTTGCCCACTGTGTGGACTTTGTGTGATCGATTTTTGATGAGAACCCTCCCCCTCAGGTCTGGGGATGACAAGGCAGCTGTTCTAGCAAATTTATTGACGATTGTAATTGTCATAAAAGTGCTGAGTCATCAGACACACACACACACACATACGGTAGTGCATACAACAAAGCTTGGATTAAGCTACAGTAGCTGCTCAGGGAACAAACAGAAACACCTTCCTCGAAATCCCTCCGAGACATGACATGAAAAACCAATAATTCTGTGGTGTTATCATTAACGTGTTGCTTTCAAGAGGTGCTTAGAAAATCCCTCTAAGGCGTTCTCTTATGGAATCAGTTTAGAATTACACAAGAGGATGTAAGGAATTTGGGAGGAGTATTCATATGACAGCACAGCGCAGGGTTTTCTTAATTAGGGATGATTTCCCTCCTGCAGTAGCTTCAAATGCACTTTACTCCTCTCCCAGCTGCTTTCACATGATCAGCAGTAAAACAGCTCTGTGCTGGCCGTGCCGTTGTTTTTCTATAGAGAGAGCAGTGCCGCCCGACTAGGTGGAGGCGCTACCCTTGGCGTGGCTCAGAGTTCAAATGATTTCAACTTTGAACCCGATTGCCGCTGACCTTTCAAAGCGCAACCAACGAGATAACAGATGTATGAAGCGGCGCAGGCGAGCAGGGGAGGTAACCATAGAAACAAAACTAACTAGCTGCCTTCACCGCACGGCTGTGCGCCCTACCTCGCGGTGAGCGCAGAGAACATTTCCTATCATGTGAAGGCAGCTTAAAGCTTTGGTCTGGAGCATCCTTGGAGAGGCGGCACCACGAGAGATGAGTTATGCAGATATTCAGCTGGCCACAAGTCAGCACATGTACTATTTACTCGAATATATTCATGCATCTTCTTGTTGTTTACTGACCTATTTTCAGATAAAAGAATTTCCCTTTAGCTGCTTTCGAGAGAAACTCCCCATCATGTTTTGTTTTTCTTTCTTCAATACCCACCCAGACTTTCTTGGCGCTATCTGAATTGAACTGAAATGAAATTGCATTTCCACCAAAAGAAAATAACATAGGGCAGTTTATGTAAGAGGAAAGCAAGCTGGAGAATAAGGAGTGCCTTGAGAGAGGAACTTGCCAACAGTGGGGGAGGGGAGAGGGAGGAGGAACGCTGGATCGATGGCTGGTGCAACCCAAAGCTCATTTTTAAGTCCGGGAGGAAGTTATTTGTGCAAGAGCCGTGGCATAGGAGATGGGGGAGCAGTAGACACGCGCGCACATTTGCCTACAGATGTGATGGCGTCAGCAGGAAACATAACTCTCCTGGGACTTAAAGGGCCTGCAAATATCCGTCCCAACTGTACCGCCACACGTGACCTTACAAATCACCAGCCTTACAGCGCTCTACTCGCCATTCCTCTGTCAAGCACATACACAGAGGGGGCTAATCGTAATCATCCATTATGTGAGGGCAGACTTGTTTCAGGCCAACGGCCATTCATGGTGATGGATGTGAATGAAGTATGAGGGAGAGACAGAGAAAGAGAAATACATTTGGAGAATGAGAACAGATTAAGTAAGCCATCTAAGGCATGTTATTGTATGGAAATGCACTGATGCATGATCACAATGCATCGTCAATTCCAAGTATTCGTTTGTTACGTAACTCTAGGAGTCATTTTGACGACACAGTTTTACAAAATGATCCTTTGCTTCACATATGATTCCATGAGTCTTAACCTCACTATCTTTGTATTATCTTTCACGCTGATGTTACATTTATGCAGCGACGCTAAACGACAGCCACTTTAGTGTCTCGGTGCTCATTGGCTGGTAAGTGATGGAACGTGTGTGAAAGCCGGAATGACAAATCCATGCTGTATGATTTTGTAGCACCGTTACATTGACTACAGGCACACAGGGGAGCCTATACTGATCCATAGTAGAGTGTGAGCCACTAAAACAATGACAAGCCCTATCTATCCACCCCAGGGTGGTTCCTCCGAAGTCTGGCATATTAAACTGAGCCCTGAGATAAAGCGGCTTTTTGCACAGTTCAGCCATGGGGGGAGATGCGCCCTCTCTCCTTATGTATTCGAGTCATGCTGCATATTGTTTGATATAATCAACGTGGACCAGGGGGTACTGCGGCACTCAAACACATAGCCCTCCCAAGGGTAATATAAGTCTGCGTAACACTGACATGATTAATGCAGATTTCAACATATGGCTATGTGCAATATTGCTTGTAAGGGGACACAATTTTCTACAGATTTTGGAAAGCTGAGATATTTAAAGGATACTGTGTGCTGTAAGAGTGTATGCATGCTGGTGTGTGTGTGTGTGTGTGTATGTATACAGTGTGTATATGGTCACAATCCAAGAGAGAACATTGCCTAGGGCTATATTCTAGTTTTGCTGCTGCAAACGGTGTCAGAATCCGGCCAAAATACTACGCTTCGCCTCAGATGCAATATTTTAACCACACAAGTTGCCTGATATCCCAATGCAGGCTGGAAGTGGGAACATATAGTAGCTTTGCAATGAACTTCTACACAGTATACATTTTTCACAGTTTGGTTGTGACTCAAGAAGCCTTGTAAAATGAAAGAAGTTCCACATGTCTGGACCAAGATAGGACTTTACATACCAATGGGACCGCCAGAGTGTTACAGGTTTCCAAAACACTGGACTTATTCTTTTTTAGAAATAAGTCTGTCAAAACCTCTGCAGACGCCCCCCGCCCCCTCCGTTTGGCATACATGCATTTGGAGGATGAGGTAGAGTCTTAACTTATTCCAGTAGGCTGGAAGGCTGTGTTGAGTATTTGACAGCAAGGGACAGGAAGATTTGATAGGTAATGTAAATCATGGAATATGCCTCAGTCTAGAGGAGGGGATGGGGGATGGAGCGGAGCGATTCTATCAGAACCCAAATCCTCCAAATGCAGCTTTGAATAAGAATGAAATAGATAAAGCTTGGAGGAGCCATCATAGGAACTGTAATATTAGACAAACAGGAGATTCGCAATACTGTTTTCTGAAATATCACAAGACATTATCTGGGCCTACTGGCTAATCTCATGCTTTTGCCTGAATTTAGAGGACAGTGCACTTCTTTTTCTTCTGCTTCAGCTAACATGGTGTCTGTGCAGTGTGTGGGTGGAGTGTCAGGGCGGTGTAGGTGACAACAGGTCTTATCACTGTTGAGAGCAGGGTTAAAGAGGGGAGGCGGTGTTCAAAGATGCTGGAATCTACTGCTCAACTTTCAGCAACTGTCAGGAGGTTAATCTCATGAAATATCTGTGGAGAGCTGCCCACTTTATGAACCATATGTCATTCTCTCTCAGCTGACAATGTTTTTCTCTCTTACAGCCAACACATATTTCTACAAAGGCCTCACAAGTGCTGAATATTCAAATAACTACTATTCTATGAGCGTGATTGGCACCAGAACAGAGAAAAACAACTGCTTTAATTAAATCAATCCAACTGATCTCATCAATATGTTGACCTGGTCATTTATTTCTCCATCCAAACAAACGATCGAGTATGTAATTGCGGTAAAATGAGTCATTCTGGATCTGTTATATCAATTAATTGCTAATAATAAAAGAAAAGAAAAATGCGCAGCATTTCACGTTGGAGGGCACATCAGTATTCAGCTGCTCTCCACCAGAGGGGGTGGGTGGGTGAGTGGGAGGGGAGAGGAGCTCCTATCACTCCCCTCCGCTAATTAAAACTAACGGCTCCAGGTGCTGCACGGCGCCAGGCGGAGGAACGGCCGGGCGGCGTGTTTGTGTTGGTGGTTCGCCTTCATTACCACCTCCATCCATTCTCCTTAGGAGCCCACCACAGTATCGACTTGGATCCCGACACACAATGTGCGATGCAAGAAAAAAGGGGTGATCTAAATGCAAATGGTACGGTGTGATGCATTACACAGGGCGTGAGGAGAAGTGATATGGGCAGCAGGAAGAAGACCCTTTCTTTTAGTAGAGGTGGTTGAATCTCAATGATGGCCGCTGGTCAATAGTATCAGCCTTCTAAATGTTATCCAAAAGCTTGGGAATGGGGGATGCTGTTTCTCAGCAACTATGGAGTCGATTAACATGTTCTCTCTCCTCACCCTTTGAGCGAGATCAATGCAAGACGGGAAGAGAGCGAGAGAGCAACTGCGTCTATTCCCATCCCTGTCTTTTTAAATCACACTAGGTCTCAAGAGCCCTTAGGTCATCCCGGCATTCCTCTAACTCACACGCACGCACACACACGCACATGCACACACACACACACGCTCACACACACACGCTTACACACACACACACACACACACACACACACACACACTATTGAGAGTGGCTCTGGCCTAAGGCAGCACTGAACAGATCCATAATTATGACAAATAGTTACCTTTCATGATACTGCCGGCAATATCACAAGTGTAAAATACTGCTGAATTTAATTCTGGAAAATGGATTTGACTAAAAGGTAGTTTGAAGCAGATGATGGTCTTTCAGTTTAAGCTGAATCCCCACTGACATCAGGTATCACATCCAGCTAAAAATAAAAATGACTAGATTAAAAGATTTAAAAAATGACTTTTGCACACATTAACTGTACAATGATCTTAATGAATGTGTATCACTGTCTATGTGATATAGTTAGAGACAGATTGTACATTTCCCTGGTGATTCTGCTATCAAAGTATTAGCTTTTCCAACATCAAAGAGTTTCCCCATGTGTCAAAGACTCTGTAGACACAGTGATCAGTGTAAACACAGGTTTTCTTGGGAATAAATGGATTTTTAATAACAAATTCAAAAAAAACTAAAGCATGTACATTTTTGATTTGTCATAGGAGAGTTGTGATTGGCTATGAAAAACCTCGCCAGTACATCAAACATCGTCACAGCTGCACCATCTCCCTATTTCCCTTCATCAGTCTTTGTTGCTGCATCCCATTTACTGGTTAGGCCTCCTTCCTAACTGAGATGGCAGCTTCACAGAGGCTTAAAAAGGCATTTCCCTGTAAACTTGTAGAGACTTGTTTTTTCTGGTACTGTTTGCAACAAAATAGCAATACAATTTTGGTAATCTGTAATTCAACAACATATCCAGAATACTCAGAAGAAAAAAAGTGTTAATGGCTGGTTTCCATTACTGCAGTGGCTTTTCATTGTTCATTTTTTTTGTTTAGTTTTTTATCGGTGACTAATGCCCAACTGAAGGCAAGTTGCTAGTAAATATAACATGATCACATTATATTTCTGAACTTGACAAGCTGGTGAAGAACAGCAGCATGAAACAACTGACAGCTGGTGCACAATGGATTGGATTCACCATACGTGTCCTCCAAATTCAGGCGAAAGAAGCGTGCGTTTCTTTGAGCATTTTCTAATTCACAATGAAAATGAATGGATTCACAATGGGAATTTTTTTATTTATTTTTCTTTTTTTCTTTTGATGTAAATAAGGTGCCAGATTGCATACATTTTTTATTTTTTTTTTTAAAAGCACCAAAATAGACAGTCCCGACAGAAGTCTAGGCCCTGAATGTTTTAACTGGCCCCTGGCCTCTTGTCCTTTTGCGGAATTGGACCTCAGGCAAATTAGGTTGAGTTTTGCTTGGTACAAAACCTTTTATGGGACGGAGGGGAGAGCATACACATCCCAAAATGTTTTAGAGGTGCCAAACCAACAACTCAGACTGAAAATAGAAACTAGACAAGAACCACATACTGCGCCAAGTAATTTGATAAAAACCACTTTATGATCTCTAAGGAATCATTGGCCTTTTTCACAGAAGACATTTTGCTATTTCACAGCAGGAAACAGCAAAAGTGTAAATAATACAATTATCGATGGCTTGGTTCCTCTTGACCTTTCTCTCAGCAGACATTTTGACTTGTCATTGGTTCATAGGCAAGTTCAGATGAAACAAAAGTCTTTAACAATGGCTCAGTTCCATTAAGTGTCCCAGTAAGTCATGACAGCGTGACGGTGAGCCAGCACGCACAATACCAGGACCTCCCCAATGCAGCCATCATGAATGCCATTAAATACACGTGTGCTTTTTCTGCTATGAGTCAAGTCAAGTCAAGTCAGACTTTATTACGCCAGGGGAAATTTGGTTGCAGCCAGGTATGCAAACAAATTCATCATTAAAAAATCAATCAGATAATGAGACCAGTCTAGACGGATCACAGGGACAAACGGTGCAAATGTGAGATCACTACAAATGAAGACAAGAAACTGCTGAATGCCAGTAGATTCAGCTGGTAGATTGGAGATTATGAGGAAAATTTTAAATTAAAAATACTGCCGAGCTGCACAAGTCTCTCCGCCACACATTTCATCAGGACCTGGACCTTTCTACGATCAGTGTGCCAGCTTTATAACGGCGTCAACGCCAATGGTATTTGCTTGGCTAGACTTAGTCTTGTTCTTCAACTCATCATGTTTTTCAAACAGATAAAACGTGTTTAAACTGTTAGCCAGTTTAATATAAGAGTTCAAGCCATCACGACTGACTGGCATCCTGTCGTTAGTTTTACTGCCATTCCACCCGTCTAAACTCGGCCTCATTCTTATCCCTGTATTTTTTAAAAAATGTTCTTGATTGCAGCCTTTAAATCTTTTTTAATTTCTCTCTCCTTTATTTCACCCTCTCTAAAAACCCCCCACGGTTAGTTATTTGGAAGAACGTTTTCCTCTTCAGTGGGAATCATAGAGCTTTCACACATTGTTTTATAGTTGCACACAACATCAGTGGGTATGAAAAAGGCCTATTGTCAGGGTTTGTCAGGAACACATCACAGAGCAGAGCTGGAACTATACACTGCATACAACACCTTTATTACGCAGGTGGTCGCAATCTGCATAATCAAAATGAATCTGTTCCCAGACTAAACCAAAAGGGTCTTTTTCACAGAAGACAATTTGACATGCAACAGTAGGAAAAGCACAGGTGTAAATAATAAAATTAAATGATAGCTGAATTACATTTAGCTGCTTTTCTTTCGGGGTCATGGTACGGTGCATGCTGCATCATAGTCACTCTCACTGGGACACTTGAATAGAGGGTATGTGCTGATGTCACTTTCCCGCAACCCCGAGCAACGTGGCTGCCGTTAGTGGCGGAAACTGCAAAAACGCGAGTAAAACAAACGATTATCTGCTCAAATTAAAGGCAGTAAGACTTGACAGTGATCCTGCAACTTACCAAAGAACCAGTGGTCCATGGACATTGACAACATTTGCATATTTAAATATATCATTTTAGAAAACGTGTTAATCAAAAAAAATTAATTAAATTAAAGTAATTAACTGAGGAAATTTCATGGTGATATCTATCCGTTCAAATGTTTCCCCTGTTCACCAGTAGTATCTTGCAAAATGTATGGAATTTTACAATACGTATCTCTAAAGGTCGTTTTGTCTCATACTCCGAGCCAGAAATCTCCACTTCAGTAGCACTAAATACATACACCAAACTCTATAGTTTCTTTCTTATCTATATTCTGAATGTTTCTTTGAGAGAGGTTTGTTCATATCATTCATAACCTAGCGAAAATAGATTTTCTTTTTTTATGGCTGTTGTCAGTATTGTGTTGTAGTATGTCTGATTTATTGTGATACATCCGTGATACATAGAAATATCCAAAACTCCCTGAGTAAAAAACTTTAACTCTAATATGTTAACAATGATACAAGAATGTTTTAACCTGGCTATATCCAATGTTGAGATTTCTGTTCCGGAAATGTATGCAAATTAAAACATATTTAATAAGTTATGGCCTGTTTTGCATATTTAAACGTAAAATGTCAGCAAACTTGTAATACCAACTATAATTGTCTATAATAGTAAGTAATCAACTGGGGACGTTTCATGGTAAAATTGAAATTTTTACCCATTTTGTCTGAATTTGGACCCATCATTTCTCAGTAGAAGGAGACTTGATCCTGTTGTGTTTTACATGAGGGATTCACCTGTTCTCATATAAAATGAATGGAATCGGTGTCTTCACACATCTTGTCACATTTAGTCTGGTTGGACCTGCAGTGTGTGTCACCTGACACCTCACTGCCTTTGTGATTGGCCACCTGCCTGCACATCTGCTTCTCATTTGCTCATTAACTCCCAAGCATATAGAGAAGGAGAGATATTTACGTTGTTTGTTGGTTGAGCCGTCTTCCTGTTGGGATTTTCTGTGTTAGCTTGTTTGATTCCACCTGCCTGCTTGGTGCTGGCTGAAAGCCTGATCAGAGCAAGTGTCTCTGAAACCTTTGACTGTTATCTGTACCCAGAGTGGATTCTTCACCATTTACTCCTACACATAAAATTCCACACACGAATTATCACACTTGATGAGGTTACTTTAATTTGAATGAAATCCAATAAACAAACTTGCCTTGAGTGGAACCGCTAAGCTATCAAGGATGAGACAACACAGGGATCATTGTGCTTGTTACGCCCGTGGCAAACATTCTTGTTCTTATTGAAGTTGTATTTTCCCTCAATGATGTTGATTTTGTTTTTCATGCGTCTCTTTCTTTCTCCTCGCGAGCATTTGACTATCTTGGGCATTTTAAAGGTCGGGTCCTGGGTTTGTTAGGTTGCCCGAATTAGTTTATTGAATGACCCCGGGTGTCTCTGCACGGCGAGCACCCACACCGGACAACGCCATAATAGCAACCTGTCAATCCCAAGGTAGCCCCGCACTGAAGCATACCCTGCTTCATTGTCTATTTTACTCTATATGGAACCATCATTTACAAAATGAACATCATGTTGTATTGAAGAGGACTTGAGACTAGCGATTGAGACCATATATCAAGTGAGAAGGACATTTTCTCATAGACTTCTATACAACCGGACTTTTTGCATTAGAGACAAATGAATGACAGCTACACCAACAAATGGCTCCTGTGGGATGATGATAAGTGTCGAAGGATGTCAGTTGCAATCTTACTCTTGAGGGTGCATCGCGGTTGTGACGATGACGATACACAGAAGACATGAAATTATGACCCGTCATTAGGCCTCAATTATTATTAAAACGTTTTATTGTCAAAACTGTGTGTGTGTGTGTTTGGGTGTGTGTGTGTTGCGAGCCAACGGAACATTTTGGAGGTTAGGGTTAGGATCATGATGAAATTCTTTGGTGATTTTACTTTAATTGTAGCCAAGAGGGGATCTGCAAATACTGCATGTGTGAGTGTTAAAGTCCATACTCGGCACTGCCTCTCCAGGATGGAGGATGGATGTTAACGACTCATTAACACAAGTTGTTTTTTTTTCACTCTCGTCCATTGTGTGGATGCCTTGCAGCCCCAGGCAGGCTGTCAGGGGGGGCTATGTAACAGGCTAGATACTGAAGGAACCAATCTTCTTAAACATGACTTTTTTATCATCCTTTTATCAAAAAGAAAAAAAACACTCAACTTTGGTGGATGTCTTCGTTTCAAGATTCACTCTGTTAAAATAAAGGACTACAGGGGAATAAAAAGTATTTTAAAATATAAAACGAAAAAGAAGAAAACCAATCAGGATAAAGTTACAAATAAACGTTTCGGCTGTCGAAATACAAAATACATCTGACATCCAGGCAGCAACCAGGTCGGAAAAGTGAAGCCAATGCGGAAGTGCCTTAAACTTGCAGTTGTTCTAATAACCAGCAGGGGGCGAATCCACCTGTTGCATAAAAGAAGTCAGGTTGTATAGAAATGTATGAGAAAATGATCTTACTTCTCACTTGATTTATTACCTCAGTAAACATTTTACTGACGTGTTTATGGTCTCATTGCTAGTTACAAGTCTTCGGTCCCATTTAGAGTAAAAGAGATGATAAAGCAGCGTGTGTCTAACGTGTGACAGGTCGCTACTACGGTGTTGTCCGGTCTGGTTGCTCTCCATGTTTTCGTCTTAGAACTTTAACCCGTTCATGAAAGTTTATTGT
The DNA here is from genome assembly GCA_943593645.1 of Bovichtus variegatus. Classification (NCBI taxonomy): domain Eukaryota; kingdom Metazoa; phylum Chordata; class Actinopteri; order Perciformes; family Bovichtidae; genus Bovichtus; species Bovichtus variegatus. The sequence goes on from CALSCE010009506.1 coordinate 1,144,771, forward strand.
AAGATTTTGGTCATGTAAAAGTTTATTTTTCAGCGTTTGGTTGTACTCAGCTCCACCCACTTGTGTCACTTCTGGTTGAAAAAAAACCAAGATGGCGACGGCGAAAAAACCTAGATGACGATCAAAACGTCAAACTCGAGGCTTCAAAACAGATAGTCCACAAACCAATGGGTGACGTTATAGTGACTGTCCACACCTTATATACAGTCCATGCTAACATTAGACTTTTACTAGACCGTAAAACATTTTCAGTCATAAAAAAGCCTCAATCTACTTGTGGGGGAATGCAATTTGTTTGTTGGTGCACATAACATAAAAAAGGTCCACACTTTAACTGTACAGGCTGACAACAGTCCCTTGTTCGCTAGTGCATAATGACACAAGTTCCCTCTTAGATAGCCCAAAGCAATATTCACTCAATTATGGATAAATAAAAAAAGGCTGTAAACAGTGAGCGGCAGGGATGCTCTGGTAAGTAGTCTGGTAGTGTGATATTACACTAAACAGGGTGATAGCACACGCTAGACAGATTTCTAAAAACGTGTCTGTTTCCAAACAAAGTGCATCAGTGTCCAACACTCCATCAGACTTTTATATATCCCACAGAGGCATTAACAAATCATGAATGGGTGACAAATTAGAGCAAAACAAAACTATAGAAAATGTCTGAGTGAGGTGTCTGCTCCACCATTAGGTTGAATCGTGAGTTTTCTGTTTTTGTTGTGATGTCCAACCTTGCGCGGATGTGCAAGGTTGTCCAATAGAGAGCTATTCGAAGCGCTGTAGTGGTTATACATAGATATGTCACTGCTCCACAAGCATGAATTTGCAATAGCTGCGAAAGCGTAGCACATGCAGTCTGGGGTGGCGGGAACAGGAGGGTTGTGTTCATGGGCAGCTCCCTCGCTCTGACACCTCTCCATTAATGCAGCGTGTACTGTAGGTCCTGTTTGTGCATGAGTGTGTATTTCGGGCCTATGTCTATTGCGTTAAAATAACAAAAGGAAAAAAATTTCCCTTTGGAGATCAAAAAAACTATTTTTTTTCTTTTTCTTCTTTTTCTTCTTCTTTTTTTTCTTCTTCTTCTTTTTCTTCCTTTTCTTCTTCTTCTTCTTCTTCTTTTTCTTCTTCTTCTTCTTTTTCTTCTTCTTCTCCTTTTCTTCCTTTTCTTTTTCTTCTTTTTCTTTTTCTTCTTTTTCTTTTTCTTCTTCTTCATTCACACACAACCGCACTAAACACTTGACCCCCTGCTTTGCTGCATGTCATCCCCCCCTCTCTCTCTATATCTCTCTCTCTCTCTCTCTCCTGCCTTTCCTGTCTTTCTCCAAGCTATCTCTATCCATTAAAGCAGAGGCCGAAAAATATCTTAGCAGTAAAAACCCTAGGTGTTTACCTCCTTTCAAGTGTCAGTCACTCGGCCTTTGAGAACTCAATCTTTCACACTTCTCTCAATTTTGACTGTTTATGTGCCGTGTGCTGCTCTTCCCTTTTTGTTCAGCTATGGTGGCTGCCACTGCTTTTTTTGTCGTAACACACACACACACACACACACACACACACACACACACGTCCTCTCTATCTCACTTACAAGGAGTGACATTATGACAACCAAGAGTAGCTGTTTGAGATCCGAACTTCCCAACACCAATAATACTTTATGCATCTTGACACGCCAGCGTGACATCTCAAAATACTTTTTGCCTACAGCAGTTGGTTAATGAAAAGCGATAGCAAAAACGTAACACGCACAATACGACGCACACAGCCTATAATAATCTGCAAGAGAAGAAAGAAATCTTCAAGATCACATCTCGAAAAAGAAAGTTACATGCCAGTCATTCATGTGAGCAACCAGAAAGGGAATTCAACTCTGCTGCCTGTTCTTTTCTGTTGTGGTGAAAACTATTCTAACAACACAATCGCATTTCTTTTCTCTGGCTTTTTATTGATTTATTTATTTGATTTGCCGTGGTTCAGTAGTAGATATCACGCTCACTGAGGTGGAATAGTGAGGGCTACATCTTTGAGTTATCTGATTATTTCTCACCAGTGGTAGCTGCAATAACTAGCTGAGCAAGCAGAGGGCACACTGTCGATACTGCTGCTTTCTTGAATTTTCAACTAACATGTTCCACACAGACACTAAATGAGTGTTTGTGCTCTCACAGATCATACAGGATACGTGGAAGTATACATGTAGCTAGAATTTTATTATTTTCCATTCCCAACAATGCTAATGCTGTGTAACTGTGCTGATACCAGAGGCTATTGCACATAATAATTAAGTTAATAATATGTTAAATCATGATGAGGATCTGCAATAAACCTTCGAAGTCTACCCCAGCTGCTTCTGTTGACACTTCTTCTATTTATAGCAGCCCAAATAAACTGCAGGAAACACGAAATGTATCACTTCCTTAGGACCACAAGAGAAATTATTTTTGAGAAGAACACACTCACAACACAATGCTAAGATGAAGGAAGGCTAGAAACATCTACTTCAGACGAAGGACGAGAATGTATGGGTTTGTATCTGACCAGGGGGGGGAAATCATTGCAATGAAAAAAGTTTCTAAGAGAGTCCAAAGAGAAAAACCCGCCCAGACCATGTACAGTAGCTGACAATAAATGGTAATGCTTCAAAGATTGTGTATCAATTGAATCCTTATTGTACTGTAAAGTATTTGTAAGTGATGGAGAACAAGAAAGAAAAAGTTGTTTATCGTATATGAAAGTCCTCCATATTGATTGTTCAGAACTTGATGTGTATTGTGTGAACCATTTAAAGTGATATTAACTATTAATGTGGTGATACAGTGTAGTATATCATGCACAACTATTATAGTGTTTCAATGCTGCATTCACAGCACTGAGCACGAAAAGCTGAGACCAGATCCAACAATATCTTGATAATCGTGCAACAATGATTACATCTCAAAGTGGATAAATTTCCTTTTATCACTTAATATCTTCCGAAGAGTCATCTCACACACTTGACAACAGAATAACATTTAGCACATGCCCTGATGATCATGATACTTGACTCAGTTAAGACCTGCTGCTGTTTACTAACCCATTAATGACGCAAAAACAGTTTTGAAGTTGCTTCAAATGTTCATTATTTATTCAACACCAAATATCAACTTGTTAGACTAAATTCAGATGAATGAACAGTCAAAGTCTGGATTATTTTTAGAAAGAAATTTACATATCATTGAGTTTACAAAAAGACTTACATGGGTGAATGTATTAAAACATACAAAATAAATACAAAGAATGGCCTCGCTCTTTTTCCAGTGCTTTTCCACGAATCGTACTTCCTTAAAAATGATACAAAACAGTGTAGCACGGGAAATGCATTGGACGAAGAGGTCAAGAAAAAAGGTTATTTCTTGGGGTAAGAGCAAAAAAAAAGTGTAATCAATCAATATTTTGTGGTTGTTGCGGGGATCTTCAGAACCTGCAGCAGAAGCCGCAGCCCTTGTTGCCCCTGCAGCAGTTGCAGCACCAGCGGCACAGGGAGAGGTTGCTCTGCCGCTTCTGCCTGATGTGATTTGGCATCTGTGCGAGGAAAAAAAAAACAAGAGACATGAGCAGAGCGTTCATCTCCAACATTTCATCCTCTCCTTGTGTGGAGAGAGCACCAGGGGCACTCCATAGGGAAAACACATCCACTTAAATTTTAATTTGCTCATGGTAATTGGCTTAATTCATTCAGTCAATTGAACATACCATCCTGGATTCCATTGACATTTCTTGATATACCGCAACTGGAGTGTCATTGCTCCCTGCCTCCTCCAGCTCTTGCACCTGTTAATGAATTATGCACATTTAGGAGCCACATCTTAGCATCCTGACAAAACATTTATGGCTAATAAGCAAATGAAGTGAGTTTAAGTCAAATTCTTACCCCGGTGAATGGAATGGCAGAGCTCTCCAGAATGCAAATAAAGGCGAGCACGAGTGTCACTGCAACTGCAATGCTGAATGCCTTCATTTTAGGGCGAGGTTAAATGGTTTGGTTATTAAATCCTTTGAAGATTAGACTCGATAGGTCTTCTTTCTCATGGGTGTCGGGCCACCGAAGAGCACCACAATATCTTCAGTGTGTTCTTCTGCTCCGGTGATGGATGGTGAATGCCTGGGCAAGTGGATTTCTTCAGATCTTCTGGTGACCCTCTGCAACTCTTTAGAGTCCTTCTGCTGTCTGATGGTTCAGTATGTAGACCGTTCTGGTATTTATACACACTTGGGCTCAGTGTTGCCTCATCGCTCTGGGAGGCCCGGCCCATTCCTGGCAGCAGTTACCTAACTACACTGGGGAAGTTTTGACCTCCTCATTTCTCCTCTCCATAGTGCTGCAACACAGGAGGGGGGGTCCTCTGAGCTATCCTTTATTGTGGGCCTCACTGTCTGTTCAGCAATATCAAATCAACTATGAACTTTTAAATTAAATTACTTTCCGCTGACAGAACACATAATTCCACACATGAACAAGCTGCTGCTGCTGGAGACCGTTTTTTGTTTTTTTTTACAATATGTGAGAGCAATGTGTTTTCTGTATTGATGCAGCGCTTCATACTTTTTAATTTAATCTATAAAATGTGATTTTTTTTTCTGGAGAAAAAAAAAACGAAAACGCGTTGGAGGTTCCCACAGCAAAGGCCAAGACTGCACGGGTCAATCTATCGCACGGCTGACTGAGCTGCACTTTTTTCGACCCAGGAAATCCTTCACTAAGGAGAGGGAGCCACTTTGAAATATCCATTGCTCAGTCTAAAGGATGTAATTACAACCTCTCAAATGGAATAATTAGCCCCTCAATTTTAACACATTCAGGTTTTGCATAATACACAGGAACCTGCAGTTGAACCAAATTAAATCCCTTTGAGAGCAGCAGAATAGTAGCCAGGATTAAAATCCTCTGTTTGAGAGTCAAGGTGTTTCAATTTGCATTAGTTAAAGATGAATATAATGTGATCTGATGAGGTTTATTATGTCTGGACAGCGATGAGTTGCATTGCTCCAGGCGTTTTAGCCCACAACAAAAACACATCTATTGTACATCACGACTTTATGTACATGACACAATCTTGTTTTTAGATACTAGGTCTGTATTTCAACATACCTCAAATAAATAACATACAAAAAGGACAAATAACAGCTTTTGTTTCATTAAAACACCATTAGTCATTTCCATTTGTTGATAGGTTGATAAATGTTTCAAACAGTGTGAAATTACAACATTGTGAATGTAATGACAATGGCATGATAACGATGACCCAGATTGTTAACAATTGCATGGAAGAACCACATTTACCACCTAAAAATTGTAAGATACATTTTTCCCCCCCGTATCACCGAAGCAGCGATAAACACTTTGAGATTAATTAGTCTGTCAGGGTAAAACAAACTATTCCACAACAACATCAGGCTGTGGAAAAAAAAAAAAATCTATAATGGTGGAAATTAAATAACAAAAAAAAAGGCAAAATAAAGGTACAAACTGATAACCGGTCGACTGTGCACGCTGATAAAATCAGGGGCCATTTGAATTCTCATTATACCTTCAGTGTCTTTCCAAATTGCCTGTGCTGACTCAATTAGTGAAACAACATGTCGTGGGACCCCTGCGTCAGTCGGTCTCCTTCCCTGATAACCCCGCTGTTTGCTTTGGGTGACCACAACATCAGTGTCAACAAATACAACCATGAATGGCTCCACATCTGTTGGAAGCCACCCATGCATGTCTAATATGAAGGGAGGCCATCACATTATCTTTACTTTTATGCTTTTCATTCTCTTGTGTTTGTTTTCTGTACGACTGAGGGACAGAAATGGGCTCCGGTCCACTTCTTGAAGGAGCCCATCACGTCCTATCACGATGAACACATGTCATTTTGTTTGCCATGCTTCACTAGGCATGACTCAGCTCATGAGAAATGTGAATATGACACTGGTTAACTGTACCGGGATGGGGGGAAAAAAATGTATTTTCAGGTTCACTATGAGTGTGTGAGCATATGAGTGAGAGGGGAGAGGGAGGAGGGGGGTGACAAGTTAAAACAAAAAGGGCTTCTAGATATGGGTTTTCCACGCATGTGTGGTTTGGCCTGTTATTCCTGAGCATGTGTGTCTCCTATCAGTCCCTGAAGCTATCAGTAGGAATCTTCTGGCCAAACAAAGAGAGGCACCAGCACGGCAGACAGATTCACCTCAGCAGGCGCCACTCTACCTTTTTCTCCTGGTCGAGGGCATTGCCCCGTCTGTCCCTGTTTCATCACCGCCCTCAGTTCCTGCCCCTGTCCATTTTTGTAAATAAACACGAGGAATCTGAGGTATTGCTCCTCAGTTAAACAAATGCAGTGTCACTCTTCAGACTCAGGGGGCAGTACGGAGCCGAGGTTGGCGGGTTTCTGCATGTTGAGAATGGTGACTGTGGGGAATTCCCCACTTTGAAGCATGTTACAAAATATTACTGGAATTTCCAACATTGACAATCTTTTTGTCATTCAAGAATAAGTTCCTTTAAAATTAAAAGAAGAAGAAGAAGATTTAAACCAGATTTATATGGTACCTTTTTTATACAAAGAATGTAGCTCAAAGTGCTTTACAATAAAGAGTCAAATCAGAAATACATCAGTAAAAGTTATAGAATACACATGAGGTTAAGGCACAGACAATTGTATAAATAAGAAAATGTTAAATATGTATATAAAAAAATAAATATATATATATATATATATATAAATATAAATTCTGAGGCCATGGATCCTCTTCTCCAGTGGTAGATTGCCACAACCCTTTTGTTTTTATTGTTTAGAGTTAATCTGGTTGTTCAACCTGGAATCCTTTAATGTACTGAACAGGTCTCACTGACATATTAAAGAAGGTAAATAAATAATGAATTAGAAAATGTCAGAACATAACTCTATCTAAGATCTGATTCTGAACTGAGTCACCTGATTTGTGGTTATAAGGCTCAATTAATACTCAATAATGATTAGAAACAGTGACATTTTTTGGGTTTATCCCCTGCAATATCATATTAAACATTCATTTCAAAACTACACTCCTCACTGTTTCTTTTTATATCTTAAGTCAAACATCTCTGTCAACATATGCAAACATAATTTGCCTGTCTGTTGTATCAAAATAACGTAGAATCCAACACCATGGCTGCTCAAAAAAGCAACAAAAAAGAATTCTGACAGCCGCCGAATACATACCTTTGTGCCAATACCACTATTATAAGCGAGACAGATGCTGTGTAGTCATTAATGTAGGCCCAAGAAAGATGAGAGGAATACAAGGTATGAGGAGCTTTGTACGTCAGATGGAATAAGACTCCTTCTGTCAGCCCTTTTTCGACAAATAACCTCCGAGAGAGGGAACGTGAAACAGGCTGAGGCAGTGGACAATACATGCTTCTCACAGAGTGCTCTTGGAGCTTGTAAAAAGCACAACGGTAAGACAAGCCTGCAGGACATGAAACTGTGGCTTTCCAGCAGAATGTGTTGGCCAGCACGAGTTCAATGAAAATCAGTCAACCATGTGTTCAGGTAGACTGGCCTGAACACAAATAAATCTAAAAAAAAAAAAAAGGTCTTTTCCAATTCACTTTACAGCAGGTGACTTTGTCCCACCCTCCAGGCAAAAGTGCAAACAGATATTTGCTGAATACAGATCAGACATGAGCCGCTGTTTTAAATCCATTCAAATATAATTTGAGCAAAAACAATTTAATGCTCAAAGTGGAGACATATTTTCCAATTAATACAATAATGAACTGTAAATGAATTATCTGCAGTGAGGAAGTGACGCTCCCCGGTACGCGAGTCATACTACATCTGTCAGAGAGGGAAGTTATATGTCGTTTTAGATTTCTTTCCCCCAACCGACTTCATTTTAACTCTGCATGGTTCTAGTCTGAGAGCTTTTCCAGTTTGTGGGTGAAAGAGGCAGACTGACAAAGTAGACAGAGTAGTATGTCCCAATCTGAGAGGTACGTGGGATCAGAGATCAGCCACTTCAAACAGAGACAGGGACACACAGACGCCTGCCTGGCTAGCTGTGTGTGTTTGAATGGCAGCTGACAAGCCTGGAGACACTGGAGGGGGTCGGCAAGACAAAAGCGAGGCAAATTTCACACAGTGTCAGCCTAATGAATACTGATAGATAATGAGCCTGTAAGTTATAAATACTCTTAATGTTTGGGCGTGTGCAACACCCCAGTCAGCACTTAAAAGATTATCCAAAGCATGGCTCCCTCTTTAAGAACAGCAGAATGCTGCTTAAATGCCTTGACCTGCAAAGTCAAACTCAATCTCACTGAGGGCTTAGATGCGCCTTTTATCCACCATTGATCTTTCTCACCCAAGGTGCCCTCTGTGTGTTCTAACTACTTGCTGGTTTCAATTTTACCAGTGTGTTGATTAATCGATTGGATGAACCAAAGAGCATGCGGGGAGTGCATACCGTCTCCAAGGAAGCGTAATACCCCAAATGTTGTTTGTTTTTTTTTTAGAAAAGAGGAGGTCTAAAAAAAAAATACTATGATAAATATCTGGATCTGGAACTGCTTCGTGAATCCCGCTGTTTGGCTGAGCATTTTTAGAGAATACCTACCCACATTGTTAAGGAATATTAGAGCTTTGTGCAATGAATTGTTCTCATTTTCAAAGGAGTCAGGACTCTATTTAAATCCATCATGTTTCTGAAAACAAACCCCATCCATTTTTTTTTTTCTTCTTTTCTGGATCCCTTAAGAGTAAATGTGTATATCTTAATTTGTTCAAGTACAAGTTTGGCAGCTAATCTCTATAGGCCACACCGACAGGAAATTCTAGGCTAATCTTAAAGGCTCTGAAAAAAAACTATTTTCTCTTATCAGTTTCTAAATACCAGGGATGGAGTCCTACATTGACACAAACGTTTTGCCAAAATTAGAACAATTTTGGTTGTTTTTGTGTATTTGTGTTGTCATCTGTGTTCTTCTTTATTGGAAATTGGTGATGTCACGTACACGCATCAATAAGGATTAAGCGTAACTTGAATCAAACTCTTGATGATGGGTTGTTTGCTCATGTTGCCGGCGCCGTTAATCAAACCTGGTCAAACCACTTATTCACAGTCCTGATGAGGCAGATTAGCAGAGTTTAGGATTATTACATTTTAATGAACAATAATTTAGTATGTTTTTCTCCATTTATTTAGACACAAATATTTAAGGCTATAGAGAAATGCTACGTTTTCAGGGGCTTTAATATGAAACTGAACCAAATATAGAATATATTATATTCTATATTTGGTTCAGTTTTTTTTTTAAACTTTAAAATATGACATAGGCCATTAGTTTAAGAATGTGACGATATTTAATGTAACAAAATATTTGCAATATGTTTAGGTGGAACAGTTTGTCTAAAACCCAGAGCAAGCTAAATATGGAAAGCCCATGACTCAAATTTCACTCAAATCTATATATTTTAAAGATATCGTGTTAACAGATAGAGAAACACACGAGGAACTGAAAACCAACTTGACAGCAGTAATAAAGTATTGATGTTTGTACATGTCAAAGACCTGCGGAAGGACAATGAGACACAACCAGAGTCTATAAAGGTTATTAACGAGTGAAAGTTTTATTTTCCACCATTTTACTTAGAAAAAGATGTCTTAAAATCTAACCTGAGAACAGTGAGGCTGCTACAGAAAAGAAAAGGAGTCTTTTTTTCTTTCTTTTGCCATTTCAAATAAATGCGAGAAACAAAAGGATTAGCCATGAGTGACCTTTCATTTGTGAACAGCCGTCTTCCAAAGCATTATTCATGTCTTCACATTCACATCTCTGCTCTGAGGTGTGTTTGAAAAAAAATTAAATAAAAAGAAAAATGAAAAAAAAAAAAATCTACTGCAAAACATCGATCATTCAACTGTATGGCTAGGAGCCTCGTTTGATAGATCAGACACTTGCACTATCCATATCAGGTTTGAATCTAGCAGTAGTAGCAGAACAGCACTTTCAAAGCACGAGCTGTTAACTTGCAGAGTCTGAGATATTAAAACGTGATAGTCTGCCTGATTTTGCCAAGGGTCTGAGTGTTGGGTTTTTCTTTGCTGGATCCGCGCTGTTGACACAGGGAGAAGCAATCACGCTCTAATAAGTGGCTCCGACGCTCGACGTCGCTCTTCCCCTTTCACTCACAATCGCCCAAAGCGGAACAAAAATACATCATGTATATTCATTCGCAAAATCATCAACAATGTTAATATTGGCTTTTGCTGTTTCTGCAACCAATTACACTTTACTTATTGTTCGCCTGAGTGGGTGAAGAATTAAAGTGAGAGCATTTCCAAGTTTCCCCACTTTCAAACTATTCCTTCATTTCGTGCAGAACGAGTTGTGCTCGACTAAGAAGTGCAACACAGAATTTCTGTGTACTCCTTTTCCATAGTGAGCAGAGTCTTTGAGTGCCGCTCTCCAGGGTGTCTCCCCCCCCCCCCCCTTGTGCGTTGAGCTGCATTTGAAGTGCTGCAATACCAAAATAGAGCAAACAGCCCTGAAATGAAACATGTGGGGATTATTCTTACACATATTGAGACACCGGTAAATCACTCATGAACAAAAGATGAAAATAAAACCCAGTACCTATATATAGTTTGGCAAAAGTTGGAATTTGCACCACACACCTCTCCAGTCCAACGTGCTGGACTCGTTAATCGTCTACACTTGCATATTTCAATTTGTAATTAAATAGCATTTGAACAGTTGGATCTTTGAAAATTGAGTTTGTTGACTTTTGAGTTATTTTTTTCTTGCTAAGCAAATGCCCAACAATTCAAGTACATCACCCCCCCCCACCCCCACATCAAGCTCCCAGATTGCACACACTTCATTGTAATTATTATGACAAAGGGCCAGCATGAACTTAATGAGTTATTGATTGTTTTCTCCCAGAGATAATCTGCTCTAACATTCGTTAACATCTGTATTAAAACATGAGACGTCCTATTTACATAAATCATAGGCCAGCACAGCTCCTTGTTCGTCTTTGGGTCTAGGTAAGCTGCGTGTATCACATTATTTCGGCCTGTAGATTCACAATGTTTTGCATACTTTGATGTTTTCTCACTTAAAATTCAATCTGCTTCTCTCGGGTGCGTGAGCTTCAATGTAACTGGTCTCCATCAAGGCTTCTGTCAGCAAGCGGACTAATAAATTAAAGCAGCTAAAAACAACATATTAATACAGAACTCAAAAAACACAAACGGAATAAAAGCAGGAACTTAAGTCAAAATCAATAATTTGGGAGAAAATACACCGACGGGGACCAAAATTAAAATGTACATGACAAACAGCGTAGTCCATGAGTGAAGCTACATAAGTACAAAACAAGCGAGGGGTTCAGCAGAACTTCTCTTTCATAGCTAGTGCTAGTAAAGCACTCTGATGGTGGTGAGTGGAGCACATTTCCACTGTGTTGCATCGTGTGGTTATCTCAATAGGATTGGAACAGTCAAGTACAGCCACAATTGGCCGGTGAAGGGTTCGCGACCTGAGGAACCAGGGAAGGATGCATTCACTAAAAAACAGTGATTCTTCACGAGTCCTTTTTTCCCTCCATTAACTCGCCTTCTCTTCCACGGTGTCGGTTGTACGTCTGAGTGGTGGTGACCCCCCCCCCCCCCCCCTCCCCTTGTTCTTTTTGTCTCTGCTTCACTCCGGTGGTGTCTCTCCAACCATCTCGATGCCGTGCTGCTGGAGTTGTGCTCTGAGCAAAGCATTCTCATTCTTCAGCTCTTCAATCTTAAGAACAAAGAACAAAGATTCTCATTATCAACATCTTCATCCCCGTGACAGCTAAATATAGCTGCAAGTTTACGGAGCAAACTTTTTCGTTTGAAGGCTGACTGTGCTGGCTGTGTGTAATGTACACACAGGGCTATTCAATCCCAGGGATTAAAGAGTAGTACGTACAGCCCTTTTCAAAAGACACCTCTGTCCACAACCAACTGGATTATCAAATCTTGAGGTATGTCATCTCTCCTACATTTCCCTTGGGTGAATCCCCAATTCTCTGCCTCCCTACTGAGGGACTGAGGAAAGGATATTGAGCTGTGAGCATCAGAATAAGAATATATTGCTAAAAGCCTTGCAGGCCTGTGATTCAATGGGGAGATGTGGCACTCTCAGAGCCTCAAGATTTCACAATACTTTTGAGTGCATTAGCATGCGGTTAGCTCTCACGCAACCCCTGTGTATAATATTCCCACAGTCTCTCAAAGCGCTGATTTCAGGTAACACTTTCTCATTATATACGCGAAAACTCTTTTTGATCCCTTTTTGTCAGGCTGTGATGATCAGCTACACAGGCGGAAGTCTCACAGGGTTTGTTTTGGAGAAATGAAGACGCATATATAGAGCTAGGTGGAATTTCTTGTTTCTGAGACTTAAGTGAAAGGGTGTTGCAATGCACGTCCAAAGCGAGCTAATCTATTCAATGCAGTGGCAATCTTCACAGACACATATGCAGCCCACTATGGCTGCCTTTTATTCATCCGCTACACCCAACCACCTCAAAAGAAAACGTTGACATTATCATTCATAGACCTTCTTTACCCATTATTGAAACCCTGGAAATTTCACTTGATACCAAAATGTGTAGGCTAGAGCATAGACTGATATTTATACCTGCTGCCTGCACAACTCATTGTCCACTTGGATCCTCTCCACTTCCTTCAGACTCTCCTGCAGTCGCTGGTTGCTTTGCCTCAGCTCACGGATGTAGTCGCAAGCTTTAGACAGGATGCCCCCTTTGCTCTAGAAGGACAGAGATGATTGGTGACCATCAAAACAGAAACGTCAGTAAAAGGGTTGGCAACAGCGCAGCGTGAAGTAAGACTGCTTACTGCTCCAGTTTTGGTGCTGTCCATATTGCAGTCTGGGATGATCTTGGAAAGCGTGACAATCCAGTTGTTGATCTTGTCTCTTCGCCGCCTCTCAACTGACAGAAACAAGTTAAAAAAAACATTCAATACTTATAAATTCAAGCAGCATTTCTTGATACATTTTTTTTTTTTTTTTTTAGATTGAGAGATCAGAGGTCATTTTGATTTAAAGAACCAGGTTTTAATTTCCTAGATCAGTGCCAAATACTGCCTGGCTATGACAGCTCAACAGTACCCTCTAGTGGCCGGTCCGTAAACATATGTTGTCGTCTATTCTTAATAGAATATTTTGACGGGGCTTGGTGATTTTCTTAACAAAAAATGCTCCATTTATGCACCGCACTGCATTGTGTCGCACTGTCTGGTGAAATCAAAAGCCACAATCAAAGCTAATTACCCACCTTCATTATGTTGCGCTCTCCTCCTTTCATCTCTCGGCGTGCGCGGCCCATCCATTTTCCTGCAGACAGACAGGAAATAAAACACTTTTCACACACTACAATATCTCCCATCTCTGGCTACCCTACAATCAGGAACAAATCCAATCCAATCCCCCACATTCACCTAATCCTGTGCCTATTGAAAACTATTCTTCACCGTTATCTTTAAATTCAAGCCTTTTGTAATCACAGCCCTTGCCACTACCAGTGTGCTATTTAAAAAAGGAGCTGAAGACTCTTGAAGGTACAAAAATGCACAACTATATGAGGTTGCATATGCAGCCCTGATGCACCAAAATGGCCTAAAGCTGGGCTGCTTTGACTGGAATACTAAGACCCGTCAAACCTCCTTATTCTTGTTGGCTGTCCTTTTCCCAGGTGTGGCCTGAAGGGAGCTCTCTGCTTTATTATGCTGGGAAATTACAACACTGTAAAAAACCAGATGCTGTCTACTGGAGTCTGGGTTTACGGCTAATGACACAACTGTCTCTTGTCTGTGTCCTCCCTGAGGTAATCTGCTAATTAAGTCCCTGAGATGTGACATGGAGATTTATCCAACCAGCCACCACAGCACGGACAGGCCAACATCACACTCGCATACACCCTCTTCAAAATGAATCAACAACCATGCAATAAGAGGAGAAGAAGTGCAGGAAAAAAAAAAAGATGTCTTTGCGAAAGAAAATCTGGTCATGGTTGACATGTAACCATTATTTATTGGCAGCATTTCTGCTTAGTCGTTGCATGAAGTTAATAATGTCCTGTCAGGTCGTCCATGTTACTGGTCTGTCCCTCTACGACACATCTTTATTCTACAGCAGTGAATGTGACCCATCAACACAACTCGACTGCTGATATCTCAGTTTGAGATAGTCAGCCAAGCCAAACTGAAGTCTCTCTTGTATCTCAGCGCATCTTAATGGGATTTCAGCTGTATAATGGATTCAGTCCAACAGTACTCTTAAGCAGAGTGTAAAAATAAAAAAAAAATAAAAAAATTGTGGAGAACTGTATGAATAACTAAATGTACAGGCCGAGACAAATGCCCCCCCCCCCCGTTTTCACAAGTTATGGAGGCACACCTTATCCCAATCCTGGGAAAGATTGCTGCCGGAGAAATCCAGAAAATTAGCAGTACACAACCTCGCTGCTGAAGTGCTTTATCCATATCATTTGAAGCATGGCTGTAGACGAGGACTACATTTGTGTAGTCCTATATTGATCCTTCAAAGAGAGATGCAATGGCCGCTCTTTCTGCCCTCCCCTCCCTCCCCTCCCCTATATTAAACCAAGCCAGGGCCTGGACAATGAGTCAGTTACGAGTACATTGAGATACAAGTGACTGCAGGTTGGGCTTGATATTCTCTCAATGGATGACACGGACAAAGATGAGCCGTTGTGACCATTAACTGCCTCAGTACAAACAGTTAGAGTATTCCTGACGCATCTACAAAAAAAGCTAGCTCATAAAGAAAAACTCAAATACTGTAACTAAGTTCTTACAGCTAGACTAGACGAGAACAACACGGGACACTTTGGAAAATGATACTAAAATAAAAAGGTGTGGAACAAGCTTTCCAGATGGAGAACAAATGACCTAATTTCTTCCGAGTCCTAATGGAGAAACAAGTCTGCCACAAGCACAACTAACAACAATGGATCGGGGTCAGCACTGAAGAAACGTTACATCTGTGTTTCGCACATCAAGAGCAAAGAATCACTGGGGACTTAAGGGAGGAGGGGAGGGGTGGAGGAGGGGGGAGGGCAGAGGTTGGTGTGCTTTTTCTCTCTTCCTGTGATCTAATTTGATTGGATCATTTGCTGTGAGAAAAAAAGAAAAAGAAAGAGAGAAATATGGAACTGTCCTCACCAGTTTAAACCTTCCTGCTGCAGCAGCTCGTTCTCATCTCTGCGGCAGATAGGGTTGAAAATATTCATTCATTTTACTCACATGTCAACGATAATGTCACTGTTCATTAGTTTACACCTAAATATAACTCATGAGGCTTGTGTCAAAAATCATGAATTATTCATGTCAGAGGAAATAAATAGAAACAAACATTATTGCAGATCGGCATTGTGGGAGATGAAAAAACAATTCACTCTGGATTTCAGCACACGGCAATGCAGACGCACGCCGCAACAAAGCTCGTTCTTTACTCTTGACTGGAAAGCAGTCTGTTGTACGCTGTGAATATCAAGCAACATCAAAAGCCACAGAGCTGCTGCCAAATTTAAGGCAGATCTACAACTCCTGGTAATGTGGCCCACAACAAAAAGGAGCCTAAATCTTTGGGAAATCTGAAGTTCTTCAAAATCGCAGTCAACATCCATGTTTTGGAACCATATACTGTTTTTTTACCCAAACTGACAAATGAGAAATCAAAAAGGCAGAGACAATTAGCGGTGTGGCGTGTGTCTCCCACGTTGTGTCCTGAAACAACTGGTCGTCACTCCATACAGGCGCTCTAGCTAAATAACTAGAATGCAGTTTCACATGGTTAAAAGGTTAAGTATAAGCCTGGTGGGAAATGGAGGAATATTCACTTAGATCAGCGCTAACTCAATTTGATAATGGGCCACGGGTTCATTTTGGGTGCACAGTTTGCTGTGCTTCAGCTTTCCCCAAACTAACAAGTAAAAAACAGAGTTACAGGACCTCAAAAGAAAATTGCATTCCTCAGAACTGTGAACTCTGAATCTGAAATAAAGCTTTTTCTGAATAAGTATCCGCAGTAGTAGTAGTAGTAGTAGTAGTAGTAGTACTAGTAGTAGTAGTAGTGCAGAACAAGGCTGCTTTCAAGCAATTAAAATGAGAACTCGGTTCGTCTTTGCTCACGTGAGCCTGCTGATTATCTTAATAACAGCAATCAGCAGCATGTGGCTAACAGTTGGAGATAGTCTGAGATAGATTCCTTTTGGATGCATGATTATAATGATGCATGGTGTGAATTTTAGGAATAGACATCATGAGAACATTTTGGAAAAGGAAAAAAGCCAGGATGCGCTAAAATAAAAGATCCTTAATAATAAAAAAATAAGAATTTGGAAAACTTTGAGACCACAGTAGCATTTCATGTTGCATAAACTGAGCCTCATTATAGTTCAAAAAGCTGTGGAAGTTGTGTTATGGTCAAAAATGTCCATGTAACATCCAATCATCGACAGACCTGATCAATTTCAAACAACTAGGTGGTGCATAGAAAGAGGTTTTGGAGCGCTTTCTCTCTGCATACACTTCTCCTAAACATCAAATCCCTGCACATTTCACAGCAATTTAACTCCCTCCACTTCCCCGGCCTCCTACCGCATTAGCATTTAGATGTTTGTGAATTCAGCGTGCTTTGTTCACTTCATATGTGTTGATGTTGATTGATGTCGATTGATGTTGCTTGATGTTGAAGTCTGTGTCAAGTTTGTGGGGATTTGTAATGCTTTGAAACCATGATAAAGAAAATGTCATACCTGAAATTAAATGTAATTAATAGCTGTGAATGGCCCCCCGAACACTAAATAGTATTAAGCAATGTGTCCCACTTTAAACCCCAAGATAATTTCACCTTCGAGCTATTCACAACGTGTCTGCTTGAAACCACCAAATGGCCCAATAATAGTGCACTAGTGTTTTACAGGAAGTGACCAGCGGTGAGTTTGTTTTCAGAAATAGCTGAATCTTCGACTGCAATATCAATGCTGTCTACTTTTCCCAGACAGCAGCTGATAGAGCCGATACTCACGCAGGGTAGGGCTGTGTGCGTGGGGCGATGGTTCGTGGCGTGCCTGTCTGAATGACATCGGGGGGGGTCATCATCACATAAAACTGACCTGTGGAGAGACATGGCAGTCATCAGCTAGTAATTCGTAAAGAAGGGCAACATGGCATAAAAGACTGACTCTTGTTGCTATCATGAAATATCGCACAACAAATAAGAGTGTTAACACGGTAATGGGAACAAATCATCACACCCCAAATCCTTGTGGACACACACACAAAACGACGCGTGTTAGGAATAAACAACCCTGCTGGAAGCCCTCTCAAGTACAATTAACATGTAGGAAAAACAACTACAGACTCCCAGCTCGCGAGACATTCACAACACAAATGTGAGCCCAAAAGTGAACGTCCCATCAAACACAACCATCCCCAGTAACACCAAATAACAGGGCATGTAACTCCATGGCACATTATTTTGAAAACTAATAATCAGGTTAAAAAAACATCATCTCTAAATGTGGGTGAAATTATGACGATACAAATTCACATGTTCAGCCTGTAGTTTATTCCTTTTAAAAAAAAAAAAAAAAAAAAAATGTATAATAAAACTCCTGTGTCCAATCAGCTCCTCTTTGGCATTGTTTTTCAGTTTAGCTCTTCAATTTCCTGTTTTTTTTGGGGTTTTTTTTATAAATAGTATATTTTTTAGTTTAAAAAAAAAAAAAGTGAGAGCTCAAAATGATTAAGCTTGCACAAGAACAACCCTTTAATACTCTGCAGAAAGGTCAAGCCATCCCAACCCCTGGATCCAGTCTTGCCAGAATGTGGATCATGGTCAGAGCCTGATGCACTATCCTCCACTATCCCTCACCTCACAGGAGATCTCCACCTACACCCTATAGTGCGCTTCCCCCTCGGCCAGTATGTCATGCCCCAGGCTCACAGAAAAGACGTACAGCTGCCCACTTCCTCCTGCAAGGCCCTTGCTTCAGCCTTTAGCCACAGCAAAGAAACCTCAAGGTCTTCTTCCCTTTCTATGGCATCACCAGGCAGTCACTTATAACATCCAAAAGAAAACAAACAAGCATCAAACACTTCAGTTTTTTGTGGTTTTGTGCTGCTACACTTAGAGTGTATCATTAAAGCTCTAATTGAGGTGTCAATTGACACTGCTTGATGGTCTTAAGGGCGTAGTGTTTCCCTGAATGTACATCATGTCATGCAAATACAACACACACTCAGTAACGGATGAAATGCAAAAAAATAACAATCATTCTAAAAGAGGAACTCATAAAAAACCCAAAGATTCAGGGAAGGCTCCCTCACAGAAGGAACACAATGACCTTGTATGACCCGCGATCTTGCCTCTGTATTGTTCTTTAAGTTTGCTGGGAAAGACGTTCTGGATGCCTGTGCCAACTAAACTTAACTAGTTAAGTTGCAGTTTACATCCATGTCTCTCCAAAATATCATCACTTTTTTTTTTAAATGATTTATCTTATTAGACATTTGCGTTAAGTTGTCATAATTAGCGTGTGAATTATTGAGTTATTGCCAAAAGCTTGCTTTGTGAGCACAGTGACCTTGACCTTTGACCCCCATAATCAAATATTTTTTTCATCCTGGAGTCCAAGTGGACGTTTGTTCCAAATTTGAAGAAATTCCCCTTAAAGCGTTCCTGAGAATAGGACGGACGGACATTTGTACATACGTACAGAAGACACATGGTGACCTTAATAAGCAACAGGCAGGGAAGATGACGTACGACTATGAAAGGTTTTAGTGCCATGTGCTGATGCTGGGATGACATTTGGCGTTGCTGCCACAAACATGCGAGTAAAATTGTTTATTAGCTATTATAAGCTACATTTGTTTCGTGGCCAGGTCTGCTTTACTCTGTGTGTCTCACATAGAGCTGCAAGTAGTAGATTAATTTCCTGTCACACTACTGTTTTGTTTTGATAATTTTTTAATTGTTTGTTTTTTTAAGCAAAAATATCAAATATTGTCTAGCTTCAGCTTCTCAAATGAGAGGATTTGCAGGTGGATTTTTTTGTAAAT
>CALSCE010009506.1:1164334-1224327 GCA_943593645.1 Bovichtus variegatus
TCTGATAGTATTTGACTTGTGTCATTTACAAAATGTTAGAGGAAGCATTTTTTTTTTTTTTATCAATGGCAACAATGTTTCTGACATATTACTGAGCAAGGTTTGTTGTTGCTGGTTGTGTATGACAGAAACTCTTCCATTGTTCTCAAGTGAGCAAAACATTAAGGCTTAGTGTAAAGAATCTCAATACCCTTCAATACACATAATATATATTTTTTTTTAAATAAATAAAAATGAAATGCTGAGAAACTGTTGGAGGAAATGTCACAAATCATATTTCCATGACAGTATTCAGCAAAAACGGCAACAAAGTCTATAATCTAGAGTAATTTGTAGGGTCCTATTTTATTTTTTTTCCTTTCTCATCAGCCAAAGCTGTGGGGATCTTGCTTCATTTACAACTACTGAAAAAACCCATGTTGTTCTCTCATTACGGTTCGCAATACACTCCTGTTTGCTATGGGGCTAATTTAGTCATTATTTTTCAGTGACACTGTGGTAAACTCCAACCCAAATTAAGTGCGAGAACTGACTCACCCCCCGCCTGTGTGAGTGTGGGGTCCGTGGCGGCCTGCACAGACACGGTCCCGTCGCTCACCGCAGTTGCGGGGAAGTAGGCGAAGCGTGTCTCCCCTCCCACCGTCTCTCCTGCTGGGCTTCCTCCATTACTGAAAGGGTTTTGGATCACAGCCTGTGACAGATAAGAGAGACACAGAGGAGAGGCTTGAACAAGTAGCAATAGAGCAGTCACAGCAGGTGAAAGCACACCTCAGTCTCTGTCGGACTCAATACTGCCGTCCCCTCTAGACCCCCCAAGCAAGACGCAGTGCAGTTTGACAGCTGGGATTAAGGGAGGAAAAAGAACTCGCTGTGATCTTGTTAGCAGAGATAACAGCAAGGTCAGTAAAGCCATCAGTGTACCGCAAATGAAAAAAAAATATGATCTGTTCTTGCAAGGAAAATTGTCCGTTTTTGACCCAAAAAAAACATGGTCTGAAGGTGGCTATAAACATTGCAATTGTGCCTAATTCTGAAACA
Organism: Bovichtus variegatus; assembly: GCA_943593645.1. NCBI lineage: Eukaryota > Metazoa > Chordata > Actinopteri > Perciformes > Bovichtidae > Bovichtus > Bovichtus variegatus. The sequence continues at coordinate 1,165,373 of CALSCE010009506.1, forward strand.
ATTCTGCAACTGCCTTTTGAATCTCAGCGAGCAGCTTTGTGTCGGGCAGGCGTCATGTTCAGACACATGCTTCGCTCTCCAAGCACAGAGGTATTCCCTACACCAGTAGCTTTAATTACAACGCAGGAATATGTCACCCAGTACAATGGTATGTCTCTTTCATCCGTTTTTAATAAGGTTTCATAGCAGGAGGATGTGTCTACAGAGACAACACTTGTTAGCAGGATGAATTCATTGTTGGTTTTAATTTTAAAAAGACAGACTGTTGGAATAATAAAAGCTGAAATATTGCCCGCCTTATCATTAAAGACTGTGGAATTACTTCGACCAAAGTGTGCAGTTAATCTTTAAAAACAGTCCATATTACCAGCGGGTTCTTTTCGATCAATTAAAATAAAAAAGGTGGGTTTCAGTACCTGAGCCACAGCCTGTGGAGCCCCAGCGAAGGCAGCTGTAGAGACGACGCTCACTGCTCCTCCCCCGTCATCTCTTCCATCGAGGTGCTGGTCAGTCACCTGAACAACGCGGTACGTAACCTGCAAGGCGGAGAGAGAAACACGGGTCAAAGAGAGAATGAGAGGGAAACAAACAGTTGTTTTTTTTGTTAATTTTCTACACTCCCTAGGACAGGTGCACGGTCTCAAAATCAAAACCTTACCTGACTTGTAGATTTGTTTAGCATATCTATTCCTTGAGTTCAGCCGAGTAGCAGCAGTGCATTGATCTCGACCGGGCACATTCTGAAACATAAGCATATAGTATCCCTCTCTACTTGCTTATGCATCAGAATGTGCCTGCCTGATTCAATTTTAAAAACAAGTCCAAAAAAATAAGCTTGTTTGTTCCAAGAATCCTTATTTGAATCCTTCTATCGTGTGACTCTCCTCCTGACTGACATGTGACAGCGGCCTCATGCCAATCCCAGACCAGACTGGAATCACATGGTCGCTCACACTCGCCTTGTTAACGCCAACATGAGCCACATGGATCACTGACTTAATTCCCTCCAGTGTAAATCATCCCAATGAGGATAAACCAAATTAGATATCACATATGACTTTTCCCAACATGTTTATTTGCTCTATAATTGTCCCACTGTCCATCACTGACCACTGCTGGAGCGTACACCACATTAGTGGACGACAAGCAGACACTCTTGACAAAAAAGGTCACCAGTCAATCATGGGACTAGGAAAAGAAAACCACACATTCAAACCTTTAGGCAATTTAGAGCCTGCTAGCCTCATGACTTGTCTTTGGAATAAAAGGAGGGAAGCATCCAGAAGCATCCAGAAACCCCCCCCCCCACAATAACATAACAAGAAAACGCAACCTTACTCAGAAAGGTCTTTTTCGTGAGAGGTTTCCCCCTTACTGTGAGGTGACATCGCTTACATCGAAAAACTCAGTATGACAAAATCTAAATCCCAAAGAGTACATCCATGTGGATCATTATGTGAAATGCTGTTACTGCCAATCATATTATCTACCACTGTCACGCGACCAAATCCATCCATCAACATGCAATGTGAAGCTCTGTCAGTTACTATTTATGTCTCTGCACAAACAGACCATAGACGTTTATTCAACCTTAGACCGAGAGTAATTCTGCACTTAAGTACAATTTTGTCCTTGGTACTTGTGCCTTACTTGATTACTTCCATTGTATGATACATTATACTTCTACTCCACTACATTTTGGAGGCAAACGCTGTACTTTTTACTCCAATACATTCATTTGACAGCTTTAGTTACTTTGCAGATTTAGGTTACTAATAAAAAAACATAAAATCAACAAATACAATCCTATGTGTTAATATAGGTTAAGCTACGCAGCAGTATAGAATGTTGTTTACATTAGCTCCACCTTTACCAGCTGCAACATCAGTGATGCTTACACACAGGGCAATATATCAGTGATATGGATCTCCTGATATGAGACTGAGTATCATCTTAGATTTTGGATATTGTAATATGGTATAAGTGGTGTCTTTCCCTGTTTCTAAAGGATGCATTACAGCTAAGTCATGTCATTTCCAATGACTGTTCTATTATTTGCCTTACATTATATCCACATCTATCAAAAAGCTTGTTGTGTAAATATTTTGTGAATGCACCAAAAGTCAAGCGTAAAATATCGGCGCAATATCGATAGAGGTATTTGGTGAGAAATATTGTTATATTTGATTTTCCCGACATCGCCCTGCTTAAAAATGAATGAATCACTAATTATGCTCCAGTAATATAACAAATACAATTCTGAAATGGGTCATTCTGCATAATGATATGATAATGGTACTTTTGATACTTTAACTATATGTTGATGCTAATACTTTTGCACCTTTACTTGAGTATGCTGCACGCTGGACATTTACTTGCAGCAGAGTATTATTACTTTGTAGTATTGCTACTTTTACTTAGGTAAAATACCCGAATACTTATTCCACTACTCCATTTAGGCCACTTAATGTTATTCTGACATTGGCAGTAAGAAACAACAATCACAAGTAGTGCCATAATTCCATCCACTAGTTACTTACCTGCCCACCCTCAGTGCGGAACTGATATTGTATGTTATGGTCACCAAATGCTGCAGCCTGCTGAACACTGGCTATTGTAACAGCTGTCTGCTCTTCTCCTGTTCCGTCTCCGGGGAGAAAGAGGAGAGAAAAAGCCAGTTATGAGACTGGAAAAGAAGGAAACCTAATAAAGACAGCTACCAAGAGCCGAGCTAAACTGCACAAAACAATATGTACCACTGCGTGCTGCAGTTTACACCCATGCTATATGTTGTTTGACACCATTTCTTAGCAGACAAAGCAGATTATAGTTGTGCCTATAAACCATCCGTCATATACTAACTGTACACATCACGTACACATGTGCCAGATGTTGTCAATGACAGTGTAGTCAATAGATCCTTACCTTCAGACGCCTGGACAACCTCTTCTTCTTGTTGTTTTTCTTGGCTGCAAACCACATAAACAAATAACTTAAGTTTTAACGCAACCAGCTTAACGTTCGTGATTATTCTGTAAAGAAGAAAAATGTTTAAAAAATAAATATAATTACTGACCCTCAACTTTGATTTAGCTGATGGCAAACTTGTGCAAGACGCCAGTCAACCAACAGCACAATCGCAATGTAAAACCCAACATTGCCACTGTCCTCAGGTTACTACCTCCAGCACAGTTGTGTTTTAATGCCTAGCTTAAGCTAACTACGCGAATCATGTTTTTCATAACTGGACATTGGTTCTGTGTGACACAACTAGTCAGATATCCAGCTTGCAAAGTCTTCCACTTCCCTCTCTAACTTAACCGCCGTCTTTAGATTGAATTCGTTTAGACAACATGTTTTTTTTTTGTTGTTTTTTTTAGGTCAGGCCTTCTTTAGCGTCGTAAACTAGCTATCCGAAATAGCATGTTGTAGCTAGCTTGTCCCAGTTAGCCATTTTGGCCGACTCTCGGTTACCTTGCGCTGTCCAGACTCTGTTCAAGCATATCCATCAGGGTTAGAATAAAAAGTGGTATTCGGTGTCACAGACGGAGATGGAAGTGCTGATCACGGGAACAAACACTCGGGTCATGTGAGAGAGAGACAGCCCAGGACACGTGAGGTATGGCTCGGTGTCGAAGTTAAAATGGAGGCCGCTGCTGCTGCCGCTGGGTGACCCGGGCTGACTCCACTTCATCAGCTGTCGCGCTGGAGGATTTGCAGTTCACTGGAGACCATGTTCAAAACAACTAGTTCTACCCACTGAGATCACAATACTGTGAAATATCACCGGCTGAATTCATATGAATGTTGGCAACCTGGAAAGACGAGAACAGAATAAATAACCGAATCATCCTTTAGTCTGAGAGTAAAATAAAAAGGCTTTTTAAGGGATGAAAAGTGGCTTAATGGTCTGTCCCAGAGCTGAACACACACTATGTGAAACGTCTACAGGCCATGTCACATAAACACATTGAGAATTAAGACTTTAATGTGTCCTTGCAAAATGCAGTGTTTCCTACATCCTCTGTTAAGGTCTTTATTTTGGTCATTTTAATTCTCTTTTCATTGATTTCGCCATCACCTTGAACTTCACTATTACTTTTGAAGTTACGAAGCTTATTATTTATCCAGGGAAAGTCATCTCTTCCAGCAAGACTTCAATTCAAAGGTTTTTTTTACTTAATTTAGGTAAACAACTTACACTCACTTCACCCACACCTGTTTATTAGGTACACGTGGCTCAATCTAATACAGTCTGATAAAACAGCAACAACATGTTGTATAGTACAGTTTTTTTGTTTTTTTAAACCATTGAAAGGTGGTTAAACATGTGGATTCAACAATATAGTCATATTAGAGGCTGAAGGCTTTGTTTGTGGGGTTGTTGAATTGTATATTGAGATGCATTTCTAATATTCTGTCCTCCCTATATGAGTCTGTGAGGGTAGAAATTAGAAACATCTATCAGTATGCAATACAATTCAACAGCAGCATTCATTGTATTATTATTGCATATTTACCTGGTGTATTAGGAACTGTAGGCTACTATACGCGCCTGTACGTGGGACTACTTTGAGATCCTCAGGCAGAGGTATGTTGTCTGTCCCAGAGGACAGCTGAAAACTGAAGGGACAGACGTTTTCAGTCAGGGCCCTGAGGCTCTGGAAGAATCGAACTGAGGAAATCAGGTCGGCTAAATCGGTGATCTCGTTTTAGTCCCTTCTAAAAACATACTTTTATGGAAAGCCTTTCCTGATTTTACTTGAATTTTAAATTCCTTTGAACTGTCTGTCTGGTTTCCTGTTTTTACCTTTTCTAGAATATATTGATTTTATACACCAAATTGTTTCATATGTTTTCCTTTAAACATGATTATTTATGACTTGTCTGTTTTTATTTTTCTATTTTTGTGAAGCATGTTGTATCTTGGATTTAGAAAAGTACTCTATAGATTATTATTTTTATTATTATTTTGCTGTTTTCTTATGTCAAGATTTTAGATGAGACATGTGATTTAATGTAGACTGTAATGTGATTTAATGTAGACTGTAATGTGATTTAATGTAGACTGTAATGTGTAATGTGAGTTTAATTTGTAAACTCCCTCTCCCTAATTTGAAATTATACTATGATATAATTCACCTTGTATATGTGCAAAAGCAAAATGGCGTGTATGATCCCTTTATGATATATCATCCATATGAAGTTTTTTTCATACAGGCAAAAATAATACACTTAACAAACACAACAATATGATGACATGACAATATAACCTCACAAAAAAACAACACATTTGGAGAAAAAAAAAAACAAGATAACGAGAGACAAAATAAAATGACTAGGAACTCTTCAGATGTTTAATTAAAAATAATTAGGTTGACAGTACAGATACATTTGAAAACTGAAATATACATACGACAGGTAGAGTGTATTTAGTGTTTTAAGTAGTCCCGCACTTTTCACGAGCGCAGTCTTTCTCAGAGAGTGGTACGTGGAGCTTTGAATATAAATATTTCCCAACAGATTTAATTGTATTTATTATATGTACAAAACTTTCATCGAAAGCCCCAAACATAATCGAAAAATAAATAAATGAATCTACGCTTGACCTTTATTGTGTCACTCTACCGCCGTGAACTTTGCCACACATAAAGCGGAACGCTTCCCCTTCGGATTTTGTTTACGACGCAGATATGAGGAGCACCACATTATGCACTTGTGGTTTGTCGTAATTCCCACAGTTTGAGTTATTTAAACAATCAGATAATAGACTATGGGCATTAAGAGGAATTTAAGACGGTTTTCCAAACATTTTAAATACGATTTAGATATCATTCACCACCTGAAACCCACTGACACTGACCGACTTTTTGCTGAATTTAACAACGGCTTCAACGGCGTCTCAGCCAATCAGTGTAGAAAGCATTCACTAATGTCTCTTCCCATTGGCTGGAATGGGAGGCGTTCTCCTCTGGTGTCACCCTAAAATAAATCCGACCTCTCCTCCTTGGGTGAAGGTTCACTGCGGTGACACTGTTTCTTTAGCTGTCTACTACTGCATAGTTAAACGTTTCAGCAATAATGTCTGGCCGTATCCTTGTTGGAGTTAAGCGTGTCATTGACTACGCCGTTAAGGTAATATCCTTTTACTGTTTAAACGGGCGTATTAACGTTTTAAAGTCTTTTTTTCCTCTGCTCAGTCACTTGACTTTATGTGTTCTGCTAGCTAACGTTAGCCTGCTGGCACCAGCTGGCTGTGGCACAAGAGCTAAAGGAACAAATCTGTTCACGTATTTTCTGTCAGTATAATAACAATATAATAATAACTTGATTTATATTGTACCTTTTAAAAAAAGACAGTTTAATAGAATAGATGCAATAGGTGCAATAGAAAAAAAAAAGATTGGGGTGATTGTGAAGTTGTCTATTAAAAAAGTGAGAATCCTAGCTGCTGCAGTTGGAGGCGAGAGAGTGACTTTTAGTTGATGCCAGACAGGATAGAGTTACAGCTAAACTCATATGGTCACTTTACATGATGCAGCATGATGAATCATTCAGATTATTGTCAGCAAACGCTGCAATTCATGACTGCTTGCTGGTTACCTGAACATCTGTAAGGCTACTGTATTCAGGTTACGTAACCTAAAGCCTGGCTGAACAATTGGCATGTCCTCCCAACTTAAAGTCTGTAAAACAATGGTGCCGTCACACAATCATTGTAATCTCAATATTCTTTTAGCAAGGATACTGGCTCCCAGAGATTACGCATTGAAACCATAATATCAGTAATCAGCTGTAACGTGTAACAGCAGGAACTATCCTGCTTCAGCTGCCCTCAGCAGGATCTGGTCGGTGCTCTTTACTGACACACCTCTGCCGGTCTTCTGCTCTCTGGTTATCAGTGATTATAACGCATTGTCAGGAACGGTTTCTTTTGTTTCAATGTTTTATTGTTTGAAAATACAACTTTGCTTTATGTCTGAGGTTATGTCAGGTTGTGTCCTCTAAAGTAGCATGTCATTTGTGATGTCACGTCATTTATTATGTTGTCAATTATTGATTTATTTATGCTCTCAGCATTATGTTTCAAATACTGATCTGGCTCAATTTTTTAAGTAGAGGAGAAGAGTATTCCGCATTATGTATGTACAATAAAGTTATAGGATACAGGTATATCATATGGCCAGAAGTATTTGGACATCCTGTTCCAGATTTTGATTTTGGTTGGTCCCCTCGTTCGTTTTCAGGGACATCTTAAAGCTACAGCATGCAATGCCAATTGACAAACAATAACTTTATGCATGGAAGACTCTCTTCTTCTGTTTCCACATGACAGTGCCCCCATGCACAAAGCAAGGTCCATAAGAAATCATTTTCCATTATCTATCTGGCCCTTCACAAAGCCGTGACCTCAACCACATCAAATGTCTTTGGCATGAATTGGGACGTGAGCTGTTAGCTAAGCCTTAGAGCTCTCTATTGCCCTTGTGTCTGAATGGGATCAAATCCCTCCAGGAAGATTCCTTGTAGCCGAAATAAAATATCCACATACTTTTTGTTTGGGTGCCTTTTATACTTTTGTCCAAATAATGTAACAGCACCCTTTTTCCAGATTACATGTTTAATACCCTCAGGCAAAGTTCTTCTCTATCATTTTCCAACAGTGAAACAACGCAGAGCAAATAAAAGAGGCGATGAGATCTTATCTAAAAAATGAAGACCTATTTTGCCAGCTACAGGGCTCCTGTTTAAACATGCATCACTGAATGTCTTGCCTTATTTGACCTTCTTAGACAGTGTGCTCTCTTCCTGTGTGAGTCCGTGTCATTGTGTCTGACAGTTTAATCCAGGCTATCTGGATTGTTTGTCATCTGGCACCCCGTAGTGACTCTGTCCTGCGACTCTTGTTCCTCCTCAGATTCGCGTGAAGCCCGACAGCAGCAGCGTGGTGACGGATGGAGTCAAGCACTCAATGAACCCCTTCTGTGAGATCGCTGTGGAGGAGGCGGTCAAGATGAAGGAGAAGAAGTTTATTAAGGAGGTTGTGGTTGTCAGCTGCGGGCCACAGCAATCACAGGTGTGTGAGATGGGACCAGACTCTGAACCCCTGCCTTGTTAGTCAATGTCCTGGAGACGTGCAGCGTGGTGTGGCAGGATGCCTACTTTTGAAGGAGTTCTTTCTAATGGGCTTCTGCTCTTTCTTTAATAATGTTTTTTTTAGCAGAATCGGGCTGTAATTAAGTACTTATATAATGTTACAAATACTGATAAATTATAAATAATTGAAAATCACTTTTTTTTCATTTACCTTTCATAATCAAGCACTGTAATTTGATTGAAAAACTTTTTTTTTATCACTTTGCTTATGTGTCATTTTCTTATGTTTCAAATATCATTATAAAAATAAGTTTATAACAATTATTGTCAATCGTAAATATCAAAACCAGAGTGCAGGCCTGACCTATATTTACTTATATTACTTTTCTTTTTTTGTTAAAACACTTTTTTTTGGAATCTCATGTCTATAAACTGAGAATAGTTACAACACCCAGTGTCATATAATCAGGATTTCCATTATTCCATAATGTTTAGTGAGTCGTACTGTAAATAAGCAGGGCAAGCTTCAGAAATGAGCCAGTGTGAGAAAGGAAGTATTATGTACTGATGTTATAAAATGTAGTTATTGTTGTAATCATTAATTTTTAGATGAATGTAATATAAATGTGAGGCCCTACCACATTGTGTTTGAGTCCTTTTGGGGTTTGGTAACAGCTCCACCTAATTGTTCTAATTCCCCCTCAAAACAAGTTCTTTGACCCGTATTTCTCCCTCACTTAGGAGACCATCCGTACTGCCCTTGCTATGGGAGCAGACCGTGGCATTCATGTGGAAGTGACTGGGACAGATTACGAAAAGTTGGGACCCCTGCAGGTCTCCAAGATCATGGCTGCTCTGGCCAAGAAGGAGGAAGCTCAACTCGTCATCCTTGGCAAACAGGTAAAATCACACCGATCACACCTCCTGCTCTCATACTGTGAGGAAGTCGTTGTGCACCACTTTTACCTTCATTAAATGTCTTGTGTGGCTTTCGTAGGCCATCGACGATGACTGCAATCAGACTGGCCAGATGACAGCAGCCCTACTGGACTGGCCTCAGGTGAGTTCTAACTTTAATGCAGTTATTCTAAGCCAACCTGTGCCAAATTCAGAGCGGCCTATTATGATCTAAAAACGGTCCGACTCCCAAGTGATCGCTGTAAATTAGATTACCCCGGTTTCAAAAATGTTTTTTTTCCCCGTTTTGTCTTTTACAAATGTCCAACGTGTGATGCAGCAGTGCTGATATCAGGCTATGGCCCTGTACAGACGGCCTGATAACAGATAGCGGAGACCAGTTTGAGTCAGAAAGGGCTACAGTGATCCTGCACAGAGCAGCAGAGCAGGTCAAAGGCTGCTTGTACAGTGGAGGTGAAGTTCCACTGGTTGACCGATAGATGGAGCACTTTGTGTACACTTTTAGTGTGAGGCATAGATTATAATGTCAATCTCATAAACATTTTAACAAGCTAATTTCCAAAGTTACCACTGTTTTTTTTTTTATTATTATTATTTTCATATCATTCTTACTCGTATATTGTAACAACTGTTACTAATCACCTGATATTTTATAGTCAATGGTTCATTCTTAAAACGCGTTCACCCCAGATTAGTTACAATTCAAGTGTAGTTACACAGTCCAACCAGCAGATGTCGCACATTGACTCTCTCGCACCATTTTTGCACTGCAGGGATAGAAGTGATGAAAATGTTTTCCTGTTTTCCAGATGGACCGATTTGACAAAAGTTCTTTTTTATTTTTTTTATTTGTGTATTTAATTGTATGAATGTGCTGTATCTTGTTCTAACAGGGTACCTTTGCATCAGAGCTGTCATTGGAAGGAGACAAGCTTAAAGTGGTGAGAGAAATTGATGGCGGCCTGGAAACTATTAAGATCAACACACCAGCGGTGGTTACCGCAGACCTTCGACTCAACACCCCCAGATATGCCACCCTGCCTAATATCATGGTAGGTAGCAGGGAAATGTGCTCAGAAACGCGAGAGGCAAAAAAAAAAAGGCATGACCTATTCTTGTTTTCAAGTATTGGATTTGTATTCAGAAAATGAAACGGTTAAAAAAAAAAAAATATTTAAAAAAGCATAGTAAGTTAAGTAAATTCCAATTGTTGATTCTATCCAGCATTGACTGCTCATAATTGTTGGATTGTTTTAAAACGAGCAGTACAGAAACTGTACTTTACCCATCTCCTGTGTTTTCCTACTTTCAGAAAGCCAAGAAGAAGAAGATAGCTATTGTGAAGCCTGCAGACTTGGGGGTGGACATCACATCACGGTTGGAGGTGTTGCGAGTGGATGAGCCTCCACATAGAGACGCGGGGGTGAAGGTGGAGACGGTGGACGACCTGGTGGGCAAACTGAAGGATGCAGGGAGGATATAGAGGCTTTAGGAGCATAAGCAGGGGAGCGCAGAACTTGGCAGAAGGGTGAGTTTGAATCTAATGAAGAGCCTGAACTGAAACTAGATTATTAATAGTGAATTCCTTTTTAGATTGATTGATTTAATAGTCTATAAATTATCAGGAAAAGTGGAAAATATCCATCACATGTTCTCAGAGCCCAAAGTGATGTCTTCAAATATCCTGTTTTTGTCCAACCAACAGTCCAAATCCTATAAATATTCAATTTCCAATCCTGTAGCACCAAATCATCACATCAGAGAAGCTGGAACCAAAACATTTAGAAAATGCCTTGCATGATTAATTGATGGCATTTTATGCCTATACTTGATGGTGCCAATTGAGAGATGACAGGAAATGAGGGAGAGTCAATTTAATCTCTAAAACAATGGGGATGGTCGGATTATGAAAATAAAGGAGATACATTTTCCCTGAATTGACTAATCGATTAATCAATACATTTTTACAGCTCTGATGTCAGCCAATAATACATTAATATAATGTGTGTATATATATATATATATATATATATATATAACTCTCTACAATGTTTTTTTTTATTTATTTTTTTTATTTTTCAGATTTTGTAGCAACCTATACATTCCAAAGATTGAGGAGGAATAAAATCCTCCTTATCTATCATAACATTACATGTTTGTAATATTCATATGTTTTTGGGTGGGCACTAGGCAAAATCAGTTTTCTTGATAAACTTATATCTACCGCCCCTTTTTTTTGTTGTTGTTGTGACTTGATATGTCTCCAGCTTGTGTATGCATGCAGCAAAGTTACTTCTTGTTTGGAATGATAGAATTATCTGCCCGGAATATTAATGTTGCATCCTTTTCATATCACTATCTCTTCATTGTGAAAACCTAATTAATTGCTCTGACAAAGAATATTTTGTGTCTCGTGGTGATGGAAGCTAAACTAATAAAATATTTAATTGCTAACTCTTGTCTTGAACTACACATCTATCTACATTCTCTTCTCTCCTTGCAGGACGCTAATGAATAGACTGTATTGCATAAACACGACCGGAGGACCAGTTTATGTATCGGTCTAATCCTTCTGTTTGAGACTTACTCCTGAGGATATGCAGGGAGGTACAGACAGGAAGACTACTGAGAAACACCGTCCTGCAGCAGACCCAGACAACCCCAAAAGGATCATCTCATCTTTAATGTACATTATAACTTTCATTCGTCTGTATTATAGGCTACTAATCTGCCTTTAGACAAGCAGTCTTGATGCAATAATTAAAACCCAGAAACGTCTGTCACTATCAGTCATGCTGCTGTTCGTATAACACTGTACGCTACCAGCACGATGCATTTCACTAACAGTTACTTGACTCGGCTGTTTTTAATCTTGTGAATCTATAGTCACACATGTTATGAGGTGCAGTTTTTTTGTAAATGATATATGTAAATATGGACCCAAACATGTTGAGATTATAATGTCCTTCAAGATTAGTATCATGCCTGCTGGTAATTTGTACAGTTTGTGTAATTGTAACTGGGTTTCAGGATTGCGTAGATGGTGTCTCTCAGTATGAGCAAGGGAAGATGATCATAAATCTGACCTATACCATAAGCGCCTCAGTTCTCTGTTGATTGTACAGAACATTACCATGACAATAAAGCAGTCTTTTTCATATCTAAATACACCTGTGACTGTTTTTTTTTGGCATTAGGTAACAGCTTGTGGTGAAAAAGGCGGTGATATACGTTGGAGTGGCGGTGAGACCGGGGCATTTATTGTATTATTTCTGAAAAGGTGTTCTTACCGTATGACATGCTATATTACATTTAGCCACAAAGGAAAGGTAGGTAAACCTGTTTCAGTCTTAATACAAAAATCATGCTGTATATGTGACTTTCATGTTCAGTTTTTGAGAGGTGTAGATTCAACTGTGATCATTTGGAAGCTTGAGTTTCAAACAACAGCCCAAGAGGACCATAAAGTTGAATCAACACCTTTTTTTAAAAACCGCTCCAACAAAAGCTAAACATTGTAAAGATCTGTGAAATGTTACATAGATGGCGTGTTAAATACTAAATGTACCAAGGAAATTGTGAAATGCATTAAAAAAAAGTTACCATAATTAACTGTTATTTCATCCTGCTACTATTGAATATAGCAGAGTAAATTTCAGGTCATTTTTATTTCATTCCAGCAACTTTTTTAAACACTTGATGGGCCATCTGCTCATTCAGACCAAAGCAACAGCCTCTTTCCACTTTGTCTTATTTAATAAATTAAACGGTCATTGGTGAAACTGATGTGAAAAAAATGTCAACTTAAAAACAGCTGCTTTAATGAAATGATCTCTTAATGTGACGAGAAGCAGGATGGAAAAAAGTCTCATTGTAACACAGTTTAAAACATTTGCTGGATTATTTCACAATGTCGTTTGTTGTATCCCATATTATAGCTAGCACACTTATATGCATTTAAAAAATGACTTTAGTTCATATTAAACGCGACATGAAGAAAAGATGTATTGCAGGCATTTTTTGTATTAAAACAGCATTAATCTTTGATGTACACATAGAGCAAACACATGGATGTACGTTTTAAATTGGCAACTGAGTGTAACAGAACATATGCAGGTCATATAACGAGTTAAACGAGTTTACTTTCTCACATTACTGTTTTTTAATGGACTGCTGTGGTAAGGGTACCAGCACAGAGACGTCCCCGCATTGCATAATGTACTTACATTTAAATAAGAAAAATCCGCTTATCGTCGTGTGGCTTTATATAAAGGAGACACGTTGAATTGAAATAATGTTGGTTTTTGGATAAACAGAAATAAAGTCAGAACTTTAATGTGAAATTAGTTAAGGGGCGTGGCCTCACGTGCACAATCGAGGCATTGACTCTGCACAGGTGAGCCACTCACGCGCCCTGTTGACATCTCCAGCTCGAGAACACACACACACACACACACACACGGTTCTTTCACTGCTGTGCAAGACACCAAGGACATTTCTTCGCTTGTGCTTTCATGTGGTCGGATTTTTACTTCAAAATCAACTTTAAAAAAAACAACCAAAAAATGACGTGGCTGGATGAATCTGGGAGATTAGGCGCAGTTTTTCTGGTCATTTCACTTAGCTTGACTTTTCAAGGTAAGATTAAAACTAAAGTTCCAGGTTTTAGTTTGAAAGTTTGCTTTGCTACTTCCTAGACACTTCAACAGCCTGGCATTTAGGGCAGCACAGGAAAATGGGTTAATAATGTTAATTTTTCTGAAGGATTCACATTCTATTTATTTGTGATTGTTGTGAACAGACACTTACTATATTCACTTGCCACCATTTATTGCATAAACTGTAACAAGGATTTTGAGCATTAGGAGGCGAATATGATAAGTATGCCCTCCTTCTAACTGATTATGCCTTACTGACAGGTGCATACTGTGAACTGGAGCTTTCTCCTGCTGGTCCTACGCTGGTGAATGCCTTAGCTGGCAGCAATGTGACTCTGGCTGTGTCCTTCAGTGGTGCCCCTGACCCAGCTGTTACCTGGCTCATGAGAGGTTTACCCGTCGTCACATGGACTATTAACTCCCGTGCTCCCCCAGACATAGCCGAAAGCAGACGGAAGGTGCTGAGGATTGAGCCAGATGGATCCCTTACCTTTGTGAATGTGACGCTTGGATATGCCAGTAACTACACCATTGAATTGACAAAATCTGGACTGGGAATATCCTCCACTACTTTCACTCTGAGAGTGTTTGGTGAGAACTCTGATTTTGGAGGAGATGTGCTGTTGTAATCGGGTTTGGACTTATTGGCTGCCTAAACCTATATGAACCTGAACTCTCTACCCTGTTGACACTTTCCCACATAGTGTGTATCTGCTTGTTCCAAAGTTTATATTGCTGCATGCACTATTACAACTAGAGACCATCTTGTGATGGGATCCCACCAGCCAGGGGCGTAAAGCGGTGGGGGCAATGGCCCCTTCCCCACTTCCTACCTCCCTACTTCTGGCGCCCTCGCTCGGACCGCACCCATCTTCTACCTTAGCCTTCATTTTAATTACACACACGTTTTGTGACTGCATCTTGCACAGTTGCAATGCTATTGCAGTGACACAATCTGTCCACAGACAAATATGGACACCTGGCAAACTACTCAAAACAACTTGCAGTATGTGGTAGTTCCCACTACAGTAGGTGTCTCCAAGACCATACCAACGTTGTTGGTAAAAATTTAGCCGGATTTGGCAACATTGGGATCATCAGTAGATTTTAAAGTCTACTGTAGAGTTTGAACAATTTTTGTCCGAATTGTGTCTCTGGGCTGGATGAAGTAAGTGGTCAGGCCAGTGCTTGGTTGCCACTGGCTGTGTTCACTAAAAGCTCCCCAATTTCCTTGGAAGGTGGACTGCCCTGAAAAGTCATGCAGATCCAATATATGAGTCAACCCACACGTGTGCTGCAACATTTTTTTTATATATTTCCTAAATGTGTACCCTCTACCCTCTTTGAAAAAAATGTATGAAATATATTTTGGGCAGGAGGGTGGAGGAAGGTGACTGCTTCCCCTGAATCTTTCAGGCATCCAGACACTTTCTCAATTGATTCTTTCACATGCAGTTGAAAGTAAAACGGGTATAACCGTGGTGACCTAAGTACTTCATCCACCTGTTCCTCCATCCCTTCACTTTTCTTTTTCTTTCACAGAAAACATCCAGAGCGTGACTCTGAGTGCACAGCCTGATTTTGCCATCGAGGGAGCTGACCGGTTCACCCTGCAGTACAGCATGCCGCAAGGAGTGGTGGAGCAACAGATGTGGTTCTTCAGTGGCAGAGAGATAAAATCCAACTCGCACTACTTGGTGGAGGACAGGAGCCTTGGGATCCTCGGGCCAAACCGAAGCGACACGGGACAGTACACTGTGTTACTGACAAACCCCTTCAGCCGTGTGACAACTCACATAAACGTCACTGTGCTGTGTAAGATGAATAACTTGCATAAATGTCTTTCTACGTCTGTCTCTGTTCGTATCCCCTCCTTTTTCTTATAACTCCCCTCTCTACTCTTTTGTGATCTGCTTATAGATGGACCAGAAGAGCCCATACTTGAGGCCCGTCCAGCTCAGCCTTTCTATTTATCAGGAGACTCTCTTCACGTCTCCTGCCAAGCTGAGGGGTTCCCACAACCGACCGTCAAGTGGGTCTTCGCTAATCAGACTCTTCCTGATTACCTCAACGGAGTCTTAAATCTGACGCGTGTACAGACCAATCAGGGCGGCACTTATACGTGCACGCTGCTCAATGAGCAGACTAGCGAAGAGCGTCAAAAGAGCATCATTTTAAAAGTGTATGGTATGTGAAATATGAGTTTTACCTCTTGGGTGTGCATGTGATAGGATTTCGCATTTTGCAAGTCATTTGTGAAAAAATCTCCCATCAATATGTCTGAAAGAATATCGGGATTTAGTTACACCAGGAAAGACTAAATTCAGTTTTGAGTTCACATGTCATTACTTTAAAACCTTGTACATCTAGTTTAAAGGTAATGCTTTTAATACCTTCAGTCGAGCTATAGGATTAGTCTTCTATCATCTGTAAATGCATGGCTCTGACTCGACATGCTTGTCTAAATAATGTCTGATCTATTTCCTCTTTTGGACAGAGAGGCCGTCAGGCAACCCGACGTGCTCCGTGCAGGCGGTGAACGACGTCGACCTGCAGTACCACTGTTGGTGGTCGGGGGGAACCCCACTGGCCATGCTTTCTTTTCCAGCACTAAGCAACACCAGCCGAGGAGCAGAGAACTTCAGCCTGACCTTTAACGCGTCGGATAACCTCGACGGGAAAACGGTCACGTGCATGGCAGACCACCCAGTCGAACGGAATAAGTGCAACATTACTGCAAGTAAGCTTTTGGTTTTTCCATTGATTATTAAACCAACAGTCTGTTGTTCCAAAAATAAAACCGTGTGTGTGCATTAGAGCCCCAAACAAGAACGTTATCTTCCTCCAGGTAGTCCAATGAAGTTCCTGCCAGATGTGCTGACCACAGTCTCCTCTGAGGGCAAAATAGTGGTCGCTATCCACTGTGTCAGTAAGGCCTCGCCTAAGGCTGTGGTGTCATGGTCCAAAGGCAGCGAGGCTTTCAGCAGAGAGACAACATACCAGATCAGCAGTGACACCACACAGCTCGAAATTCGTGATTACAATGTCAGCAACTCCCTCCTCCAAAACTACGTTTGCACCTGCCGCAACCCACTGGGCAGCCAGAGAAGGGAAATTCAGTTACGAGGTACAGTGTTGCTGTTCTTGGTTTGCTGCTCGTTTTTAAATTAATCAGTTGCGGAAAGTAACCAGATACTCACTCAAGTACTGTTGTAAATACGATTTTGAGATTCTTGTATTTTACTAGTTAATTCATTTTCATTCATTTGGTGCACTACTACATTTCAGGGAGAAATATTGTACTTCCTATCATCTACTACATTTAGTGGATTACTAATTACTTTGCTTTTGAAGATTCTATATGCAAATCATTTAAGGTGAAGCATTTTTTTTTTTTTTTTTTACTGTAGGTTAAATTACTAATGTATAAACTACATAAATTTAGCCCCACATGATCAAACTAAAACATTAAAATGCTGTTTTATAAATGAATGAATGAATCAGTAATTTTTACACACTGAAGGGGCCATTTAACAGAAAAGGGCTGAAATGGTTAGTCAATCAATCTGTAGATCAAAAAAATTAATCTGCAACTATTTTAGATGATGCAAAAATAATTTAATTATCAAAAATAACCAAAATTCCCTAGTTTTGAGTTTTTCAGCTGTAAGGATTCCCTGCCTGTCTTTTGTGTTATGTGATAGTAATATATACATGTTTGAGTTTTTACTGTCAAACATAACAAGCGTTTTGAATACGTCACCTTGGGCTTTAGTAAACTACGATGGGCATTTTTCACTACTTTCTGACGTTTTGCTGCCAAAACTTTGAATTGTTAAATCAAGAAAAATAATCAGCAGATTAATAGATCATGAAAAGCACTGATAGCTTCAACCCCACTTTTGAGAACACTTTATACTTTTGATATGAACTAATATGATCATGTCTAATACAAAACCTTGGTAACGACCTATTTTGACAGCGTTGTGTTGGTGGTTTGGTCTTCAGCACAGCACAGGGATTATTTGTGTCGGTTTTAAATACTGTTAGGATTCTGTTGCCTTCAGCTTCCAATTTGGAGGACATGCATTACCAGAGTAAGAGAAAACAACAGGCCCTCAGAGGGATAAGGAATACCTGAGATTGCTCTTTCCCCTTTTGAACAAAGCTCTCCAGTCTTGGTGTACCCCCCCCCCCCCCTTCTGTCTGTCCTCTCTCGAGCTCCCCCTCGCTCACATTCCCTCTCTTTCCAGGACCGTCGATCTCAGATTCCAGTTTGTTCACTAATCACAACGGAACCATCGTCACATTGACCTGGGAGGTCCTGCCTACCTCTGTTGTTACAGGTTAGAGCTGTAATTAGTAATTAACTCTGTGGAAGGGGGATCAGGAAAGCAACAGGTTGATTTATTTTATAAAAATACATTTCTCACACAAGAAAACTCTTTAAACATCCCACAGAAACCCAACCTTCTTGTTTTAGAATGTGTCCATCTCAGCGGAACTCCACAGTGTTGAAAACAGAAACTCAACATAGAACATAGGGGTGTAAACATTGTGCAACGTGCGACGCCTCTAGCTGAGCAGCGCTGTGTGTTGAGGGGAGTAGTGAGAAGAGAAAAGCAAATGTCAGTTTTGTGTTGTCTCCTTCTCCGTCAGTTTGTATGCACATGATATAACAACAAGGCTTTCCTATTCAAACAGGCCTGTAACATTGATGAGTGGTACCACTATATGCTTTGGTGCATTGATCAACGTTGATGCTAGTATCGTACAAAAGCAGAATTGCATGTTCTTCTGCAAAGGGTTTGACATCCAAGTGAAAGGACCAGGCCTCCTGAGCAAAAATCGTGATGGCACCCAAGCTAGAGGCAGCGCATACAGATTTCACACCATCCAGCAGAAACCTGGCCCCGTCAGGAGTGCCGACATCTTTGTCCTCGATCCCAACTTGACGTACAGATTTCGGGTCATCCCCAAAGCTCTTATGACGGAAGGAGAGCCGTCTGAGGTCCACAGAATTGGTCCAGGTGCGTCAGATGATTACATTGTCTTTGTGTTAAAGCACTGTTTTTTTTTGTTATCACACGGTCACACATAGTGCTGTACACTGTATAGTAGTGACATCATTGCTTACCGTTTGTCCTGGTGATTCTAGGTGAAGGGCTGAGTGGACCTGCCATCGCCGGCATTGCAGCTGGAATCCCCTGCAGTCTTATCTTCCTAGCCCTGCTGGGCGGCTCCATCTACTTCTGCATCTACTGGAACAAGAACAAAAGTAGGTGCTGGCTTTGCAAAAAAAACAAAATCTAGTCTTTAAACATGGTGACGTGTTTTCCTATTATTCTGTGATAAATATTTGTGATTTATTTTTTAAAATTTTTTTTTCTTCTGTGTTTCTAGATCGGCAGACGAGATATCCAGTGTCCAGAGCAGTTGAGAAGGTTAGAATCACTTCACTGGCCAACATAAAAAAAAAAACAGATTAATTGGTAGTTACAGTTGATGAGGAGTTTATAGATTATAATATACTTATTTGCCATACTGTCGTCCTCATACATCAGATGCAGTCTGGGGGGGGGGCTCCTTTGTTTGAACAACTTGCCGTTTGAGGCCAAGTGCGGTCGTGTTTTTTTTAAATTAAAATTGACATTTTTGCTATTTGTTTTATCCAATGTTAAGTCTTTCATGGGTGTTTTTAAAGTTGTTTTAACGTTGTTGGTGAGCCCCTAACCTAAGACAATGTTCTATCATTATGTGATAGACAAGTATTTTGAATCTTGTCGGCTGTTTTAATACAATACCATGTTGCGCAATGAATTCTGCATCTGTTATTTTGGCTGGTCAGCATCTTTCTCGTCACTCGCAGGCGATAACAACCCAAACGGAAACAACTCCTCATAACGTGCTGACGGGAGGGCTGAAGGCTCCCCCTGATTACAACAGATTGCAGCTGGTAGCGCTTCTAATAAAACATATGTAAGTGGAAGATTGCTTCTTTTTGTTGATTTTCTTTTTTTGTAGTAAATACACCTGCTTGTTTTCTTTCAGACTCCCTCTGAAAGATCGGTTGCTCTCCCCACATTTGTCCCTCCACCGCCGGTCAGAGTTGCTACAACTGTCTAAACTAAAATCATTTTTGCTTTGATGTGTATATTAATATTGTACAGCAAGCTATATTTTTGTTTGTGTTTTGTTTTAATGTATGATATTTTGACTGAAAACAAGAATGTCTTGAATTTATTTCAGTGGATATGCCATTTGGGATATTTGTACCACCTTGCTGTATAATCTGCAATTTTAAACTCTGATCATTTTTATAATTTTATTCATTCATAATAAATGAAAGCATAAGCCATGCCTGTACATGTATGTAGCTTAATATCAAGGGAAGCTGAATGGTTTCTTTCCTATTCACTATAACTTTACAACCACACCGTTCTCTTTGGTCACTGAGACTCATTTTGAAACATAATGCACACACAAATTCTGCTGTTCTGCTTTCTGATCAACACACTGATCAATGTAATGCTTCTGCTTTAGTTTTTTATATATATATATATATTTATTAGTACGTTCGGGCTGCAATTGACTTTTTCATTTTTTGATCAATTAGAAAAGGACTGCAAAATCAATATTTACTTTTAGAAAATGTAAAAAAGACAAATGAACAGTTAGTTACATAATCTAACTATTTGTACTGCAACAATGTCCCTGAGGAATTATTATTTATGTATATTTAACACCTATTTAAAATTGTTGTCTGTTTGTATTCTGCCAATTCACTCAATTGTTTCATCATGGAAGTTTATATATTTACTGTATGAATGTTATATTCTGTGTTTTTAGGTTGTAGTTTTGCCATACATTTTATTTTTTGTTATATCCCAACATGAAGGCTCTAGTTATACTTGCCTCCACATGCTGGGATGAAATTGGATCGTCATTTCAGTCAACAATGAGCATAACTTGACAGCAGTGTTTTGTTTCCATATATTGAGTTATGAAGGTAATCTTGTGATTATTCTTTAATTTAATCCCAGACAGTTAAGTGCCTGCAGGACTACACGTGACAGGGTTGGGGGGGGGGGGGGGGGTTTGCCAAGGGTTTACCCTTTTTTTATTATTTTACGTTATAGTAATAAATTACAAATACAACTAAAAGTTAAGAATATGTAAAACATGTTTACACTTTAAAGGCATTTAAATGTCATGTTTAGAGCAGAGTAATTACTCGTTTTGTTTATGTTTGTGCTTCCCTTGGGTAACGGAAGATGACTTTCCCAGTTCGTCTCACTTCCTTGTCCCTCAAGGTTTTTCTCTCCTGACAAAATAATTTCTTCAAAATGTTTACCATCTTCAAGCTTTGCTGCTTAACATATTTCGTGATCTGCTACTGTGGATTCCTGGCCGTGAGTGGGTGGATAATGAGTTGAAGCATTTGTAAAGATGTCGGGTTGTTTTGTTTCCTCCAGGGACATGATGTGCTGTTGTGCTCATCATCATCGTCGTCCTATAGGCTGTGCTGCATGTCTCACCATTATATCCCACCATTCTCTTATATTTGCCTGCGCTTTGATCAGCTTCCCTTCAGTTTCCAGTGATGCGGTGGTTGCAGAGGCAGGTACCTGACTTGACAGGGTCACCCCTTGTTCTTTGGTGTCTGTATTCCAAGCTACTTCTCTCTCCTGCACCTATTTATCTACAGCAGCACACAAACGCACCGCAAAGAAGGCCTTTAGAGATGGAGCTGAGCTGCTCGACAATGCCCCCTGTAGTAACGGACCCTCAATGACCACTAACAAGACAGACCAGCACAATGGAAAGAATTAATGATTTCTCATTTTGGACCTTGTAGTCTCAGGTAGCGACTAGTTTGCAAAGTATAGTAATCAAAGCACATAAAAGTATATTCTCTATTTAAATAAGTGCTTAAAATCCTGTGAAAGTCGTTTGGGAGTTATTTTCTTTTTTTTTCTGACCAAATTGTTATTGGTTTACCCCCCCCCTTTTTTTACATTCATCATGGAGGAGACGCCACATATGAAAATTCAACTGAAATATTTTGTTGACACTGCGCAACACGTCCACATCCACTCACCAAGGTAATCACATTACAAATGTACATACATTTACATTCACATAGCGACAGGGACTAAAATACAAAAATAACTTGTGAATCATACAAAAAATATATAAATAAACTCAGGAGAACTCAAGATAATCACATTGGAGTTATTTTCTCTAACGCACATCGGCCTATAATATGATTCATTACTTTTTCTTTTGCAGAAGTAACGGGAACAGCAACAAAACCAGTGATGCCACTCAGCCCGCAGATGGAGGTGTTGTCAGGTTGGCATCATGGAAAGGTGGCTGGCTTTAAGGTCAGGTTGCACATTGGCAGCTGATTGGATGTTTTATTTATATATATATATATATATATATATATACAGTATATATATATATATATATATATAGTATATATCTATATATATATATATAGATATATACAGTATATATATATATTTGTGCAGCAGATGGTGCTATTGTGCAGCGCTAACAACATCCCATCACATTAAGATTTTGAATAGCTGCTAGTAAAATGGATATTGAAAATGCTTTAATAAATATGTATCGTAAGACTTGACAATGCCACACAGCCACATCATGGTAAAGGCTCAAACTAAATGCAGAGAAGCTACACTATAAAACAATTTTTAAAAACCTGACTGGAAAAACCTGCTACAACTCCATAACTGATGTTTCCTGATGCTGTTAAAGGTTTGCCTGCATCGTTAGTGATCATTGCAGTAAAAAAAAGTTGACATTTTGAATTCTGATCCACAAAATGCTGATTTCAATCTTTAGCTGCTCTAGTGTTCGACTTACACTTTGAGGAAGAAAGATTAAATGTCATGATCAAATGAGAATGGACTTGTGCTAATTTAGGAAAATTTGACATTGCAGAGGAAGTGTCTGTCCAGACAGAAATGGGGTGCAAGATCATTTACCAGAGTTACACTTTTCCTGCAATTACAATTTATTTTTCAGATTTCCCCATTACTGCCATATCTACATCTACATACATACAGCTGCTTCCTGTGGACGTGTGGAGCAATATGAAGGGTGGACTTCTCACCACTCTTAAAGGAAGCGCATTTCATATGTCACACTTCAATCAACACCCTGGGCGGGGCCAGCAGTGTAGAGTGTGAGTACTTCCTAAGTGAGTTTACAAGAGTTACAATCAAAGTAAAGTCATTACAATCAAATTTGAATACAGAGCCAAATGATTGACGTTAACAGGACAAGTCAGCATGTGTTAGTGTTCTAACTAACAAGCCAGCAATTGAGCATAAGTGTATTGGAGGTCAGATGGACAAGTCCAAAATCCCATCTCTCTCATGCTTTAACACATCCACGAGGATAACGGGAACGATGTATTATGGTCCCAAATCATAATCGGTTATGAATGCTCTAAACTGAGTTTTAAGCCGTTATTTTACAAGGTACAACACTGAAGGAGGCCGTTTCACTTCCTACTAGATGCTGATGGAAGTCAATACATGACAATTTTACTGGAAAGCTGTGCTGTGTGCATTTTAAAGACAGTGATGATTTAGTTTTAGTTTCACAAAGTATTGAAAGAATATTGAAATGGTCTTTTTTTTTTTTTTCTGCATCCACCGTAGAAAAAAAAAAGCCTGCTACCTTGTGTTTTTTTATCTTTTACAATATTTGCGTTTCAGGATATGCTTATTGTATTGTCAAATAAATCAAATTACTGGCAAAAAAAAATCCCTGATGTGGAATAATTAGACAGTTAATTACAGAAGATGGAATCACTGCTAAAGGGTCCCAGACGGCATCTCCCTGAATATTAGCACAGACCATCTGACATGTGTTTAGCTGTGCTCAATACTTTAATAAACCTTAAATAAGCCAGCCATTGTTGCAGCTGTTAAATGTTTTTACAAAGTGCGCAAGCTATGTGAATAATATTCATTATGTCAGTGTTTCCACACTATCATTACCTATTCAGAGTGAACATGTGAAGCGCACTCTGCATTTAGTGTGTGGGTTTTTTAAGCAGCTCTTTGGTCATGTGTCTGTTCTAAGCGTGTATGTGTCCCCGTCACCACACCCCAGCCACACTGAAAGGAAGTGTGCGCTTCAGCATGTTCCATTGACCACAGCAGTACTGCAAGCCTTTGCACATCCACAGTTCCAGAATTCCTAATAGAACAACAGACGTGGACTGTAGTGCGGCGACCTCGTATCCCGGACCCTCCCCCATCACCATCCATCACCGTTACCCCTCCCCTCTCCCCTCTCCCCTGACCCCCCCAAAATACTCCCATGTAGTTCAGTGTGAAAGAGTCACGTGGCTTTCGGCCCACCAGCTCAAGTGCATTTGTTCTGTGCTGATTGTTTTAAAGGATTTTGCCTCCATCAACAGAAAAGTGGAGGGGATAACTTTTTGGAATTCAGCCTAGGGCTTCCTCTTTGACGTTTCGCTCACTCCTGGCTTGCACTCTCTCTCACTCTTTCCCTGAGGAAAGGCTGGTGCTTAAGAGGGTAGATTTATCCTAAGGAATTCAGGTAAGATGATGTTGGGTCTTTTGTTGCTGGTGCCACTTAGATTGGGAGTAAAGAAAAAAGAATAAAGTAGAATGCATATGATGGCATGCTAACCAATAAGTGTCTGTCTCACAGGTGGGCCTAGAGGGCCTTCCCCATGTGATAGTGACACGCTTTCAGGACTTTAGCTCGCATCTTTTACATCATCATTACATCATGTGTTTACTTTGTATTTATGTGTGCTACATAGATTTTAGAGTTTTTGCTTAATGCGTGATACATTTCTCAAGATGTCATGCCGAACTTGAGATTGTAGATGTATCTGGTTCCTTTTCTATGTAGAGATGCATCTATGGTGTTCAGAACCCCACAAGAGTGGCTGATGTCTGTTTTCTCTGATAGCTTTGAGCAAAATAGACGCAGTTGGCACGGATGTTCTGCAGTGAAATGTTGATTTCTTTGGCTAGTTCGTATTAATTTGTTCTTGTCCTGCTTAAAAAAGCAGATTATAACTAATTACAGCCTGTGCCGCTACATAAGGGGAAAGGGTTTAACCTGTTATAATAGGGATTTCTTTGAAGAGTTGGACTAATTAATCAAAAATGATCACATTTGTTTTTGTTTAAGCTACTGTCATTATTCTCATTTTAAAACCTTGTTCACTGTGTAATTAAAGGCTTCATTTGTTTCAGCCAGTACCACAGCACTATGTGTTCTTAGGCTATTTTCTGATGTGGCTTTCATCTGATATGACTAGGAAATGTGTGTTCTATGTGTCCTGTTTAACTACAGTAATGAGTGTAAAAAATGGAGCGAGAGAGAGCGAAGCACATGTTGCCGTGAGATAAATGTATTGTGGTTGGTGTGATAACTCTGTCCAGGCCAGCAGTTCTCAGTTCTGTGCTTTGTTGTTGCAGCTATCCGCTTAGTCGTGACAAATTGATATGCAAACATAGATAGACATCTATGCTCTAACATCCTCGTGTGTCTTCGGAAAGCATCTTCCTTGAATGAGGAACTGCAAATGTTGCTGCTAGAAGACTAGCGTCCCACACAGTTATCAAGCGTGCCAATTGATAACTCATTTCCATGCTCTACTTCGAAGAGTGCAGTGGTATAAATGTAACACTGTTGCCAGGAAGTGAAGTAAGGGTTAGAGTAGATGGTGTATGGCAGGAGTGTTTTCGCAAGCAGTTTCGCAAACAGGAAATGTAAATGTATGTCTTCCCTTTATTAGATACTTTAATCATGATTCCCTAACTGTAGCTCAGCCCCCGCTTTCACCTGTGCTGATGTTGGCCCGTATCACAGCAGACTGACTGTATTTGGCAGCTTCTAGTGGCGGAAGCGACAGTCTTTTCCTGTCTCTGCATCCACTCCTTCAGGCCATTCCTGTCTCCTTAATACATTTCCTACTGAATAAGCATTAAAACTAAACCTACAAACCCTGTTATATAAAATGACTAACTCCATTATTGCAAGGTGACTCGCAAAACTGACTCCCATCTTTTTCTTTTTACACAGTGCATAAAGCCTTAACCACAGTCATAGTGTCACTCATGATGCACAGCTTCATGGGAGGGGGCCTATTTTGTGCCATCGTGGGGAACATCCTGTTGGTGGTCTCCACAGCCACAGACTACTGGATGCAGTACCGTCTGTCCGGCAGCTTTGCCCATCAGGGCCTGTGGAGGTACTGCATGTCTGGCAAGTGTTACATGCAGACTGACAGCATTGGTAAGTGGGAAAATGTCTTCTTCTGTCTCTCTGAGTCAATAACTAACTTTCTTGAGGTGACTTTCACAGGATGAGAAGTGCAAACAGGCAGACTAGAACGACGGCAACAATGGTGGAAAAAATATTTGCATCTTTCACTTAACTATTCTAAGAATCTACAGTTATGCTCGCAGCTCTGTGAGGCTTTATTTAGCCCTATTGTTGCTTTGAGCTAAATGCTAATGACAGCATGCTAACATGGTTACAATGACGATGCCAACATGCTGATGCTAACAGGTGCAATGTTTACTGTGTTCACCAACTTGTTAGCATGCTAAAATTAGCTAATTATCACTGAATACAAAGTACGGATGAGGCTGATGGGAACGTTCTTAGTTCTGCAGGTATTTGGTTGTAAACCAAAGTTTTGGACAAGTTACATTTTTGACCTGATGATGTCACTAAAGGAAAAGTCAGGGGATCACAAACATCGTCAGGATACATCGTCTGGAAATCAAGAATTTCTCTAGAAAATGTTATAGCAATCTATCAGATAGTTGCTGAGATATTTAAGTTTGGACCAAAGTGGTGCACTGATCAACTGACAGACTGACTTTGCCATTCTTTGAGACAGGGGTCTCCAACCACTGGGCCACGGACCAGTACCGGGCCGTGGATCATTTGGTACCGGGCCGCACAGAAAGAATAAAACTTAATTTTTTTTGTGTTTTTTTTGTGTATACATTTTTATGTATTATATTATACATATTACAATGTAATAATACTATTAATAACTTGCATAATATAAAATGTAATAATTACATTTACATTATATATGTAATAATTAAATTATACGTTTTGCACTTTATTGTATTTTTGTTATGTATTTTCAAAGCGAGTTTTCAAATGACATTGAGTTCTTTTTGGTATGAAACTGTTCATATCAAATGAAAGGTTTATAATGTTTTATTCATCTTCTTGCACATATATTTATAGTATCTTCCCTCTTTTTTTTTTTTTTTTTTTCTCCCCCCCCCCAGCCTACTGGAACGCCACTCGAGCTTTCATGATCCTGTCTGCCATGTCATGCTTTGCTGGCATCATCGCTGGAATCCTCTCCTTTGCCCACTTCTCGGCTTTTGAGAGGTTCAACCGCTCATTTGCTGCTGGGATCATGTTCTTTGTTTCAAGTGAGTCACGGATGCAGTAACCAAATAATGTCATATCAATAGTCATCTGCCATGAATGACGTTTATTATTTTGTGAATTTGCATGTCATGTCTCAGACAAAGTTCACTAGGCCTGCCATAGAAACTCTATGCCAGATCCACCTGACGACTTCCAACTCAGATGACCTTTATTGTTTTGGATATTCAATTTTAATATGTGTCACTCTCTGCCCTCTATGCCAGCTCTCTTTGTTCTGCTTGCAATGGCCATTTACACTGGAGTGACTGTGAACTTCCTGGGAAAGCGCTTTGGTGACTGGCGCTTCTCTTGGTCCTACATACTAGGCTGGGTGGCACTGCTCATGACCTTCTTTGCAGGTTTGTTCAAATAAAAGAGTGCGGTAGCGTCTGGTGTGATTACTTATAATAATATAATAATAAAGTAATATTTCAAATTCTTACAACAGCTCACCACATGAACACTTACATTTTCTTGACATTTTATTTACAGACATTTCTGGTTTAGTACAGTCTCATCAGCTTTGCACACTATGCATTTTCAATCTCATACATCAGTGACATCTTCATCGTCATCATACATCATATTCACATCAAGAAATATGTCTTTCCATCTAAAAACTGTTTGTTATTGTGCCATTAACGTGTACTTGACGTGTCTGTGTACTATATAAACTATATATGTTTCGTTTCGTTTTGCAGGTATATTCTACATGTGTGCCTACAGAATGCATGAGTGCAGAAGAGTGGCTGGCCCACGTTAAAGGAAACAGAAAATAACGTGTCAAGTGTGCAAAGGATATCAATTCCTGTTCAAAAGTAGATAATTTACTGTAAAATAATAAAATTTGGAATTTTGCATATGCACCAAGCATGTCTTGTGGTTCTGTCATACAGTGGTTTGGCATGGAAAGCAGCTCAGTCCCTTTGGCAGGATTTGATCACCATTAACTAAATATTGTGTTACCTATTAACCAGCAACACCTAGATGTGAGACATTGCTTTATAAAGGAGCTGAACTATCAAAGCAATCTGCACAGCGTATTACATTCTGATATAATGTCTATTGTATGTCTAACGTATATACAATACGATATAACATTGAAGCTAGATATGTTGTAAAGAGTGTATCTTTACACTTAGCTAGAGCTTGGCCGCCTTTGCAATCCTGAAACGGTGAGTACATGCTTCCTTAAAATTGACTTTTTACTAGTGCAATGGAAAGCGGAGGAGGAAAAGTAGAAGATGATGGGATCAATACAGGTGTTGAGGGTGCTAAGCAGCAACGTGTAGTACCTCCATGATGGGCTCTCACCCTGGAAGTAACCCAGTACATGAGAAAAGTTGTACGGCAGCACACAAATGAGAAACACAGCTAGAGTCCCCAAGGCCATGCCGATGGCCTTCTTCTTCTGCATCCGGGATATCCTTGGGCGGCTGTACAGGATCAAGATGCACCGCAAGTAGCAGTAAACACAAATTAGAAGAGGTACAATGCAGAGCACAAAGAAAAACTCCAAACGTATTGGGAGGAGGATCACCAACTGCTTCTCAGAAAAGTCCTCATAGCAGATGCTGGAATTCTTGATGGACAGGGATGGGTGGTGCTGGATAATGAAAGTAATGCTGCAGTGTACTGTTGTAATCAGCCAAATAACAGCACTGATAATTATCGCGTACACAGGTTTCTGCAGCTTATGATATGTGATGGGGAAAGCTACCCCAATGTAGCGCACCACACTGACCGCCATCAGCAGCAAGGAGCTGGTGTAGATTGTGGAGAAGAAGGTGAAGGAGGTGATGGAGCACAGGAAGTTGGGCAATAGCCATTTCATGTCGGACGCTGCCTCGTACATCTTGAGAGGAAGGATGATCAAAAAGAGAGAGTCAGAGACGGTCAGGTTGAGAAGCAGGATGTCTACTGGAAGTGGCCTGGAGTGGATCTTAACACTGAAGGCATAGAGAGCCAGGAGGTTGGCTGGCAGTCCGACCAGGAAGGAAATAATGTAAACTGAGAGAAGAACTTCATTCCTCACCGCTGTCTCCATTATAACCTAAAACAAAGAAAGTAAGCAAACACCAATCAGAATTTATAAAGTAAAGTTGGTTCAAAATGACAGATCGTTTGCACGATTAGGTCCAAATAAGCATTCAGCTTGTTGCTGATACATAAGCAACAGAGATTATGAAGGAATACATATTTGAGCACCCTTATAATCTTAAAAAGGGATTGTTTGGATGCGTTGAAGTGGGGTTGTATGAGGTACTTATGCATAGTCAGTGTATTTCCTGTACTAGATGGCGGTTGGCAGTACGGGAACGGGAGCTGTAATGCTGTCGATGGGGGATGTAGCAAAAACTGAATTTAGCCAACAACAAAAAAAGCTAAGCCATAAAAACGAATATTAGGTTAAATGTATGCTATATTTAGAATATTTTCAACACTTTACAGCCGATGGGGAACTGAAGCCATTGTATCCCTCTATGTCCTTTATTAAAGCCACCAGACTCCTTTGACAAAAACAGTAACTACCTTGTTGGTCTGGAACTAAACCTTTAAAACACTGTTTTCGTCAAAGGAGTCTGGTGGCTTTAAAGAGAGCACAGATAGCGGCTTTACTTTCCCTGTACCTCATACAAGCCCTCATGACTCCGATCACAGAACAATTCCAAAACAAACGAGTTCAGATTCCAAAAAAAACAAAAAACAAATGCAGAATTTCAATAGCAAAGATGATCTGCAATGTTTGATCAGATAAATAAACATATTTACTCACACACAAGTAGAAGTTTTCAAAAGTGTTGAGGCTTTTTAAAATGTATTTTTTTTTAACTTAAAGCTCTGTGCTGTTTGGCAACCAGTTTCTAACTTGTGAGTTCAAAGAGCTGATCCAAAGTGATATAAGCCGTAAACAGCAAGTCACACTCCACCCCCGTATGACACATCGCTCTACCCATTCTATATGACATCGTCAGGATACATCGTCTGGAAATCAAGAATTTCTCTAGAAAATGTTATAGCAATCTATCAGATAGTTGCATTCTATATGAGCAATGAACACACACTAATTGGTTAATATTAAGTAACTAAAATGCAAAACTGAAGCCCATGTTGACTGTCATGTAGGGCATGTTAATAATGGACCGTCTCACACTAGATCTCTACAGGAATAGGATTTTATAAAGACATAAGTCTGCATTTATTCGTGGTAACACCGCCACTACAAGCTCAGAGACCAGGTCATAATTTCAGATGAACTATTCTTTCATGTAGACGTTCAAATTAGGGCGTCCTTTTTCGGAGTTCAAGTCTAGTCCAACTAGAAAGCAATTTGAGACATTTGTGGTTTGGGCGACAGAACATATTAGCTACACATGTTGTCATATCCAACAGTAGATCTGTTTTCTGTTGCTTGGAAAACAGCTTGCAAATTGAGTTCCTTCTTAGGTGTGCATCGGTTGTTACAGGAACAGGAAATAAAGAAAAAACCCTTTCATTATTCGAAACAGCGCAACTGTGTATGTAAATTGTTTTTGCAAAACTCAAGTCAATATGAGTTATATGATCAAGCATAAATATTTTCACAACTTAGTCATGCACAAGTCTGACAAAACTCTATAAAAGGAAACAATGCAGCATGCAGCCTTCAATTTGCACCAATTCATTTATTTTATGCATTTCACTGGGGATAGTTCTGTAAGGAGCCCAGTGGGAGCAGCAAAAGATCTTCTCTCTGATCAGCAGTTTATGTAGACGTTTGTGTTGTAATCCACACTCTGTGGGAAGCCAAAAGTATAGTTTTAATATGTTTTGCTTGAGCAATAAAAGCAACAGCAGAACAAAAAACTTTAAAGACTTTGAAAATGACGCTCTATGTGTAGAAACAACACAAATAATGGCAGTTGTTACAAAATCTGTTCTTTATTTTCTGCTTAAAATAAGTGATGGTCTGAACCACCGCAAAGTTTTAATATCAGTCACGGTCCCTGCACCTTTGTCAGTGGCCGTATTTCGCCTTCTCTTTGGGGGGCTGTTCTGTTATTCTGGAGCCGTTGAGCTATGGTTGGTCTTCTGATTTCTTCCAGAAATTCATTGTCGTAAACAGAGGAAGGTCTGTCCACTTCAGGGTTACTCCCGGGTGTGCATGGGCTTGATTGGATGTCCTCATCTTGTGATCTAATAGCCAGAGAGAAAGAGGCGAGGGGGGGTGGGGGGCTGGTGGGGGGTTAGCAGAGAACCAATTAGATTATCTCTAAATATCTCTTTTTCTCTGATTTTCCCATGTTCGAGGTGTTATAGGAAAGACATGTAAAAAAATACACTGCTCACATGTCAACTCAATATACACAGAGCCAAATATTTATGCTGATAACGAGAATTAATCATTTTTTTTATTTACCCATGAACACTGCCGTATCTTTGTTCATGTTGGAAATTTTCTGATATACTTTGTGGCCTTGAAGAAAAGATGCGAAAATGTGATTTGAATTCAACACATTTTAAATAAATCATTGTCAACTATCGACACTAATTTGCGGTTTAACACCTTAAAAGGATATCAGTGTTGCACACAAAGTCCGGTAGCGGTCTGTGATAAGAACAAAAATATAAATCACAGCAGTACAGTTATTAAGTACGACGAAGAGTGAAGTCTACCAACCTGTTTCTAGAATATTTTCTGTAAATGAGCATTGCACATCCAAACAGCAAACCAATTCCCGCGAGCAGTAAAGCTGACAACCAAACAAACAAAGAGGCTGTGAAAAGGAAAATAGCTTAATTAGTAAATACGATACACAAAATAACTCTTGATCTGGTTTTGGGTGTAGTTTGAGAAAACAGTAACAGTGACTTACATGTTTTTGACAAGTCTACAGACAGCTGTTTGGTGTTTCTGCCCAGGGAGTTTGTGGCTGTGCAAGATATGTTAGATTGGTTTTGAGCTGCGGCACTTATTTCCCCAGAGACTACATTTTTCATATTTGTGGAAACAAAGATGAGGGAGGACGGAAGAGTGTTTTTTCCATTTATGGTCCACTCTATAGAGGCATTAGGGGACGCGTCAGCATGGCAGACACATTTCAGAACTCCCCTTGTCAGGTGGCAGGAGGACTCAGGTAGGATTACCGGGGCATCTAGAAAGATGGAACGAAAATGTTATTTAAAAAGTAATCAAACCTTTCTGACATCTTGGATTTATCGTATGATTTTCTAAAGCCAAAGATACAGTGTCATCAAGCTAAAAACATATCCCTCCTAAAAAACTGATATTTTTATAAAGTAGATGTTTCTGTTAAATATGTTTTACTCCATCTTAATTGGTCTAAGATGCATACCACATAACATCCATTAATTTGCCACGTCTCCCTGTGTTCCCTGTCTGCTACATACAAGTTTAAATTGTTTAATTGTATTAAATACTTATTTTGTATCCTTTTTTATTGCACACTATAGGTTTTTCCTATTCTTTTTACAGTTGTGTCTGGTGTAAGAGGAGCTGTAACCTTAGTGCACTACTTACTAAACACTCAAATGATGCTCTTTTTAATTGGTCAGATGTTTGTTAGTGGCAAAATGTGAGGTTAAAAATAATTACATTTTTACAACTCAAACTGTGTCTTTGGTTTTATTTACCCTCTTGGTTTTGATGGATAGATTCATATTATAATTACACTCAACTGAAAATTTGATTTTATGGGGCATATCAAATATAACCAATGAATGCATATCCTAGGTAGGCCTACATGGGGGAAGAAAAAAAAAACAACAATAAAAATTGTGCGAATTGTTCTACTGTTGGGGCGGGGGTTACATCGCAATTAGGTTGACAAGAAATTTAGTTTTCAGGTGGTATTAAATGGCCATCAGGCTCCTAAATGGAGTTAGCAACCTAAAAATAAAAAGCTTTAAATCGCTTCTTGTGATCCAATGTCTACACCCGCAGTAAGGAGGCCACATGTAACGTTGTAACACTTTAGGAAACAGCAACACGTGAAGCTAATCTACCAAGTACAGAGATGGACATCAGTCCAATTGAAGCTAGCGGCTAACATGGCGAACGTTGGCCCCAAGCTAACGGCAATTCTGCTTCTTTGCTCCAGCCGCTGGATTATTTTGGGACTAGCTAAACCTAACAAAGTACGTTTACGGCATCACTCTGTTCGTTTATTCAAACGTAACATACGTACATGAGGACATGTTACAAGAGCAAAAACTAGGTGCCGTTTTTGGTTGCTATTAAGTTAAAAAAAAAACGTTAGGCTAGCTAGCTAGTGCTCGCGTCGCCATAGCAACATTCACAGAACTACGCAGGTGCACTAACGACGATTCGAGTTTTTTTTTTAAAAATGGTAAGTAAAGCTTATTTTATTAAAACTGGCATTATATTTAGTTTCACACCACCCTATCTCCGTCGATTGTCTTATATTTTGCCAACATAGGAAATGTCCATGTTTGGATACACTCAACAGGCGTTGGGTCTCTTGCTGTCTGCTGAGTAACGTTAATTGGTATTTGATTTTGTTGTATATTGTATTTTGGCCAGGGTGCTTTTTGATTGCCTATAGTTATTAGCTACCCAGTTATTCTTGTTCCTAAATGTTGTTGATCCTGCTGAACAATGTCACCACCGTGTCCATTTAGTAGCCTAGTTGTCCTGGAGATTTCAATGAAATTAGACAATATTTTTGTGTTTTATTTATATTTATATATTTTTTTTAGCAGATTTAATGGCACAGTTTTCATGCAAATTTTCGTTAGGCTTCTCCTCCAGGTTGGCCTAAATATTGAGATTGAAACAGTCTCCCCATAGGGCCAATTTGGGCCAATTCTGGTTCATATGTAGCTTACTTCCCTCTTCATACTCTGTTTCGATTTATACTCAGTTTGGTTTGGTAAGTTTGTAATTATTGTAATTATTGTACCTATTGTAATTTTTATTCTTTATATTATTTTACTAAATACCGCACCTTACCTCACCTTGTTGAATATTGCACCTTACCCCATCGCAGCTCATCTTATGTTTACATCTTTATATATATATTATATTATATTATAAAAATCATTGCACTATTTGTACATTTTAGAATTGTTATACTGTCTCCTACTGTGTATTGCAACTGTTGCACAATAATTTCCCTCGGGATAAATAAAGTTCTATCTTATCTTATCTTATTTAGTTGCTCTGGAGCTTTCGAAGATCTCCCACGGCACTTGGGTGTTTTGCATGACAACTTGGCAACTCGATCATTTACGAATAATAAAGATTGTGTGCTACGATCTAAATCTCCAGAACAGCTACTAAATGGTACTAAAATGGTTTAATTTGGTGGTGTTCAGTATCCAGCAGAGCAACTCCTTGGTGGGAATGAAATAGAGGGTCATTTATTATTACATATTTTTTTTACATTGAACATCCAGATCCAACCAGTCGGACTTCCCTGTGCCAATGTCATTGTAAGCGATGCAGGAGAGAGAAGTATCTCGCGTGATGTTGTGGAAGGGCCTTCTTCTCTCAGTTGACTTTATTTCGTTGTTCCGACCCATCTCTCTTTTGAGCCATATGTACTTGTGTGGTTGTGGGTTACAATTAGCAGCACACTCCACGGTGATGCTGCCACCCTCCATTACCGGCTCCTTTTCCAGTATCAGGGTCACAGCCACAGGTTCATCTGTGGATATAGGAAATCACAACTTTACATTCAAATACTAAGACCTGGCAAGTAAACGTACTCCTGTCATTTACTTTGAACAGGTAAACCGTATCACTTACATAGAATGTTGAGTGTTATTTGTTGAGCTTCTACGGTGAAATATTTGAACTTTGCAGAGCACCACATTTTGCTGTTATGCATTTCATATGTTGCTAGTCCTCGAAGTGTCTTTGTGTGCAACCATTGGTCCTGTACTTTGCTGTTGAAAGTCATTGAAGTGGAGTTTTTTAGAAATAGACTTATGTTCCAGTGAAGGGATGGAGGTGAGAAAGGGCAGGAGTACTTTACGTTGCAGTTAGCCTGGAACATTTCCCCATTCACTATTTCCTTCTGAAAGGAGATTACTGGAGCTTTTCTCTCTGGAAATTCAAACAAAATGATAATGAAAAAAACCTAGTGAAAATATATATTAAAAAAAACTTTTTATTTCTGGATTAAAAAGTGTGTAAATTAAATGTACAGAAATGTCATATGTGAATTTGATTTATAGATGGTAAGGTTTTCCCTGTTTACTTTACATTGACCACAGCTTGGGTAAGGTGCAGATATTGTGTGCAATGTTTGGGATCAGTAACTTTGTAGCTCTCAGGTGCAGTCAGCAACTTAATGTGAAAACACATGTTCAAATATAGAGGAACTATGGAGCGCCTTGGAAGCCAAGTAACCACTTGTTCCACATAAACGCAATCTCGCCAGTTCGATTCCAGCCGGGGACCTTTTGTTGCACATCACATCCCCCTCTCTCCCCCTGTTTCCTGCCAATCTCTTCACTCTCATACCATCCAATAAAAGCTTGAAAGAAAAAGTATATCGAACCCATTCCTGCAATTTCTAAAACTGTCTTGTTATCATGCTTTAGCTGCGTGTGGCTGTGGTGCAGTGAACTGAGGGGCAGTGGTGTTTCCTGTGCGCTGTAAAAAATAGTCAAGTGTTAGGGGAATCGCTGGCCTATTTCTGTTAATAAATGTAACCTGCAAACTGCGACATTTTTACATTTCATGCTTGGATTTCCTATATTCAATTTTGAAGTTTACAAATACTTGGCTTACTTACCAACAAAGACAGTTACAGTTTGATGATGGAATTTCTGAGTTGGTTTAGAGTCTGGGTTGATCCAAACATAAATGACAAGGTTGTTTTCTGATATCTTCATATTATTGATTATCAGCGTGCAGTTGCCCTCTGCAGCTTCACCCAGTACTGAGGTGCGTCCTCTGAACTGGTGTTCCACTGTAGTTGGGTGGTGCCCGTCATACACAACAGGATATTGTATGTTGTGGAACTGATACCAGATGACCCGAGAATGAGGTTGTGTCTGACATGGCACCACAACACAGCTCCCCTCCACTGCAGTAATTGTTTTGGGTACAGTGATGCTCCAGCTTCTCACCTGCTGGAGCATTAAGATACCTTTTGTGTGGTGAGAGGAGGGGGAGGAGGAGGAGGGGTAGCATAGAAGATAACACATGTTAGTTGTGGTTGTTCTCTTTTGTGATGCTACTTTTGGTAATGAATGAGAAAATAGAATATGTGAAATAATTCAAACACAAGCCGATTAACCACAAAGCTGATTTGGCTGCAGTATTTCCAATCGCCAAACCCCAATGACTTCTCAGAAACCAAGTTAAAAGGATGGTCAGTTTTCTTTAAAAATATATCACGTATACAACATATAAGGACTATACTTCAACTTTTTTCTTATGCGCAGATGCACTACATTGCAAACTGTTAATAAAAAAACGTGTGGCAATCATTTTTACAATATCAGAAAAGCTGTAAATACTTTTTACTGACATCAAGCAATGTACACCATGGTTACACAATTATGATATTTTTGTTTAATGATGTGAAAAGTAACCACACACAACAAAAGGTACTACAACAATGTTCTAATAATAATGTTAGTGATAATGAAGGCGTCAGTAATTGCTATTCACTTGTTTGTATTTATTCTGCAGGTTTGAGGCTGCTTTTTCCATTTTACCGTTCTAGGCCAAACGCTCAAACATTAGGTACAGGCTTAGTCCTTTAAAGATGAGACTAATATTTGAAATATTAGCTTATGGTGTTATCCTTTTTTGCTGTTTAAAATCTGACTCAGAAACGAAAGCAGAGATACAAACAGATAAAGCTTAATATTACCTGTAAACAAGCTGAGCAGTCTAAGCAGATGAGCGGTCCCCATGAAGAAAGTAGTCTCTGTACACCATTCAGTAAGTCACCTTCGACCTCTTAAATTCTGAAACACAGCAGCTGTAACAATGTTGCTACAATTAGATTACAATGATTATGTGCTGTATCATTTCTGCATATTGCTATGCTCTTTTAAACTGTGACACAGAAAACTGTTGAAAATACTGAGCAGATGTTTAATGTTGAGTCCCATATTGATCATATATTAGTAAGTCACTATGTTACTGCAAATTCTCACTTTTTTTCACTTAAAGGCCTCAAGCACCTCAAGGTGTATTTTTGTTTGTTTGTTAATACCAACCCCAGACTATTATTCTGCAACAATACACCGGAGAGTAAGTACTGTGAAAGTAATTTTTGAGAAAAATAGGATTCATATTGGTTTTTTTTTTTAAGTGATATTGACAAGAGGGCTTACCTTGTCAGATGAGCTGCTGCATGAATGTGTCTTCTATGGCCCACTGATGTGTTACTGTGCTCAAGTTCACCTTTTTAACACTACATAATCCCCTCTGCCCCCCTCTGTTCTATTCAGTCTCAAACAGGAAACTTGCTGAGCTTATTTAAAGCAGTCAACCTGAACAATGAGAAAGCCTGAAAGTGAGGCTCTCTTCCCTTTCTCTAAACTCTGGTATACTAGAATCTCTGCCGCTTGTTGTACCGTACATGTTTAAAGCACTGTGACAAGGGTAAAGTGCATTAAGGGATGTATTAAATACAAAATTGGAGATTGATGGAATCGTTCAGAAAGAATACGCACATGCAACTCTTTACAGAAAGAAGAATAAAGGCTGTTAGTTTTGCAAAAAGATGTCTATTTTTTTATTGTTTTCTCTTCATGTTTATATATATATATACTGTGTATACATAGAGCCAGTTCAGTATAAAGACAAAAGTAAATGTTAAAAATAATAGGCTACAAACAATAAAATATGCCACACTGCCAAATAAATGTTAACAGCAGGGCCTCAATATATACATGCCAACATTATTATATGAATAAAAATAAATGTGAATATACAGTATTTTATATTTTTATGCATTTACACAGTAGAAATTGTGAAAATAGTTTCTCATTTTTATGCACTTAAAATGGGGGAAAAAAAATGTTTCAGTGACTGAATTTGGTCAAGGTCTTAAAAACACAATGAACTTAAAAACAAAGAAAAACGATTCCGTTCATCAACATTTCCGTGTCAAACAAGAAAACATGCATAGAAGAGATCAAGACATTATGGAAATAATTTTTCAAAACCTGGCACAGCAATATAGAACTGTGATCTATTTGTGTATGGCATTGTTGTCTTTAAATTGAACCTGGGCTTTAACCTTTAATGTTCACTTTCCACTCCCTTCTCCAAATCTCTTGGCTCCATGTCATATAGACTTCCCATCTCCAGTGCATTGCTCACAAAACTTCAGCACATGCCTCTGACCTTGCATCACTCCTCCTCCACACAGGTGCTACCGGGCTGAAGCATGTCCCCAGAGTTTTCTCTCTTCTTCTTCTGGCTCTTAGGCTTCCATGTCACATGAGAGTAAATCACATTGTCTTCCTCATTCTTCTTCTCTGAGCTTTTACTGGCTCCTTCTGAATTGTCTGGTCCCGAGGTTGGCAAGTTGGTGCTGTTTGGCTCAGAGACAGTTGTAGGGAGGGCGACATCTGCCTGTGTTGGTATATTGGTGTTGACATAAATGTCCTCTTCTGTTGTGTTTAGTACCTATACAATTAAGCAATACAAAAATCAGTGGTCTGCTTATCCTGCTTTGATTACATAAAGTAGAACACTGCCTGGCTCGAACTCAAAGTACCTGATTTCCCTTTTCACTTGTTAGAAGTTGGCTCATAGTAACTGCGCTGGTGTCACCTGTGCATTGACTCTTCGAAGGGTTCTGGCCTTTCTTCTGAGCCCTGGAAAATGCAGTACAACATTTAACTTACAATTGCATGTGTACATTCGATTTATCTTTTTGTTTTCTTGTTTATTAATCAACAGGATGAAACCATTGATCACAGAGAAAGTAAAGTCATTGGAGGGGCTCAAATAGAAATAATCTCATGGAAATGGGTTTAAACTCTGTAACTGTCACAACAAATACTGTTAAAAAAAATGAAACGTATTAGTTGGCAGCAAAAGGAGACGTCTGGCAATCGGTATTTTAATAGTTTTTTGAGTGTGAAATAAAACAACCGACAGCGCTTTCAAGTTACCTGTGGCTAGGTAAAGAATAAAAGAAAATCCCCCAAATGTAATGTTAACAGGAATAGTCTTGACAATCAAATCAACAAATGGCAAACAAAGACAAGCTGCATCTGCAAAGAGGAATGGAAGTCAAATTAGGAAACTAACCAACAAGGATGTGATGGACATGTTGGGGGTTGAAAAGTGCTGATTGACTACTAAACCTAACCAGTGTGGGCTTTCATTTATGACTACAAAGACAAAGATCATCTTATAATGCGGACTGCATTATTTTGTCTATACACAACAAACTCTTTGTGTTAATAAAAGTTCATTTTGCTGTGGCAGATCGATGAAAGTAACTTGTTTCCCGGTCCACTCATAGAACTAATATAGCTCATTTGTTTTAATGGCTGAAGACTCAAACACGCACTGCCTAGTGTCAGCATTTGCATTCAGAATCCAAGTAAAAGTTAGTGAAACAATAACTCTTATGTGTAGGGGTAGTTTGAACATGTTTGTGTCTCGAGCTGTTATCCTACCTGATCACAAACAGAAGAGCACATACTAGTACGAGTAGAGCGGAAACTGTGGTGATGAAGACTAGCAACGTCACTCGATCTGAAACATGCAAGGGACAATGAAAGAATAGGATAAAGTGAATCCAGACAAGAGATAATTCTTCTGGTAAAAGTTTGGATATACAGAATTCAGTTGTGACTTTAGGTCATATAAAAATGTTATCACTACTTACTCACTTATAACTTTGCCTTTTATCAAGAAAGATGTATGTATGAGTAAGTAGTGTGTTTATATACAAGTATAGAAAATGAAAATATATCCAAGAAACATGTCAGTAGAGTAATTTAGTCAAAAGCATCCCATATCAAATTTGATTTGAGTCATTTTAAAAGTGACAAATATGTTATAGCCGAAAAATAGGGTGTTTTTAACAGCTCAAAGAGACACCATGACATCTCACACACACACACACACCCTCCCTCTGCTCCTAGCTCGATATGTTCCCCAATCGCATAACTACTTCAAGAAAATAGTTTGAGGCATTTCTGATCCACTATTGGAGACAAAAATTAAGGCAATACTTCCAACAGTGTTTCAACCATACCTGGTCTCCACTACAGTGTCTATATAGGTAGTCATTAGCTTAATAATAGTTTTTCAAGTTCATCAGAATTTCTAGAAATCCTGACGGCTTCCAGCTAACCAATAACATTTAC
This sequence comes from Bovichtus variegatus, assembly GCA_943593645.1. Lineage (NCBI taxonomy): Eukaryota > Metazoa > Chordata > Actinopteri > Perciformes > Bovichtidae > Bovichtus > Bovichtus variegatus. Next base: position 1,205,860 of record CALSCE010009506.1, read on the forward strand.
AATCGGCACACATAAGACGGACCTTGACTTTGTGAAAGGCTGTGAGCACAATAGCATTGGCTAATAGATCCCAGGGAGTTGGAACTGCGGCAGAGCAAGGTGGAAAGGTCACTCTCCTGTGGATGATTCACAGTGAGGATGCTAAGACCTGTGTCATTCAGTGGCTCATAGCTGATAGCAAACTTGTCAGTTTGATTGACAGGGAACTCATCCAAAAACCACAGTAAAGTGGGAGAGGGGTTCCCAGCGGTCTTGCAGGAACAGCTTAGCTGGGCTGCAGATTTGGTGCAATGAGATGATGGCAGGATGTGTGGAGCAACTGTAATGCATGTAGAGAAAACAGATGAGTTAAGAGTCAAGTAAAGTCATGCATAATCAAGTTTGCAAAAATGAATGACGAAATGTACTGATATAAAATAATTATTGAAATGTGAGTGTAGTCGTGATGAAAAGCAAAACACCTTTTCCCGCAAGTCCATTATTTTCTTTATTGTAATATGTTGGGGGAGCTTTATTGTGCTCAATAAATGTCCTGTAACGGCTATAAATTAATTGTTTGTAGCCATTTTAACCCGGGGTTAGGTTCTTACCTGTGAGTTAACTAGTAACACATCTATTTATTTGTGTATGAATTTATATAATTTTGTCACATGTTGTCTTGACATGGACTACAACTTGCAAATGTATATAAATAAATAATAATTAATAGTATAAAATAATTAAATAATTCTATCAATTAGAAATCAATTAGAAATAGACTGTACTTGAACAGTGACCATCAAGTGACCAATTCCATGCTCTGTTGTCCACATTTCAGAGGGTAGACTAAATATTAGAAACACCTCTCAGTGCACTGTTTATTTATTGATACAATGCCACATGTAGTCCTTTAAGTAAGGGGTTAATTAGCAGAATGTCTAAATTAATGTAATAAATAATCAGATCAAATAAAGAGCTTAAGTAAAACATTAGATGGCTAAAATTAATTACTTAATAGTAGAATTTTTAAAAATCAATCCCGTTGACTGACCTGAAGTCTATACTAATTAATTAGCAAATTGGAATTTATGAACTTGATTTTAGAGGTTATGTTGGCAATTGCTGAAATTCTAAGCTAACATCCAAACAGACTTAACTAAATAAGTACATTTATGTCAGTGTTGCATTAACGTATCATTTTGAGGTACATGTTTCAAAGGGAAATATTGTTCTTTCCACTACGTTTATGAGAACGGTTGTGACTTTATTATGAGTAGCAGATTATGAGTTCTTGAAAAAGTTAATAATAAAGAAACATGATATCAGCTTTTAGATCCTATATTTTTAAGAAGTCAGACAACATCACCTAGTTCACTTACATCATTAAAATACTGATTATACATCAAGGAATCATTAATGTAACTGTATGCAATTCTTCAGTTAGATTTAATGCTGGAGCATTTTTGCTTAGAGGTTCTTTCTCAAAGTGACAGGTTTGACATTTAAACTGGAGTCGCAGCTAATAATTATTTTCATTATCAATTAATCTGTTGATTACCTTTATGAATAATCATTTAGGAAAATAAATCTGTGATTAATTCCCATCAGAATTTGCCAGAGGCTGAGGTGATGTCCTCAAACGACCTGTTTTCCGACCAACAGTCAAAAACCCAAAGACATTAAATTTACACTTTTATAAAGGAGGGGAAAAAAGCAGCAAATCTTCATATTTTGGGAATAGGAAAGTAACCATTAATCGCTTAATACATTTTAAGACAATTATTATTCCTGCAATCGACAAATGAAATAATTGACTAATTGTTTCAGCGCTGATTCAAACTAAGTCAAGAAAGCTAAGAGAAAATAGGACAAATGAACTCACATGAAATATCAGCTGTTAAACTTTCGCTAACCGCTGACTCGCTGCTCCCATCTTGTTTGCTGTAGGTGGCCGTACAGGAGATTGTCTTTCCATGATGGCGGTGGGAAGCGGTGAAGTTCACAACAGAGGTCTTGACTTCATTTTTGTCCTGACTCTCCAGCAGCGTCTCCTGACTGTCTCCCAGGCCGGGGGTCCATGTCAGATTTGGAGGATGAGTCCGACAGGGAGCTGGAGCAGAGCACACCAAACTCACTGAGGCTCCCTCCTTCACCTTCAGTGTGGACGGAGTCAGAGTCGGCCTGGGAGGATCATCTGTTCAGGAGGTACATATGAACCAGTCAATCAAATAATTCCTCTCCTTTCTTTACACTTTTTGCAAAATGCAACAATGTCAAACCAGTTCTACAAGGGAAATTATTGAAAAGTAAGTAAATGGACTTTAAAACCTACCTTTGACTGAAATACTCAAGATTGTGTTGTGAAAATTATATTTCAGTTCACTGATGCATTCCAGTCTCAAGTAATACTTATTGCTGTGAGCAGGTTGCATGTTATTCAGGGTTGTGGTGCAGTTCTTTTTTGTCAAGTCTCCTGTCAATGTTCCTTTCATTGTGTTGTGTTGTGGATTACTGCTGTCAAACACAATGGTGTTTTGATCAATGTTCCATAATGCTTTACATGTGGAACTCAACTCTGCTTTAAATTTGTCCTGTATGTCAAAGGAGCAGGGGATGGTCACACAGGATCCACCAAGAACCTCTATAGTCTGTGGCATAGTGACCTGAAACTCTCCACACAGGGCACCTGAAACACAAGAAACAAATATTTTAATAAGAACAAGTGAATGCTACTTTACAATAATGAGGAATTTTAACTGTTTAGTTGTTTTGCTAAAATGTTTGGCACCATTCCTAATTCTTAGAATAATCCAAAAGGACAACTGTAACGATTCTGCTTTGTACCCTCAGTGTTTTCTTCTGGATTACATTATAATAACACTTTTTCACACATTTTTTAAATGAAAGTTTTACAAAAAAGGCATCGCAACACTTTTAAATGCTTTTAAATGCTCATAACATTGCGTTGTTGGAGTTTTTTGAACAATTTTTACAGTCATTGATTTAAATGTGAGTGAACTTCAACTCACCCTGCAGCAGAGAGCCAATGAGAAGGAGAGTCAGAGCTGTCGCCATCTTTGTGTGTCGAGAAAGGCAGAAACTCTGGCGATCACACATGAACAATTCACGTTTAGTGCATTTCATCCCTGTTTAACAATGAGTTTTACTCATTTTAAATAAATTATTTGCATACTTGCCAGGCTTTAATGAAACGTTGGTAACAAGATATTCAACAAAACGGTAATACGATATATTTCCAAACAAGATGTAGGATTAGACAATTCTGCTTGTATCGATTTTATAGTTTGTTGCACTACATAACCCGTTTCTTCCCTAAAGCCTCGGCAGTGTGGGCATCTCTTATTTCTCTCAACTTTTCACAACCCCACCTCCACTCACCCCCTCCACACTTGATTGTATTGGCTGGACCACAGCAGAGCGTTCCTAAAATTGTAAACGTGTGATAAATGAAATAAATTCCTCTTTCAACATTAATGGGCATGACACTGTTTCTGCTGCTAATGTCGCCTCCTCTAATTGTGTTTCAAACATTGTCAAATCTTGTCATTGTCGGGCTTTGACACAGTTTGATGCATATGTTATAAGTTGAGAGAAGTGTGGGTGTGTGGTCGAGCGACATAGAGAGAGAGTGATGGTGGATCAGAGCATTATGTTTTAAAGCAGTTCTGATGATTGGATATGTGTCGTATAAGAAGTTATGATTACTTGCAATCTCTACTGGTCTCTCGAGCACATGGATGAAAGATGTGTAGAAAAGTGAAGTTGTGCTTCTATTTTCAACCACCTGCAAGACTTGAAAATGAGGAAGTCACTATAGTGCACAAGTGTACTTTTTTTTATTAGAAATGATTTTAAATGGTACCACCTCTCCTGATTGACACGGTTACTATTAAAACAATAATATTCTTAAACTTAATACTGAATACTAATATCTCGCACAATTAGCTGCAATGTTGCCGTTTCAGATCTACAGCCACAACTGGATTGAGAAGATGATGATAAATGGTCTAGTTTCATGTAATAATTATAAATTAAACAACAGCAGTTTGTCACTTGAATAGGTAATTTATTTAATTTAAAAGTCTTGTGCTTAGAGTTTATGTTCAACATATTAGCTTAAATTAACTTTGAATTACGTCTTTATTGGATAAAATTATGAAGGCAACATTACTTGCTGAATTAATGGTTTGTTTATATATTAAACCTAATCTTGCAGTTATTACAATTCCTATATTTGGTTTTGACAGAGGCAGATTTTGGGGTGGGGGTTGCATAATAAATGCTGTGTAACTTCTGATGATTTTCCTCTAATCAGATCTGACGACTGAAGCCGCTCTACCGATTTGGTCTGGAGCTCCTTGGCATCCTGTCTCCACAGTAATTTCCAGTCGGGGTGTCACAATAATCCTTGACACAATTTAGATTTGGTGTGTAGGATTACTGTCCATCAGTAGCAATATCAATTTTCTTTTTCTTGTATGAAACAAAGCGTTGATTTTTGGATGTTGTTAATCAATTCAGAATCTTAAAAGATAACAAACTCAATTCTTACAGGAATTGTCCCCCCCCCACCCCTAATTTCCAACTATTCTAATAAAGGAGGTAGTAACCATTAACTAACACTAGGTGGCAGTGTGTTCATTTGTTGTAACTGAGCAGGAGATGGAGCAGCTGATGGTGTTTTCTGTTCCTCCCTCTGTGCTGGCTGTAACCCCTCAAAGGAGTGTCAAGTGAGGTTATCTGACAAGTGGTTCCAAGTTATAATTTAATTTAAAGAAACTGACACCAAGTGGGTGACCAACTACCGCTCTCTCCCTGATCTTCTCTACAGTATGCAAAACTGTTAGGAACTTACAAGGCAGTCTGTCTAAAATGTAGAAACAGAAACACTAAATTACTGTGGAGGCAGAGAGAACATGGCACTGAGTTCCAGATCAAGTTCATCAGAATTTCCAGTAATCCAGCAATTTCTGATTTATGTAAAAGACAAATAAAACTTGTGCACATTAAAATTAAGAGTTAAGTCAAGGATAGTTAAGTTTTACAATAAAACAAGAAAAGTTATCTTGGTATAAGAAGAACAGTAACATTGAGGTGCAAATGAGGTTCAAATTGTCATCAATTTTATGCCTCTGCCGTGGTCGCAATATCTCAGAAACACCTTGAGGGTAAAATTTGGCACAAATGTCCTCTTGGACTCGAGGATGAAATTATCAGAATTTGTGGACAAAGGTCAAAAAAGGTCAACACATAATTATAACAATTTCACACAAATATCTAATGGGATAAAATGATGACATTTTTGGACAGACATAGACATAAACTGACACTTGACTGGATGTGTTCATGGCAAAATGTGCTCCAGTAGAGGAAACTAACACTGAGGCAGTTTTGAGTACTTACCGTGCAAGATGCAGTCATGAAATGTACTGTTGTGTAGTTGAGATCAAAATTAAAGTTGTGTTCGAAAATGGGTGTTGTCCAAGCAACAGGTGGCCGTACATTCCATAACGACATTATGCAGAACATGACATGATAACGCAGGCAAAATAAAAGACACACACAAATGTACCCGTTTCCTGTTTTACTTGTGTAGATATCTTTATATCTGTTAACTGTTTACTCAAGAGCAGTGTCAAACAATGACCATGAATTTTTTTTTTTGCTCCCTCACTCACTACCTGTTATTCAGCTAGATGAAAGATATGTTGAAGTTGGAAGAAATTTTCAGAGAGCTTGTATGAAAATTAGGAAAATTAGGAACTTGCACAAGTGCAAGCAGTTGAGTGACCTTTGCAGAATATTTTCCACTGAAGAGCTAGGCAGCCTTTACCTAATATGATAATGTCAAAATCTTTTTTTAAGTTCTGAAAAAAACCTGGTGGTCAACAGAAGTCAACATTTAGTTTGTAGTTTTAATGCTGTTGAATGTCTGAAAATAAGTCAACCTTTTTTTGAAGAAGGTGACCTTTTTAATGGTCTCTTGATGAGATTTACTTCCCCACTGCTGTATATATACAAATAATAATCATAATCGCAAAGATAACCACTCTATTTCCTTCAAATATATTTGTTTTCTCCGACATTATCAAAACCCAATATGTAAAAAAAAGTTTCGAAAAGGTAGCCTAACTCTTTGCCACAAATGTGGTTTGCACATTTGATAAATGAGACAAAGTACAGAAATGACCATGGAGCATTATTATTACACTAAACAGGAAAACATTTCATGTTTCAAACATTATCTGGGCTTTGTATGGGAAAAAATATTTTTTGTCAGAAGGTATATGTTATCCTTCATAGAGACGTTAGTTAGGTTTGGGGTCAATGTAACCCGAGGGTGTTGTTGAACAAACGGTCATACAAATCCAATAAGAGAAATCTAAACGCACATATTTGAGATCTGGGAGGCTCAACACTGATCTCAGATGTAGACGAGATGGAGAATTGTATTTAACCACGTTTAACAGCCGAGGTCTCTGAGGCCACGGAAATAACTGATGAGTCATTCTGTGTGTGCGTCATTCTCTCCAGCCCTGAGCGGCCCACAGCTCCAAAAAAAAAAAAAAAAAACCTCGGGACCCAAACTATTGCCACATGTACTTAATACAATAATAAACATACAATGAGCAAGTAGAATTATCGTGTTGCAGTAAAATATAAATTGTGTCTTAACAATTCATGTCAATAGCTTGGAGCCAGAAGCTGGGCTCTCTGTGACCACAAACAGATCGTAGATCAGTTCCAAATCCTGCAATTCTCATCAGATGTGTTGAAGTCATAAAGAATCAAAGTGATAAAACGATGTTAAGTATGTTTTTTTTTTTTTTTTTATTGTTTTAAAGAGGGCTTGGATCAGCAGAAGCAGAATGTTTAGGATTAATATGAATTCACTTTTACAGAATGAAGTCTGTTATTTGACTCATGGCGGATGCTATGGAAGCAGCTGCGCTTCAGATGGAGCCCCCAACCCTTACACACAGTTTGCTACATAACTTGTCTTCCCCCCAGTCAGAGTTGTAGAAGACTGCAGCAACTCCAAAATATTTGTCCTGAGCTCCTTGGCTTTCTCCGCGTTCTCTCCTTTCTCCACCTGATCTCCTGCCACCTGGAGCCCCTTCAGCACCGACTGCAGGGCGTCTGCATTCTTCACTGAGTCCATCTGGTCTCTGTCTGCCCGAATCTCCTCCACCCAGTCCAGGTACGCCTGAAGTAATCCCAGGTCCTCCACAAAGTTTGCAATAATCCGGAGTCCCGGTCGACATTGCTCCAGCTCCCTCAGCCTTCTCCTCCCCAACTCTCCGATGTCATTCCCAACAATGCTGACAGAGGAGAAAATTAACCATGTAAGACTTACTACTTTTCATTTTCTTTCAAGGCATTAACTCACACTAGATGGCAGTGTTTCCCTACAGTATAACTTTGAGAACACTGAGCAGAAGTTGATGTGTTTCAGTCTTACGTCAGTGTCTGCAGAGAGCTGTTTTTGCTGAGGCAGTTGACAATGTTTTCTGTTCCTCGCTCTGTGATGCCGGTGATGTCCAGATAGAGTTCCTCCACAGTGTTGTTGTGCTCCAGAGCGTTCCACAGCTCCAAAACCCCCTCTGGTCCCAGGTTGTTGCCACACATACTGTATACATGCGTAGAATAATTGTGTTGCAGTTAAATACATATAGTATAGTGTCTCATATTAAGGGCTCAGAGTCATAGGAGTGAGGCTATCTGCAGGGCTGGAAAAGTCTTGAAAAGCATTGAATTTAGTCCCCTCAAAAGCATTAGAATGTATTAAAACATCTTGAATTTCATCTGCTGTAGACGGTTACACTAGTTGTAACTTTTCTTTTTGCGGTTGCAGGTACCGACAAAAAAAATTGATACATTTTTTTCTGTTATGACTGGGAAGAACTATATTAAATTGCATTTTATGTGGTAATAAAAAGTTCTTGAATTTATTTATTTTTATTATGATGGCTATAATAAATACTCTGTAATGACTTACAAGAGCTTCTTCACCTGGCACTCATTCGATTTCAGAACTGCTGATTCCAAAATAGCTGCTTGCCTGTCCAGGCAGTTGTATCTCAAACTGGAAAAGAAAAGATAAATATTAGGTTAACATTGTTCATGGCTGTCCATATTCATATATATTATGCTCGGGCTCACAGTAGGGCTGGAGTCAATCACAGAATGCATTAAACCGAAGGGACACACACCCAGGTTTCCAGGGTATCATTCAGAAAGGGATCCACCAGCCAGGAAATTGAAATCCAGACTTTCATTGCCCAGTTGTCAAATTGTAATTCTCATCTATTTGACAGGTTAATATAAAGTCAGTTACTCACTAGAGAGATTCACAGCGATGTAGGATTGGTCCCAGTCTGCTAAGTCCTCTGTTTCCAATGTTGGAGTAGCCTAAGTTGAGCTCCTGCAGCTTGTGTGGAGAGAACTGCAGCACGTAGTGCATGGCTGCACAGTCCACAACACTCAGCTTCATTTTAAACAGGTTAAGTTTCTTGATCTCTGGTGCTGCCATGCTCGTGGCTTCCTTCATGTGGAACTCCATCAGGCAGTGGAGAAGATTCAGGGCTGTCTGGTTCTTGAGCGTCCTGCCCTTAAACTGGTCTTGGAACCACAAGCCCAGCCTGGTGGGGATGCCATCCCCTTGCTCCATGGGGGGAAGAACAAGGCCATCCAACTGACCTGCCAGCCGAGCGCGGAGCATTCCCATGAAGAAGCGTGTGAACATCTGGAGGCTCTCCAGCTTGTCCATGGTGAGGTCTGTGTTCTTCAGGGGTGCAGCTGTGGAGGATGGTGGACGTAGCCCAAAGCACCAGAAGTCCAGAGCTTGGATTATGTCTTCCTGTCTGAAAAGATTGATTGCACAGTAGAGGGAAGCCAGATGTTCTTGAACAGTCAAGTGGAAAAAAGAAAACATCTCCCCTGTTCCCTCTTTGAGAGACTGGAGGACGTCACAGAGGAAGGTGCTCTGAAGATCAGCAGGTGTAACACCGTACTTCTCCAAATCTGCTCTGTTGAAGATGATCTTTTTCTGGAGAAGGTTTTCATAAGCAAGTTTTCCCAGGTTTATCAGTTGTTGCTTTGCTCGTGAGAGAACCTCAGATCTCGGGGCACTTCTGTCTGCACTCCCCCTGAGTGCGTGGTGCTTGACTGCTGTAAACAGGTAGCAGAAGTAAACCTCGCTGACTGTTCTGGGCGGGTTTAGCTCCAGAGACTTTGAGTCACCAACATCCTGATTTCCTGAAAAGAAGAACTCAGCCATAGCCGTACAGATGATGTAGCAATAAAGAGGGATGAAGGACAGCACAAAAAGGTTGTCATTGTTCAAGATGTAATCGTAGACTTTTTCAGCAACTTTATTGTCTTTGTAGAACTTGGTAGTATATTCCTTCACCTGGTTCTCCTCAAAGCCGAGCACCACACAAGACCTTTGGAAGAAACGCTTGGGAGCTTCGGTAGATGGTCTTGTCGTGAGAATGACTGATGCCTCTGGGAGAAGGCTTCCCTTGATTAAAGCCACCATCAGCTCTGACACTGGCACCTTCGAACGGACGTCAATGTTTTTGTCAGGACTGCTCCAGTCCAAGGTGAATTTGAACTCATCTAATCCATCCAAGATGAAGAGCAAGGAGCTTGGTGAAGTAAAAAGATCCGGCAGAGCTACCTCTAGGTACCGGAACCGGTCTCCAAGCAGCTCCAATAGGCTCAGTGGGGCTTCAATCAGATTGAGCTCTCTGAAGCGAAGATCAAAAATGCAGGCGAATTCACGCATGTTCTTCCCAATCGCCCACTCGTATACGAGTCTCTGCACTGCTACGCTCTTTCCAATACCGGCAATTCCCTTCACTTTAACCCTTTTAGGGGGTCGTCCCGATGTTCCTTGGGGGCCCAATAGATGGCACGGCCGGATGCGCTGGCAAGCCTGATGGACATAGATGCGAGCTCGTCTGCTCGCTAGGTCAAAGTACTCATGTTGGCTGCTGTCAACAAAGTCATCATCTTCGGTCACAAAAAGGTCAGTGTAGCGGATCTCGATGTGAGAAGCTGAGTTTGCAGCCACTCCCTCACCCTCTGAGTAACATTTTAACTGCTCTGTGCGTTTCAGGAGGGTTGTTTTATGGGCAGAAATGGGGACTGCAATGGAAGGCATGAAAATGAAATATATTGTCAACAAACTTGAGTTACTCTTCAGTTTTGTAAAAGATAAATATGGTGACTTCTCTTCAGTTCACCTAAGATTACATACCTCGGATGTTGGCCAGCTTTACACTCCTGTTAGGTTTCAATTCTTCTTTAGCTGCACAATGAAGATCATTTCACTTGAATGCATTTTCAAAACATGGGGACATGTATTTGTTTACCACTAGAAAGAAAAAAACATTAGAGATAGTGTATATAATCTAAAAATATAGTTTTGATAAGAAAATATATCCATACCATTAACCGCAGTCGTCAGGGTATATCCCTTGTGCTTTCCTTTGAACAGTTTAGCAATGGGACCTTTAGGCTTCTTCTCTGTAAATATCGCAGGATTCATATGGTAAATAACACATTTGATATGTATGATGGGGGGGGTGGGTTCACCAAAGTTAATACAAAATAGGATTCACTCTCTGGGCACTATGAATGTCTTTTAAAAACAAAATGTATATGAATCCGTCCTACAGTTGTTGAGATATTTCTTAGTCTGAACCAAAGTGGTGAACCGACCAGCAAACATTGCCATTCCTAGAGGCCCATCGCTAGCATGATGGCTAAGAATGGAACTTATCATAGCTGAGTTATAAATAAACTCATAAATATTCTTTATGCATTTACACTCTCAAATATTTGGCAAGACTTCACAGTTGATTGCGCCCTGTTAATAATCTTCTCACACCTATGTTACTCGTGCAGTAAAACTTGATTGCCTTTAGTTCCAGCCCGTCAGTTTGCCCCCTTTCCTTTTACACTTCAAATGCACCCGTTAAATACGTACTTGCAGGCATCACCAGTGTGTCAAAGCAACCTCACCTTCAACTTTTACAGGTTCAGGCGCTGGCTTACTGACACCGTCCCTGCAGTGTCTCTCCACCCAGACCTGCAGATCTCTGCAGTAATAATCCTGCACCTCTCTCAGCACCTGCAGGAACTTGCAGCTGCTCTCCTCAGTGGCACACGCCATCTCCAGAGCCTGGGCCACGGCATTGGATGGTGACCTCTCCAGCAGAGACAGGTAGCGGGCAGAGGAAAGCACCTCAGCATCACGCAGCCAACGCAGCAAAGGTGCTGGGTGATCTAAAGTCCAGTTCAGCAGCAAGTCTCTCTGAGACCTGAGCAACTGCTGAGCAGAGTTCATGGCTTCAGAATATACTGTCAGGAGAAGGAATACAATAAATGCATTACAGGATGTCATGCAAAATAAATAACATTCAGAAAACTACAAGATGAAAAGTGCACTACCATGCTCATTGATTTAAGATGTTTACCTTGAGGAAATATGGTATTGATAGTTTCTGTGTCACTTTCCCTCGTCAAGTTTTGCCATTGCAGTCGTGTGTTAGCAGGAGAGCTTTTTGTGTTCCGTCTTAAGGTGCAGGGAGGCGGAGTGCACTGACTTACTGTAGGCAGCAATTCAAACAACCATTCAAAGGGTCCATAGTTCAAAGTGTTCAAGTCTTTGTCCCCGCGTCGGAATAATGACGTTTGTTTGATCTTGCAGAAACATGCCAATCCCCTCGAGTGACTTGGAGGTAACGCACAATGTGAGGAAAAATATCAAACTGTTATGCGTTTGTGGCTTTCAAAATCTAAAATGCTGAAAAATTAAACAGACTATAGCTGTCTTATATTTTTTTTTTTTTTTTTTTGTGTTCATAAACGGATTAACCAGCAGTTGAAAAAGTCCCTTCTTGAAATACAAAAGTTGTAGCGTTTCACTTTTGCTTCCATTCTCTTGCATTACTGCGACCGCCTACTTAAATTGACCAATTTTTTTATTGTTGAACGAATGGCTATACATCAGTATCGGGCAGAAAAGTTAATAATTCATTTTATTCAACTTTCTATGGAACTTTTATCGCTATCACTTTAATCACACTGTAAGAGGTTTGGTTGGGACAGTCAGTGTAGTCGGAGGGAATCAGATATGAACACATTTGGCTGTTGGAGCCTTTGAGGAAATGGCCAACATCACAAGAGTGACTCACCCATTGTCATGTGTCTCAGATACTTGCTGAGGTCTTTCTTTCCAAACAATACCTCGTTCCACCACTTGAATTAGGATTCTAATCTTTTGACATGTTTAAATAATTGTGAAATAGGTATGTAAACCTACCATTGCTGATTGTAAAATGAGGTCAGTGATGTGCACTAAATGAATGTGACACACAGGGATAATATGGAAGATAGTGAAATAGTAAATGGAGGCATCAAAGTGAAGTCATAGTACCAGGAGTGCAATGTAACTCCAACTTCCCCTTCTTTGCTCCTCTGTTCATCCTTTCCTCTGTCTGGGCTGGCAGAGCAGGGTTGCAGTCATGCATGTGGACACCGTCTTCCTTGTGTGTCCTCTGATTTTTGGTGAGTCATTTAATAATTAATGGGTTTGTGTTTGTTTTTTTTCTTTTTTAGAAATGCGCTAGCTTCAAATTTCTGTATTAATCTCCGAATCAGAATCAGAAATCCTTTATTTGTCCCACAGCGGGGACATTTACAGGGCTACAGCAGCAGCGGGACAGTGCAGATAAAAAGGCAAATATAAAATAAGAATAAGAGGTCATTCCTTATTAATGTGAACCTCATTAAATTATCCCTGATATCTCTGTTGTTTCCATCATTTTTACTGTAAGAGATGGAGAAATTGTTTCTCCTTCAATGTCTCCTGCAGAATATTCAGTCGCGAATGATGACATAATATTCACAGATGAGGATCATATATGTTGCTTTAATAAAAACACATGCCAATTTATTATCTCCATGAAGTCGATGATAGTTTGAAAATACGTCTACAAATGTTTCCTGAAACAATCAAGATAGTTTGGAATTTTTTCAAAGTATTTTCCGACACAATATCCACTGAGTATGAAACCGTCTAGAAGATTTTCCAGAGCCAAAAGGGCAGTTTGGTTAGGGTAAGGGGGTTCTTCCCGTTTCTAAATATACATCTGTTGCGAAATTGTTCTGGGTAGTATTATGCAGACAGTGCAGCTAAATACAGCAGCTCTAACCTTGTGCTAGATCAAATGTATTCTTTATGAGGATCTTTCTAGAAGATCTCAAGGGATTAGCTTGGTACATAAATGTTTTAATTGACCATGTTCTCTGGAAATTGTATTTGGCTTCATCGTGGTCAAGTTAAAACAAACAATCAAACAAAAAAAAGATATCAAGTACATAAGACATGATCACAATTATACGGCTTGATAACTAACCTTCTGTCTCCCGTGACTTAAACCTGAACCTAGACCTAGGCATAGTTACGTCTGATCCTGTGCGTTGATATTGGTAATTATTTCTTGTTCTCCATCACAGCAGCAGCCTTGTGGAGGAGGGTCCAGGCCGTCTCTCCTGTGCCCTCAGTCCCTGGCCATGTCCAAGCACTGGCGGGCTCCTGTGTGGTGATTCCCTGCTCGTTCACTCCCCTAGCTCCTCATCCTCTCAGGGAGAAGAAGAAGGTGGACGTCCGGATGAGGTTCAGAGGCGGTGGCCACTTCTTCCCTCTCCGCAGCACAGCTTTTAACAGCGAGGACAGAGATCAAGTGAGTCGGGATTTCCGAGGCCGGACATCCCTCTCTGGGCGACTGGCTGATGGAGACTGCTCAGTGAAGATCGAAAGGATCAGCCAGGATGACTCGCAGATGTTTGAGATCGCTCTGAAGAGAGGTGATGACTTTCTTTGGGGGAGGCCAAGGAGCTTCAATCTGGATGTTGTGGGTGAGTGGGGAATTTACATCCTCTGTCTTCCCTCATAAAAAGCAATTATTTTTGGATATATACAACAACATAATTTATGTGTATCCAGGCTTTAGAAATGGGAAAGATAATAATTGCATAGGAGCAGAAATACAGTATATTTATGTAAACACTGGAGAATCTCTGACAAATTGCATACGAAAGCCAAAAACAAAAAAAAGCTGAGATGAATGTTCTTGTTCTTGAAATAAATAAATGGCCACATTAATACAAAGAATGTGGAATCATCCGCCTTAAATACACAATCACATATGGGCCACAATCTTTGTATGAGATTCTGCACTGTGTTTTTGTAGAATTATTATGTGTCTTTGATGAAACACACATCAGTAGTACAGCACAGTGTTGATGGAGATATTCCTCAATGACAGACACCCCTGAGGCTCCTGTCATCAGCGGCATGTTGTCAGCCTCCGAGGGACAGCTGGTCACCCTGAACTGCTCCGTCAGGTATCATTGCCCCTCCACACCTCCTTCCCTGCGGTGGAGCTGGGAGAGAGGAGCCCAGCTGAACAGCACTGAGCCTGGGAAGGTACAGAAGCTCCACCCAGAGCCCCACAGGCCGATGTTACTGGCCTCTCTGTCCTTCACTGTGTCACACCAGGTGAAGACCCGGCTCAGATGTGAAGCCAGTTACCCAGGAGCCAAAGCATTGGGCATTTCAAAGGATCTGCATGTGACATGTAAGCATAGCTTTGACTAGTATCTTTGTGTTTCTTGGCTCAGTTGACACTAAAAACCTTTATTTATTCTTTTTTTTTTTTTTATTGTCTTTAGTTTCACCAAAAGATGTAACGGTTCAGGTCCAGTCCTTGATGGTGCATGAGGGTGGCAGCGCTTTGTTGGTCTGCTCATGCAAAGCGGACCCTCCGGTGTCCGAGTACCGCTGGTCCTACAGTCAACACGGCCGCACGGTGCACCTCCACACGCGCACGCACACGGTCCGGGTGTTCAACGTGTCCCAGGACATGAGGGTCCGCTGCTCAGCACAGAACCTGATTGGTCGAGGAGAGTCCCGGCCCACGCCGCTGAACATACAATGTAACCTTACTTCTTTTGGGCCTACCTCCGATGGCCACACACACACATTTGGATTATTTGACAACACGCCTTACCTACATGTGTTTGGTTTTTCCAATGTTGTCAAAGAGTAACGGTAGCAACAGGCTGAAAAGCTTTTCTGCTCTTTCTTGTTGAGAGTATGTTTCGAATCTTAACTGGTCGAGTGTGGTCAGAGTTGTTTCTCTGTTGCACCTGTAACCACACCCAACAGTGATGTCACAGTGTACTGAACACACCCTGGAGTACACTTTGACATCGCTGCAGCAAGGGGGGAAGATAAATCACTAGAGGTCAGCAAAAAACAAGATTTTTAGCTGTTGTTAAATTGTTCTTAAAGGAGGGATTTTTGAGAAAATATTTCCAGGTACTCTTTTTGTACGGATTGAACAAGCTAAATATAGCATGTTGGTTAGTGAGCTTTAGAGGTGCGTTCAGGTACCTTGTTAACTTTGGACAGAGCCAGGCTAGCTGTTTCCAGGCTTTGTGCTCTAAGCTAACTGTTTACTGGTTTTGGCTTCATGCTTAGCTTACAGACACGAGAGTGGTATTGATCTTCTAATCTAACCCTCTGCAATAAAGCGAATAATCGTATTTCCCAAAATGTTTTATCCCTTGACTAAAACTGTTTTGTGAAGTTAACAAGCTCCAAACACACAAAAAAAATGGAAATGGTTCCATATTCCTTATGTAGAGTAAACACAATATAGTGAAACAGAGTGTCAATAAACCATGAATAGAAAGTAAAGTACAAGTTAAAGAATATTGAGTAAATATTAAGTGTAAGAAGATTAAATGGGCTCTTTCTCTCCTACAGATAAACCAGTCATCCTGCGGCTCTCCTCCACCTGTGTGGTGGAGAATCTGGAAGTGCTGTGTCACTGCTCAGTCGACTCCAAACCCAAACCAGCAGTCACCTGGAGCGTGAACGGTACTGTTCCCCCTCGTGATTACAACGTGTCGGTAACATCTGAGTCGGAAATGCTCACAGCCACTCTGAAGGGCCGAATGGACAAACCTCAGACTGTTATCTGCTTTGCTTTCAACGCACTGGGAAATGACTCCCTGATGTTGCTGCAGGGAGGAGAAGGTGTGTTCAAAGCACTGTTTCTTTTCTTTTTTTTTACACCAACAAAGGCACAAGCTCTGCCTCTTGTTTATTCACTCTGATGTAGGAATGGTGCTGAAACATCTGTACAACATGCCTGCAGCATGGACACATAAGAGAATAAGCCTTGTGATGTACCTTTTTTTTATTAAACTATGAGTTCAGCTTTTCAGTTGCTGCAGTCAAATTTAATATTTTTTCATATTGCTTAGTTTGTTAAATTTGAAAAGGCTTTTCTAGATCTTATTATGGAATATCTAAGTAAAGACGTTACATCAAGCTTAAGTGACAAGCAATATGTCTGAAAGGAGTTCAACTATAATCTATGTAGAACATTGTAATTATCAACATAAAGTTTCACACCACATGCTGATCCATCGCTGCTCTTTTTGTCCACGAACAGAGACGGCACTTTTGTTGTGGTTGGTGATACCTGCAGCGTCCATCTGCCTGGTCATATTCCTTCTGTCGATTTTTTTCTGCTGCTGCCGAAAGAGAGCTGGAAAGTATGTGAATCAAATCAGCCCGTTTTTAAAATGTTCATTTAAATTTGTCTCACTTGCTTATTGCCAGGCTTCACATACCGGTTCTGCTACTTTCAGACATGTGCTTAGTAGACGGCCAGCAGTGTACCCGGAAGGATTGGGGATTTATCAGGACCAGATGCCCCTCTACATTAACTGCACAGAAGTGACTCATATCTACACCAATGGCAGCTACCAACTTGTATACCAGAACTGCACACCTCTTTTTGTCCATACTAAGCAGGTAGGTTTTTGTCCTTTTTTGCTACAGAAGGCATTGCATAAACAAAAATGTAATCTCTAAACTCTCTTCAATTCCTAAATTTGAGGATTAGCATCATCCGTGTCTTTTTTTTCCAGATCCATCCAATAGGCAGAAGAGGTGGGGAGAGAAGAAGAGGAGGAGAGGGTGGAGGAATGGACAGACGAGCAGGTTTAGGAGTCAGAGGCACAAGAGAGGTGCAGAGTTCTGCTGTGGCAGATCCAGAGACGGCAATCTACTTGGAGATTCTCTGAGCTCACTGTGGAGAAGTCGCATAATTCACCTGCTACATTAAACTCACTTTAGACTTCAGATTCATTCTCAAACTGATGCTAATGCTTAGTTTATGTAAGTTTCAGTTATTGTATATCTTCAACATCCATTGTGTGATCTCTTGAATATTAGTTTTAGTCTATCTCTCTCACTGATCTCCATATTGAACAATATCTGTCTCTTTCAGTCTTTTGCCAGTGACCTGCCTCTGTGTTTTTAAAAAAAATGTTTTGCTTTTTTATAAAAGAAGAAAAGGTTCGATAAGAGGTTTCTCATCATTTCATCTTGTGTTTGTTCTACAACGCACGTAAACGCTCAGATTTGATTTGGTCTTACCAGTCTACTGCTCCAATTACAGCAGCTGCAGGTTGTCTAACACAAAGTGATCCTCAGGCAGTATTTTAGAGTTCCTCTGGAGGGAGAAAGACTGCAGCTCAACCTGTCATGCAATTTACAACATTCATTACGTAAGTGAAGAAGTGTTTCACGGTGCTCCTGAGAGAATATGTCTCACCGTAGCGGACATGTCACTGCAGGAAGAGCACAGGTGTCATTAATAAACACAAATAATTGCTCTGGTCTAGGTCAAGGAAGCACAATAGGACCCTGGTACTGTAATACCTAAATGGAATGGAGGGTTCTTTTTATGACCAACTGTTTATTAATTTTATCACACTTTTCACACAACATGGCACAAGCATGTGTTCATATAACTGTCATTTACTGTAACTGCAAAGTAAGAAAATGGCAAGGATTAAAACATTTATAACAAACATAAAGAAAGAAAAAAAAATAGGGGGAATCTACCCACACAGTCCCATTCATCTATTCTTCCATCCATCAATAAAAAAACACATCAATACATAAATAATTGTTTCACATAAAGGATTTAACTTTTTAAGCAGATTTCTAAATGTTTTGTTAAGTAAGTGTACATAGTTAACATTTGTCTGAGGAATCTAGATGCTTGGCTTAGCCTTGTGATGATGAAAAAACAAGATCATGTAAGTAAATATAATGACATATATATATGATATTTTGTGATGTATAGTAGTTGGTTTGACATACTACGTGATTATTTTGAGATTAGAGAAAGTGTATCATTATAATGATTTACAGGATCTTTTAGATTAGGAGAAATGGACTTCCATATATTACTAAAATAAAGAGATGTGTGTCCTCAACATGAAACATGCCATGTTTAAAAATGTGTTTCTTACAAGAACGAGAACCATCACCTTACCGTGGTGGAGGGGTTTGGGTGCTCCTAT
>CALSCE010009506.1:1236103-1282598 GCA_943593645.1 Bovichtus variegatus
TGTGTGTGTGTGTGTGTGTGTGTGTGTGTGTGTGTGTGTGTGTGTGTTAATCTCCAGCTGTGCCTTCGCCAACACCCCCAAGTACAGCCAGGTGAAATCAGCAGGGGGCATCATCGTGCGGAAGGAATGGGTAATGGACTGCCATAAGAGGAAACAGAAGATCTCCTGTAAACAGTAAGAGGGTGAAACCCACAAACAAGCTACTGAAGACGAGTGATTTTATAGTGATGGTCGAAGAGTAAAACTGTAATGATGCGTGCGTGGACATTCAGACCTGTAAAAACAGGCCTGGGCTCAGGAACAGCTGCATGGGATTCAGTGTCTTGATGAAGGACATTTCACAGGGTGACGGTCTGGTTTTTTTTTTTTTCCCCCTGTGGAGCATGCGTCCAACGTTTGAATCCACATCTGATTTAATACTTTCTCTTAAGCCACATCTGTACCTCTACATTGTACAATCTGTGCACAGCACTCACACTGATTGAAGCGTACAGAAATACACCTCGCAGCAGCGATGGCTACTTGCTACAGAGAACATTGTAACCTTGAGCAGCTGATGCCTGCTGTGATCACAAATTCAACCTAGCCAGCTCCTGCAGTTCTCTAATTAAATGCCTCATTACAGGAGGCGCTTTTGCTACGTCTCTGTCATCGCCTCACATGAATCTGCACTGAATAATGTAGAGCAGAATTCTCCTATTGGTCCACATTGATTGGAACATTTCTGTGCTTGTGTTTTATACGGTGTGAAGTTTTGCTTCGTCATTTAAGGAATTCCTCAATACTTGTTGCTCCCATAATAATGATTGTGTCTGGCTTGAATATGAATCAATTTCCCTTGTCTATCAACGCTTACTGAACTCGTTAGTCTCAGGCTGCTGTTGCATTCAAATGTTTTGGTTTGCAATTGGCAGAAGGGTTGTTGTGATAGATATGGTGTCTGCTGACAAAGAATCGTCTCTCATGAAAGAGTCTTATTTTCAGCCATTCTTAAGCCACTTTCAAATGTAGAATCAGTGAAATTTCTGACTTCTAGAGATTTTCTTTTTGTACCACATACCACGGTGAAACCCATTGATGGTAACAACACAGCCAAAAATGCCAGAAACACGGAACAGCGCTCCTGCCTTCTTTTAGCAGTTTGATTTGGATGAGCCACATTAGGACTGCAACGATTATTTTCATGATTGATTAATCATCCAATTATTTTCTAGATGAATGGTTTGGTCTATATAACATTAGAAAACAATAAAAAATTACCATCACATTTTCCTAGGCCTAGCGGGCAGTGATGAATTCTAGGAGTCCAATCTAAAAGTGCCACAGTCCTTATGTATTTTGTTCTGTGCGCTTATGAAGACGCTCTGCTTATTATTTAGAAATAATTTCACTTTTATAGGAAAATCTGAATGACGGCGGCTTGTAAATGGACCTGCTCATTTTCAGAATGAAGTGCATGTATCCAAACGTGGCTTAACGTTGGTGGTGGTAATCTCCTAAAAATACCGAATCACTTTGTATTATGAATCATTTAATTTCATAGACGTGGCAAATCAAATAATTAATTGACAGATAAATCAATAACGGAAAAACAAAATTCTGGAAAAAAAAGTCTGGTTGCAGCCACAACAGGAGCCATCACAAATCTGATATTAGATTGCCTTCCTTTGGCTATAATTAGTTATTTTGATGTGACTGTCATTTCATTTTTGTCATCCAGTTCCAGCAGGATAAATCTGGTGATAAGACCGGGTGCACAAAAATCAATTTTGACTTATGTTCATCTTCAAAGCTGTAAATGAAAGCTTGTTTTGATGGTATAATCCTGAACAGCCACAGTGTGCATGTGAGCCGGCCTGAGAAAGTAATGTGGAACGTTTTTAAATAAACACCGCTGAAGGGCGACGCACACACCACTGTGGTTTTATGAAATCTGATCATTACTCTTAAGATTTTCAAACGCATGACATCCTTCTCCGTCACGCTCGCGTTTCTCAGTAATTCTAATTGTGTCGAAGACCCCCCCCCCCCTCACCATCGCACTCACCCCCCTGCTCCCACCTCTCTTGTTGTCATAATAATCCATTCCCTTGCCCAGCACCGCTATTGTGCATCGTGTGGAGTGCGCAGCTTTGATGATGTGTCCTTTATTTAAAAGCTGCATCTGCTATGGGTAATTAAAGCGACCACTTACTTTGATGATGATGAAGTGCCCAAACAAATACGAACACTCTCAAACTGTTGCTCCATCATGCACACGGACACTTTCTAACTGAGCATCTGGAGGCTAATGCACAGCCTCTTCCGCTCCTGCCACACTTATGTACTGTGTAGTGTATATATTAAAGAGAAAAAATCTAATCAAGTGATTTGATCAATTTAAAGTCGATTTTATGAAAACAGTGTTGATATGGTGAAAACAGCCATGTTTCAACATTTTCCCCGTCTTTACAATAATCATTTAAAACACAAAATTGCCATTTATCATTCAAGGAAAGTGGCCTCAAGGGTGGGAGTATCAAAAACGAATTGAATAAAATGAAAGTGATGGAAAATGTTTACGTATTAATAATAGAAGTGATAAAATGTCAATTGATAATATGTTGTTGCTCTGATGATTAGCTGGGCTGTGCTACTGTCCACTGTCTATCATTCATCGTTCACTACACCCAAATGACATTTATCGTTCACAGCAAGCAATTCTCTTACTTCTGCCCAAAATGTCAATCACAAATCACGTCTGCTGACTATCTGATCGAGTTTTTCTTCCCTCTCTCGATTTGCCGTCAACATGTCAAGATAAAGGCTCAACAGTAGGCCAGGCCTGCCAAAGACTCAGGGCAGGTTGTTTTGTACAGGCATACAATGTACATGGATGTAGGCTACCACACAATCTACAACTATAGCATCTACAAATATGATTGATGATCTTAAACTTGTTGATTTCGCTGCGTTGCATGTTCTACAGCTGTATGAAACTTTGCGCTGACGGGATGAACCAAACGTATATGATCATGCAGGTTCGCTAAAAAGATTGTTTTGTTTGGTGTTCTAATAAAATAAATAAAATCGTATGCACTGAAATGATTTGGAGATGGTTGATGATTTTTAAGACTAAAAACTGAGTTGAGGCCTGCCTCAGTTTTATTCATAGATTTGAAAGAGCAATGAAATGACGTTAAAGCCAACTGTAAATAGAAAAACCTGTTCAGAAGCATCTTCCCTTAAAACGCTATTGGTCTCGAGTATTTTAAATAAAGTGTAGGTTAAAGCCTTTTTATAACTTGATGGCGGCAATAGACAGCAGCAGGGGTTATCAGTGTTTTCCCAAGTTTATGGAAGAGTTGGGTGTATTCATTCGATGGGGGGTTTGGGTGTCTTGATGTGTCGAGGCCTTCGGTGGTGCCTAAAACATCTTGGTTCCTGCTCCTAAGCCTGATAATGTTCGGGGAAACCTTAGTTATGCGTGGGGTGGTGATGAAATCTCATACATTTTACATTGCTGTTTGCTTAGCAGGTGTCAAGGGCTAATGTGGGGTTCTCCTCTGTAACGCGTTTTAGAAATTGTAGTTGGGGAATATAACTTGGCCTGAAAAAAAGATTCAAGCAGAAGCTGTTTTCATGCTTTATTACCTGCTTGGTTTTTACCCTCTCCAACTAACATGTGTCTCCGTAAACGGAGCACATCGAGCTTGTTGGTCTGCTTTTGAAGGTAGCAACATTTATTGCCATTAGCAACCAATTCTGCATCACTCCCGTCGCCCCCAGTGCCCTTTTTCACTTTTCAATTTTCCTGGGTAGTGAGTTTTATGAAAGAAGTAAGCATAGGTCAGTAAAATGTCTTTCTACTGTGTGAGCGGAAATAATTAGACCTTAATGGTGGTATTTCGACACTATCAAGCTGATAATATCCAGGTGGCTTCATAGCTGGAGAAGATATATATGGAAACGGGGTTGGGAGAAATGTCACATCCTCATTGAACGCTCTCTCTCACATTTGGAACATTTGGCTTTTATTTCCCCCACACTCTCTTAACCTTTGCAGAGATCATTACAGATGGCGTCATGATCTCTCTGCTAACAGCATGCTCCCTTTTTTTCTGCAAATGGTTAACATTGAGGTGAGAGCCGTGTTTGGATGTAGAGTGCGCGTTTCCATGTGAAGGAGGAGGGATTTCTACTCGGCCTGTAGGGTGCAGTGTCCTTAGAAGAAACTTGTTTTGTTTGCAGTTTTATCACAACAGGCCTAAAAGCAAAAGTTCTGTTCTAAGCGGCCACACTCGGGCGGGGATTCAGAAAGTTACATAAATTGCCGGACACTGACCACCCCACCTCCGACGTCAGACAGGTGTGAAATGAGCGGGTCTCGGATACTGTTTGACGATCTGACAAACTCTTTGTTTTACTGACTCCTTGTAGAGGAAAGTGAAACAGTCACAGTCTGAAGATGGCGGCTGACATCGTGGGCTGACAAGTGTCTCATACTATATGTTCAATAAGACTAATTCTCTGTTTTTTCGCAGCAGATCACTTGCTAATGCTTTAAAAAGCAAGATTGTTATTATTCTTGGACCCTCTTCCTCCTGCTTGTGGAACTAGGGCTAAGCGATGTGGCTTATAAATAATATCATGGTATTTTTAGGCTATGCCGCGATATACAATATATATCTCAATATTTCCGTATTTTCTCTGAAATAACATAACATTGATTTAACCCTGTGATGTGTAGCATTAACATTCTAGTAAACTCGTTTGAAATCATAGGAACACAGCTCGTATATGACATTTTAGAGGGCTTTAATTTTGAAATTCCACATCAGGATGTCCTGATGTTGTCTGAGTGAAATTCATTTATTTATTTTAGTTCATTCATTCATTGTTGACTGACTTATTGAACGAACACGTTCACCAGATGGTCGCTTTTATTTTGAAGTCAGCTCTTGCACTCTCTTACCGTAATGCATTGTATATACATGTACCTGCAAAACCACGTGGGGGCTAGTTCCTCAGGCTTTCTGGAGGTAGAGACTGGAATCTTCCATTACGAAGAGCAACATATGCGAAACGCGCCTTGTGCCAGCTGCTTCAAAAGATTACGCGACAATTTGTACTCCATGTTCGTGATTTAGTCATTTACTACATCCCACGTAACACAAGCCGCAATACAGCGAGTATATTCCATATAATGCCCACCTCAACCCTTTTCCACAAGGACTTTTGGTAATATCTACAGTTTGGTATCGTTCAAATTCAAACACAGACGATTCAAAACAGACACACAATTCATATTCACTTTATAGAGTTTAGGGAACCTTTTTTAAATTAATTTCATACACTTTAATTTGGCTGCTGTTATTGAATGATATGATTCAATAATGATCTGTTCATTCTTTTACCGACCTCTGCTGTGTCTGTCTCTCAGTCCTCGGAGATGTGAGTAGAGCGCTATACAAACAACATACAGCGAACGCTGAAGAACATTCATTGCGTGTTGTGGAAAAACGCACAACTGGGTTGAGAATGGCGACTGGTGTTCGAGGAGCGGAACCGCGAGTGAGAGAGGAAACTGCTGTTCCGGAGCAGAGAAGAATCCTTCCATCCTTCCTCAGACCCGTGTGCTCGCAACTCTTCTTAATCTTCCCACGAGACTAAACAAAAATAAAAATGTATCACTTTGAGCACAGCATCCAGTCCAGAAAGAGCGGCATGTAGT
The DNA here is from genome assembly GCA_943593645.1 of Bovichtus variegatus. Lineage (NCBI taxonomy): Eukaryota > Metazoa > Chordata > Actinopteri > Perciformes > Bovichtidae > Bovichtus > Bovichtus variegatus. Next base: position 1,241,817 of record CALSCE010009506.1, read on the forward strand.
TGTTTAGGAAGCGATAAGAAGAACCGAAATCTATCAATTTTGTATGGCTACCTGGTTCTTGCCATTTTAGATTTGGTTCTAATTTGGATGAAAGTTTCGGTTCCCAACCTAAGTAATATCTTACAAATAGCTCAAGAACATACTTAATAGTAGGGGCTGTAATGCAGCATTCAGACTGTTTGGTGTCATTTATCTGCTGGCTTCTATTAAGTCCTGACTGGTGTCCTGTTACCGCTGCCCATCGTCACTTTCTTTTTGAGGAGCCACTCCTAACCGAGAGTGACTGAAGCAAAAAAAAGGTGCTTAATTTATGACTGGGTTGAAAGGTTTTTGAGTTGTTTTCCTCCGACTGCAGCAAATTAGAATTTTCTCCCAGCAGTCACACTTCAAAGTATTTGGCATTCGTAATGTTTAAAACATTAGGACATTGTATGTTTGGTGAAAATGTTACCTTGACTCTGATCCTTTTTTCTTTTTTCTTCCACTATTGCCCGACAATGGCCCACTGCCATTTGAAACATTGTAAAGCTGATTTGTAGCAAGATATATTGTGCCGGCGTTTTTTTTCCCCCTCTGGCCTTTAATCATCCTGACACTTTTTGTTCAACCGTTCTTTGTCTTTCTCCAGGTATTTGATGGATGGAGCTGAGTCGAGCTCGGAGAGCGAAATGGAAGTGGACGACCGGAGTGAAGAGGAAATGAACACAAAAGTACATCTGCTGTTTAATTGAGCATAAACAAAATGTTCTAATGAATAATCCTTTTTCCAGTTTGCATCAGTCAGTTTTAACGCTCTGACCATGCGGTTCTTGCAGACTCCACAGAAGCAGGAGAGACAAGTGACCCCCAAAAAGACGCCAGAGAAGAGGAATGAAGATGATGAGTATGCTGGCTCCACTGATGTGGATGAACCAGGTTTGAGTCAAACTACTTTAGAAAGTCCCACTGTGAAACCATTTAACTGAACTTTACTTGATGTTTCGTTTAAGATTCAGTCAACATCAGCATTGCCACTTCAATGACTCCACACTTCTCTTTATTTCTTTGTGTATTACAGAAACTGTTGTTGGGGGGAAAAAAAGAGAAAAACCCATTCATTGTTCTGAAAAGTGGCTACAAGATGAGTCTTTCAAAGACTTAAATTGTGTTTTCAATTGACTTAAAGCCAAAGTTAATCTGAAACAAGCAGATGGACACGGTGTAATGATGAGGGGAAAAGTGGGCTGTCGGCCCGTTGTAAAGATGAAATAGAGGAAATGGAAGAATGACAGCCAAGATCAAGAGGCATTTTGGTAGAGTTTAGATACAGTGAGAATAGAAACAAACAAAAAAAGAAAATTAAATTCTCCTGTCTGTTAAACGTTAAAAAACAAGCATTTTCTTGTAAATCATGTAGGCCAGCTTATTTTACTTTGGTGCGTTTTTGAACTCGGTTAAAAGTTATGTTGAATTTAAAGGAAACGCTTTGGGTTATGTACCATAAACACTCAGATTGTACAGATTATAGAAATAATAACTAAAAATAAAAATTTTTTTGTCTGTACGAACAAATAAAGCCCAGTCCAAAAAAAGACTTGGTTGAAAGGGTGAGGAATATATATATATATATATATTTATATATATATATAAATATATATTTAAATATATATTTAAATATATATAAATATATATTTAAATATTTATATATATATATATATATATATATATATATATATATGTGTATATGTATGACTCATATATGTGTGATTCATTCTAACTAAGGATGGTAGCACTGGAGCTGAAGAGGATTGAATGAATTGAGAAGGCCAAGGGGACAATGTGAGGGTCCAGGGATTAGACAAAAGGGATCACCTTCATGAAGCACTTGGAAATGGATGAGTTGACTAGGCCACAGTAAAAAGGACAAGAAAAACATACAAACTGTAGATGCTGTCTGAGGGGAGAAGCAAGAATGGAGGCGAGATGCAATCACTGTGAAGGGACTTGTGCATGATTCTCATTTCTATGTTAATGCCATGGCAGAAGTAAAGTGCCGGTGTGCATCAGTGAGGCGACACAACAAACACCTGCTTGTATTTTCCCCCTCAACAGCACAGGATTTTATGCTAAAGGGAAATGATACCAGCAAGGTTACATCATTTGAACTGCTTGTGTGTGCGGGTCATAGAGATGTGGATTCAATCAGCATTTTCTCTTTCTGCTATGCATAATGAAAACTTAAGATCCATTGATTTTGTAGAAAACGTGATGGTAAGATTGCCATTTTTCATAAATGACAAATAATTATATAAAGCAGATTTCATTCTTTCACATTTGATTATCATAATTAGTGCAGTGATGGTAATTTAAAGTACAAGGATATAGCAACAACTTTGAACTCATATGGTTAACTATACATATATGAAACTTATCACACAATTTTCTGCAAGGCCTTTTTCATGCATTAAAAATAAGACATTCCAGCTTTTTAAGTACATTTGTTTACCATATTGACAAATGAACACTTAATTCCACAGGAAATGGTGATGATGAGTCTGGCGTGGACACGGAGGATGAGCTGCAAAGGTAAACAAAACAGATGTGAATGATGCGGTTTGTAATATTGATGTGGGCGAGTTTGTTCTTCCGTGTAATTAAATGTTTTTAACCTGATCTCTTTTTGCTCCTTTAGTTATTCCATTTTGATTAGAGTCGACTTTTTTGATTCATAATCCCACAATTATCACACAATAACGTTAGTGGGTGACAGTTAAGCCATGTAGGTTTTTCCTCATAGGGTGATGTCTTAGAAAGCCATCTGATATAGAAAAATAAAAAGCCTTTGTAATCCTCCTTAAATTGCCGAGGGATTTGTTGGTTAGAGGGTTGTACTCATTAAAATATGACTCTAAGGCTTTCAAAAAAGCTTTTTTATGCTTTTACTTAAACACAGAGAGAAGTATTACCTGATGCTGCAGTCCTCCTCAGTTCTACAAAGCATTTTAGAGTCTTTCAGCTTATTGTTTGGTTTTATGACCTTTTATGATGTAACTGATTTTTCGTCTATAGGGATATGGTTGTAATCTACTTACTATTGTCTGATGGCCTATATAGAGTGACTTGCAACAGTGCAAAAAGAATTGGCTTTAATTCTTTCTTTAACAGATTCCTTAGTTCCATGAAAGTGAGATCTGTAAAACAGAGGGCGAGAAGCAGAGAGGTTTTTTCTTTTGAGCTGGAGACATGGAACCATGTAGCATATAATGTACAACAGGTCCTTTTCCTGTCCTTGTATTAGGGTGGAGAATGAGAGCAGACAGAAGAAAGCAGAAGGGAAGATGGTGAAGCAGGAGGATCCATACGGGGGGTCGACGGATGAAAACACAGACGCTGAGGCTGAAGAGGATCACCCCATTCCTGTGCTACCAGGTATGTCCCTCATTGTTCTCCTGTTGTCTGCTCCTGTTCCTATCAAAGAAGCAGATGTTCCCCGTTTACTCGCCAGACATTGCAAACCCTGACAGAAAGCAATTGGATGGCTTTTCTTCCTTTCAGGAATGCCACACACAAACGTCTGTTGTACTGTTTTTCTCTGTTTTTCTGGTGCTTTGCTCCTTTCTCCCCCTTTTTATCAAAGAGCACCTATAATTGTTCCTCCTAAACATTGCGATTGAATCGGTTGCACACTTTTTCTTCCCATTTTCTCATTCCTTCCAGACTTCCTGCGAGGAAAGCACTTTTTCCTCTATGGTAAATTCCCTAACAACGAGAGGCGCCTTCTGTTGAGATACATTGTTGCCTTTAACGGGTGAGAAAGACGTCTAGATATACAAGTATATCGCAACTTTAGTTGGTCATGGGAATACACTGTGAAAGTCTCTGCAGTTATGTTTGTATAAAAACAGATTATCTTTGCTGCAGACTGATCGAGGACTACATGACCGAGAAGGTGCAGTTTGTGGTGACCAGCGAAGGGTGGCACGACTCCTTTGAAGACGTGAGTTGAGTCCTCGCTGCTCTCTAAGACTTACCTCGAACATAAGTTTAAGAATATTCAACGTTTCTGTATATGTGTATTTGAGCGTGTGTGCATGCATTATTTAAAATGTCGTTCCCACAGACAAGATTGTGTGAAGGTAATTACTTCCGTGAACGTGCTAAGTCCCGCCCCTCAAACACAGACCGGCCAATCATAGCGCAGAATCGGAACTGCTCCTACCAGGGTCCGACAACAATGCGGCTCTGCTACGTAGACTCACATTTCATATTTTACTCATTTTCAGGCTGTTTTTTGCGGATTTCTAGCTAGTCATGGTTAAACGTTAATAGTGATACTCGTTACCAGGAGAGGTTGGAAGGAGACGTTTCTAAAATGTGACATTTCTACTTAAAAACCTGTGGAGCTAACATAAGGAGACTACGTTGGCACCATAGACTGTATAAAAAATGATGAGGCTTCACTGCTCAGCCTCGGAGGTTGCCGCTTGGTTAGTGTATCATTAACTAGCATTAGCACTTCTATGCTAGCTACTGAAGGTATACTGAATGTATACTCTTGGTGCTTCTGCCTTTTAATGATCGTAACAGTGAATGAAGAGCTATCCTGTTTTACAGGGACAGTGTTGCTCCCTATTTTCATTGTCGGTCTCAATAGCCATGTGATGAGGTGGTTCACTTTTCACTCACACTGTGATCCGTAGGCCTTACTGTTAGATTCTATCTTTATTTACATCCTGGATATATCCTTAGAACGTGTACTTACTAGCAAAGGGTCAATTATACAAAGTGCACAGCTGAAACTCAACAAGCAACAGTGGGGGGAAATAAAACTTGTCACACAGGCACAGAGGATTCTTAGCCTTTTTTTTTTTTTTTTTTTTTTTTTTTAAGCAGTAAGCTCTCCTTTTACATGGTATAATAAAAGCATTGCGGCAAAATGGAAATCTGACTATTTAAGCCTTCCCAGTGGAAATGCAGCAGTGTTGGGACCAAGTGGCTTTTGAATCTGTTTGAAATTGTGGGTCAGAATTAGTTTTCAGCCGTTCGTGGGCCTTGTTAGTCTTAGTTTTTTAATTTTTCAAAGGCGTTACAGCTCCTCTATCGGTGCATTGGCAATGCAACAACAACAACACTTCCTGACCTATGTTCCTCTCACTTTCACTCTCACTTTCATCACAGGCGCTGATGGAGAACGGCAATCTGAACTTTGTCAAACCCGCATGGATTCATGCAATCAATGAACGACAAAAGATCCTGCCCTATCAACCCTACTCTGTCGTCCCCTGAATAATGCACTGTCTGTACACACTAAGGTGTGCACAGACACACCAACACTTTGTATCCAGATCAATGGGGGAAACGTTTTTTTCTTTTTCTGATCCACCGCTTCATTACGTAAAAGCAATAAACCGATTTATAGTTGATTAATTCCTTTTACACTGACTTTCTACATGCTATTTGTGAAATGTTTTCAACACGGACGTTCTCACCTTTTGGATGAGTCTTTTTGAAATGTTGTCTGCTGCGGTTAATGTTAGGATAAGGTTTAGATTCATTACTAGCTTTTTATTTGAAGGTTGTTAGTTCTAGATCGGCCAGAAAGTAACATCTTCATCGGCGGTGTGCGGCTCAGTCACTTTGACTCTGTTTTCACTCTGTTACTGTGTTGCAGTTTGTTGCTGCTCACCTCGGCAACCTCAGGCTCCGTCTGGAAATGAGTTTATTACCTGGTCCTGACTGCCAGCGGCACTGATAAGACTATGACTCGTGTAAGTGGGCAGGCCATTATGAGACCAGCCCAAAGTGCCATTTATTTAAGGCTGCAGCCAGCAAACGCCGAAATCAGAACAACTATATTCTACAAACGTAAATGAATACTGGGAAGTGTTTTTGTTTTTCTCCTTTTTTTATTTTTATTAAATGCTATGAGTTGGAAAGGGATGGATTTATATGTGTTAAAGGTTTAATAAATCTGAGTTTGTGGTTTTGGTTTTTAGTAATGTTTGTGGAATGAATTTCACAAGAGAAGAACTGGCTCGACAGATGTGTGGACGTAAAAACGGACGTAAGTGTCTCGCGTCACCCGAGACTTCCAAAATGCTTCCTGAGACGAGAAGAGATGCCGGGCTCACCCTCTGCTTGTTTGTCCAACGCCGCTTGTTTAAGTCGTCATCTTAAACTTGTTTTTGGTTCTTATACTCCTTAATTATTTTGTCTAAATAAAAAAATTAAAAAAATGTTTTTTAATTAAAGATATGGTTCTCATTGTTATTCATCAAACGGTCTTTGCACTGAGCTGCTCTCATCCCTTCCTATGCCTTCCTCTCTGTGTTTGCAGCTCGAGAGGCTTCTCTCACTCCTTCTCTCATCTCGAGCCCCTTTCTCCTCTTCAATTTACTTCCCGTCCTGTTTTGCGCCCTGGAGCCACCCAGTCTTCGGCTCTTCAGTCAAGGGGATTAGAAAGCTGGAATGTGGATGTGAGATGGGGGGAGGGGGTTACAGAGGAGAGAAGCTGCAGGAAAGATGGAAAGGTTTGGATGTGTTTGTAAGGTAGCCAAGGACCACCACACTCTTTTATTGTTCTTGTGTGAGGTAAATTCACACACACACACACACACACACATGGGGCATGTTAGTACCACTTCCTGCAACCTTGTACCAGGTGCTTTCCAAAGGAGAAAGGGAGAGGGCAAGGTCGGATCCATTTAGGTGCGGAAGCGGGACAATTTACAGCAGCTAACGGTATCGTCCTGATGCAATGTCATGTTTTATTTAAATGCGTATCTGTTTTGAAGATGGATAGGCTGCTTTTTCTAATTGTCCCATTTGACGAGTCGACTTTGTCAAACAGCAGAGTTTCCACCTTATTCTTGTCACCTTGATCACTTCCAGTCAGATTTATTCTTTGCTCATTGCATTTTTATGTCCCCTCTGAATATTAGCAATGACCTTGGCTGACAGCTAGGATGGCCAAACATTGTTTGACTTTGTAATCGTAATCCTCATTATCAATCACACCCAGTGTTGGGTGTCTTCAACTGATTGATGTTTTTCTTTTATTTATTGTAAGATTTCAGTTCTTTAATCTCTCTTCTTTCATGTCGTCGTGTTCTTCCTACAGTACTGACTTGGAGAGGGGGGCGGTGAATATTCATGCAAAAAAAGTCATTTGTATTTTGTATCTAATTTAGATCATTTTTGTAGATATCTGTTTTCACTTTGGCCTTCATGGTTGTTTTTCTGATCGTCAGTGTAAAGAAAAGCTACATTAAATCTACTTTGATTCAATGTTGTAAAACAGGAACATTTCTAAAGCAGACTGCGAGAACTGTATTTCTTGGCTCTTGATTGACATATTTCAGTCAAAAGTAAGCCAACAAAATGATTTTCTGTTCACTCTGTCGTCCAACATTATCATGCAGGCACTGTATAATGTAGAAAAGGAAAGTGCATTTTAATTTCAATGTAGTATTAATGAATGGACTGACTTCATGCACACCTGGATTACTAAATCAGTTCAATCAAACATTCAAATGTTTCCCCTTCGGAAAGTTCAGATGCTCCTGCAAATTTAAATGAGGGAAACATGGCCTGAGGTGTTTCAGGGGAGAGCAAGTTCAAATTCTGCAAACCTGTCTGGATTGAGGGAGACGGGCTCTTTTTTTTTTTTTTTTTTTTTTTTTTTAAAATCTAGTTTTTGATTGGTTTGCTGGAGTGTTTAAAATGATGAGTTTTTAAGAATGAAAGAAAAATGTTAACAATATCATGCAATGCATATCAAACATATTTGCTATATCCAAATACAAAAAATGTGCATTCCCTTTTTGATGCAAAGTAATTCGATTTTTTTTTTTTTTTTTTTTTATTTTTAAGATCGTGTGCCTCACGTTGATCACTTGCTGGAGGCTCGACATTTTCCACACTTTATATGACCAGTGGTGGAAGGTGTACTCGGATCTCCAGAAATACTCTGTTACAAATAAAATCCATGCATTCAAAAATCTGTGCCACTTAAAGTATGTAGTATTATGCAGAAAGGCCCATTTCAGTCTAATATATATTGTAATTATTGAGGTATTAATGTACGCATCACTTTAATGTTGCAGCTGGTAAAGGTGAAGCTCATTTGAACTACTTTATATACTTCTGGGTAGTTTAATCTATAATAATGCATCATCTATTTGTTGCTTATATCTTGTATTAATCAGAATATGTGTAATAACAGGCTTTAAATTAAGTGTAGTGGAATAAAAAAAGAAAAAGTATAAAGTAGCATAAAAGGGAGTTATGTTACAAGTACGTCAAAAGTGTGCATAATTACAGAACTTGAGTACATTATTGTTATTTACCCCATTCGTGTTTAGTAATCAAAGCGATATTAAAGACATTGTCTTCGTCAGTAGATGTGTTACATGTAGTCGGACTGACATTCCCTGTTCATTCATTCCACTGCTTTGCTCTCTTGTTGAACATCATTTATATTTTGATCAGAGTTTCTCCTTTTTCATTCAGGTTTTCCCTTCGGCCCAGCTATCATTAATGGTAAGCATCACCAGCTTGCAGGACTGTGCCACTGAGATTTTTTTATGAATTATGGTTTATTGTTAATTATGCTGTGACAGTTTTCCTGCGTGATGCCTCGAAATCAGTTTTGCCATATGGACTCAGTTACTCCTGTTCAACTCCATATGGCATAACATCTCTGGATCTTTTCTTTCTTTGTTAGATTGTGCCATTAAAGGAATTACCATCACAGTAAACGGAAAAACTGATACCACATGTCACAAAATGTTGCATCAGAGCATTAATATCAGGCAAGGACTCTATGGAGCGAAATCTGGGCCAAAAGTTTTGATCATTTAAAAAAAAAAAAAAAGTTTTAAACTTTGAAAAATACAATAATATATTCAAACTAAAAATAAGTGTATTAAAAGTTTTTTCAGATGGAATATTATTTTGATTCAGTTTTGTAATTCTTCAGCATAAATTTTCATTTGTTTCACTTTCTTATATATTTTGAGTATTTGAGTTCTTGTTTTTTTCATTTGCAGATTTTATATTTTCAGATTCGGATCATATTTTTTACTGTCTCAAATCTTATTTTTTCGGCGAGCCTTACAAATGTGCTCATACAGAAACCTCTGTAAATAAAATGATGCTTGGTAATAACGTTAAGTTATTAAGATCACCTTTTCATAGAGTTAGTTTACGAGTCACAACCTTTGTTAAACACAAAGCAGAATAACATATCTATATATATATATATATATGTATAGCCACGAATCATATAATTGCCACATCGAAATAATGTGTTCATAATAATATCTAATAATATCTGGGTTGGATCTCTAAAACATGGACAGCCTGCGAGAGAGCGGTGTCACTTTTCGAAAAGCTGCAAGTGAAACAGTGTGTGCGCGCGCGCGTGTCTGTGTGTGTGTGCGTGCGTGCGCGCGTGTGTGTCAGCTGAGAGGTCGTGTCCTGCTGAGTAGAGACCTGATTCTTCACTCATCGTATTAAAAATAGCGGGCAGACTGCCCTGGTGCAGTGGACGCCATCACAAGCGCCAAGTGAATACCACGCTGCGTTCACAGAGCTCTGTGGAAGTGGGAAATGTCAATCCCTAAAGTGTAGCTGTTGAACTGCACACTCCGTCATAGTTTATTGCTCTTATACTGCTGTTGGTACAGAGTACGGTCTAAGACTGCTTGCTTAACGGAACTTTGTCTTTCTTTTTTTTTTCACTGCCAATCACGGGAATATGGTGAATAGAAAACCTGCCATTACCCAGTGAACATTTTTGAAGTGGCAATAGACACATTTTTTTTTGCTTTAAGTAATTATGAAGTGATTGCACAATGTAATGATTATAGAACAATGACACCATCAGCGTTTAGATTGGGTCCCTTCAAACCTCGCAATCATCATGAAATGCTGTCCAATGAAGGCTCGATTTACGGCACAAAGGAAGCGCGTCAACCATTTTTCCCACAGGAGCTATCCCCAGTTACCAAGTTTCTTTGCAGTTTTAGGCTACTATCCCAAACTAACTGTGGAAAAACTAAATGCAGTGTGTCCTGTGTTGACTGATGAAACTGCTAGTTGCTGGCTCTGCGGAAAGCGAACCTGTTGTCTTTGCGACAGCAGCACAATAATACCACTAGGAAACGCTAGGGGGAGTTTAAAAAGTCTGTTTCCACTTTAAATTGAGTTAGTTAGTGTAAGGTAATTGGGATTGTACCTACTAGCCTAATTGAACTCCATCTCTATTTTAGCCTACAGTAGGCTATATAGGTTAAATAGTGTTAAAGGACATGTTTTTTCCCCTGGAAAACTTCCTGTTTTGTTTTAATTGTTGTTGTTGTTGTTGTTGTTGTTGATTTTTGGAAGATGCAGTGTTAACGTTAATTGATGCCTGTTAGACGAAATGTTAAGACATCTTAGGTTGATTCGCTTTCCGGCAGAGATTCAGCCGGATGAGAAGTGTGTCACCATTCAGGAATTATTCATGGAATTAGTATTTCCCCTAAATGTCGAACTATTCCTTTTATGCATAGGTCCTAAACGTGAAATGTTAACTGGCTCCATCTCAGCCAATAGCGTGACAGTATTTCTGCCGCGACAGCAGCTCTGCCCTGGTGATTATTATTTTTTTCTTTCTTTCTTTAAGTAAAAACACCTGAAACTCTGTGTGAAACCTCGTCCTCCTTCAGTCTCCTCCAACTATCTCGATCCATCCATCCATCCTCCTCCTCCTCCTCCTCCGGCTGCAAGGCTCGCGTGTCAGCCTCCCGCCGCGCTGACCCCCCGGCTCTACCGCCGACCACCGACACGGTAGAGGGAGGGGGGGGGGGACTACATGACTGATGAGCGGGGACTTACCGAGCGCGTGTGTTTTGGTGCGTGCGGACTGGACCGTGCACCGACCGACTGCCTGAGGTCAAGGTGGGACATTCGGCCGCACATTGTTAGATGGGAGGCGGCAGCCCGACTGCCAATTTGTCGCCCGGTGTTGTTCCTGAGAGGACCTGTATGTGAGCAGCTCTGCCGTGAGAGGGTAAGTGATTTAAAACGATTTATACAAATAAATGAATAAGTTTAATTGCTATGCGAGAGTCTATTTAGATTAAACTCGGAGCTCATTATTCTGTCTGCGGGGAACTTGTTGCTGTGACTTTGAGGGGATTTGTTGTGATTGTTTTTTCGTGGTGTTAGGCTACAATTGAGAAGTTTCTGCTGGAGCAGAACAAAAACATGGGGACGATATTGATTCCGTGTTTGAGAAATTAGTTCTTGGTGAATTGGACTAAATACGATTTTAAAGCTTTTTAAATAATTGGCACTAAAACAGGTCATATGTAGCCTATATGGACAACAGAGAGGCACTCTCAGTTTATAAAAACACAAGAAATCCAAATGTTAAGAATATACAATGTATAGTTTATAAAACATGTCACTGACACAAATTATAGACCATGAAAAATGTCAAATAGAGTGTATAACAGATGTCACTGAAATATTGGTTAAAGGCTCAAACCAACCAAAGCTAATTACAAAAACATAGAAAATAAATACCATGAAACCATAGATTACAAAAAACAACAACAACATAATAAAACAGTTTAAAAAGAAACGATCAAAAAACTGTAGTAGCCTGTAGACCATACATAAATAAAAATATTTTATATAGAATGATCATTCACACTTAATACAAACTGAGGTGACGATGAGTAGCGCACCTTGTTTTTCTGCTAGAATATGTGTAGAGGATGTTATAGGTGATTACAAATGGTCATAATGTTCTGCTTTTTTTTTTTTTTGTCCCATGAAACAAAACTTCTTGGAAATGTATTTCACCTCCCTCCCTTAAATTCCTTGAAAGTTAAAATGTAATTTCTTGCCTTGATCTGTCCCCGTAGAGATATTTCAAATGTGTGTACTTCTCCCTTTATGCACAAATGTCCACATTGCTCTTTCAAGGATTTTCCGTATTATATTTGTATTTTGAGGATAGTGTACATTGCACAGTTTTCCACTGAGGCTCCAACATAATGATGAAATTAAATCATCTTGCCTTCATTTGGATCTAAGAAACAGATCACACCATGACTTTTAATGAAGTTCTCATATGTGATACAGAGCCTCTGGTGGCCAAAAGGCTGCAACGTGTCGTTGTGTTTGATTTGGAAACATAATGAAATGTAGTAGACTGAAATGTGAGATTTAAAAGCGAAGAATGAACTTACTTGACAGTTAGACATGTGGTTAAGTGTGTAAATAGCAGCCATCCCTAATAATGACCTTTTATCTGTGTTATGTGACACATTCTTACATCAAGTACTCATTTTGAATCCAAACGCAATGGCTTCGCTGGGATCTTCTTATTGTCACACACACCGCACTGAAATCACTTTTTCCTCAACGGTGTTAGTTTAATTCCTGTGGTGATTTGAAGTCTGCGCACGTCAGGCACACATAACTTGGAACTGACTTCCAAAAGCTGCAGAGTCTCTCATTTTATTCCATATTCTGTTAATCCACCGATCAGGAAGAGACTCTGCTGCTTTGAGTTTTTACAAGTTATTCAAAATGAAAGCATTTATCCTGTCACAGAGTGGATCCTCGCTCACTCTCCGTCTTCATTCCTCTGTGTCTAATTAAATGGAGCTAACGTCTTATTGGTTATTGTCGGCCTCAATATCTCGCCTGATCTTTTATACATTGACGGATGAAGAAACAACATCCACCTTCTCTTCGCTCAGATCATGATGTGGTGTGACTTTTCTTTTTGTCTCACCTTCTCACGCACTAAAAGTGAAATAGATGTAGTATGAGGTATCACAAATCACAGCATAAGTAATTTCATTATAAGTGGCTCCACGGCTCCGCGCAGGCTGCTGATTGACTGTATATTAGCATATGTAGGCTCTGGTTTTAGAGCAGCACGGTGGACACACACACACACACACACACACATAATTAGGTAGCTGGAGTCTGGAATAGCTGCTCATGGTCCAAATCTCTGTCTTGCTACAAGAGAAAATAATTCAGCCACGAGGAGACGTCACATTTTGCATTGCTTGATTGATTGCTCTAAAAACAGGTGCATTGTCATCTTTTAGGGGAAAAAACATCCATTGTGAATTTTCCCATGTACTATATCTAAATATGCGGCCCCGTAATTTCACGTATACGGCCCTGGTATTTTATTTCTTCATTAAAGTCACTCTGCTGCTCTTTAAAAACTGGTGAACATGAGAAGCTCTGGGAGTGATTACGAGTAGAAACGGGGGGTTGAGAAGAGTGAATAGTGAATAATTTCTATAACCCCAAACTCAGCAGAGAGCTGATTATACTGCAGCTGAACATCCACATCATTCCCAGTGGCCACGACTCATTCCTGCCGCTCAGTGAAAGGAATAAAAGATTTATTACAGGCCAGCTCATAGCCTGAGTGGAGCCGGGGCAAAAATTGAAGGAGTCTTGTGTTCGTTTTTTTTTTTTCTTTCCAGTGGTGTTGGGGGGGGCGGGGCGGTTTTGGCAGATGAGGCCAAGAATGTAATAGACCTGTCAAGTGTCTCCAGAGAGGAGCTGCAGCGGGAGAGAAACAGGAGATTAGATGGGGAGAGGAAGACGAAAAGATGGAGGACTGAAGGCTGGGGGTGTTTTTGAGAGAGGGGGAGTCAGAAAACACAAGATTGAAGGAATGAGAGGTCAGTTTACAATGAAATAAAATAAGACAGGAAACTGTAATGAAATTACACTAAAAGAGATTACAAATGTGTCCCTTCCAATAAAAAACACAACGCATGTTATCCATATCATATCCAGCAGTTTGGAGTTACATGCATTCTTTTTTTTTTTTTTTAAACGTGTGAGACAGAATAATATATATTATATAATAATAAAAAGAGCAAAATGAACTCATAACATGAAGAGTAGCAACTACTGCAGCAACACTTAATATTGGTGTACAGACAGAGATGTATCACTTTTAGATTTCTTAAATAAAAAAAAAAAACGAGTCGAAGAATATTTGCGTTATTAAATAGATCGTCTTACTGCATGTTTGTATCACGTCATAAACACGTCATCTCTTCTGGTTTGTTCTGAAATATGCACCAATACAACCTTGTTTAATCACTACATTGTGTATTCCTGAGTGATGTTATGGCTCTCTGTAGCTCACTCTCAAATTAGACTTCGCTCTTCTCATAATGAATGTGAATCTGTACGAGGTAAATTAAGGTCCTAATGACCAGCAGCGCCAAAGGAGTTGCATCGGAATAGCCTCTTTAATCACGTTGCAACATTTTGCAGTTGGGGGAAAACATCTGGCCTGTGTCTCACTTTCTTTGCCTGTTGGTTAGACAAAACGTCTTGATATGTTTTTGATGAATGAGCTCTGAAATGCAGATGAAATATTGTGGACAAGGTCATTTAGCACACATTGGATATTTCTTTTGTTAGCTGTTCCTGCTGTGCAACAATTAGGTTTAAATAAGCTTAGTTAGATTGGGAAACTTATACTTGGATCAAGGTTAGTCAAATAAAAAAGCCTTCATTAGTCCACTAATTGGACAAGCTTCCAGCCAACTGCCATTTTCTGACTTTCAACCACATTACCATTATATTTATTTATTTTTTTGTCATTTTGTACATTTACATTTGAACACATTTGGGCTCATTACACAAAAGTTTGGGAGACTCGGCACTGGCTGGGAGCGTCGCTCATCATCCACATTACTCAAACACTTTCTTGTTCTTAACCAAGCATGTACGGGAATAAGTCAAATGTGTGTAGACTGAAAGCACGTTATCAAGCAATCAGAAGAAAACTGCTTGCGTCTTGCTTTCAGTGGAAATGATTTGGATTGGAAAACTGCTCTGTTATTTGAGGGTGAAGTGAGGCTTCAGTGCTGCTCAGATGAAATATGCTTTTAAACTGAACAGCAAGTCCTCGCACTTAAACAACAAAATAGGTCTCTAGCTAGTGCAGGGCCATATAACTGACAACAGACAGAACCGAAACTATGAGTATTTTAGGATCTGCCACCTCTATGTTAAAGGGTTGATTCAGTTTAGGCTACTAAAACTAGCTAAAGATCTCCTCCATGTTTGTTTTAAGAAACAATATTTAGCACAGAGAAGCGTTGCTCCTTCATCAGATGAAGTTTGACATGTCTTGTAATGTCAAACTTTGCACATCGTACTTCACGGTGAAAGTCCGACATCCAAGTGAAGTAACAATAAGCATAATCCATTTTTGAATGGCGAGGTACTTAAAGGTTTGGGGAATATCATAGTCGTGGTTGAAAGAAGCCAAAGTTGGCTGGCGGTAGAAGACGGGATGCAAACAGCCGTCTTATGCTTTACAGATGTTGCTTCTTCAGTGATCTGGTATTTAGTAAATCCATTTTTAAAGGACAATATTTGAGCCGTGGCGTTCCCTTCAATGTGTTGTTATCTTGTCCTCCAACAGAATTAATGTATTTTAGAGGACTGGCTACAGTCAGTTGAATAGATTTGACAAACAATAGCGACTTTCTCATGTGCGATGAAAGATAAGGGAAAAAAAAGAAAAAACACAGCCAAAGACGTTTTAAAATGAATTCATTCGGAGGAATCATTATTCTTCACCTTATTTTTAAATATGTACATTTTTGAAAAAGGCCATTAAATTATGTAACCTCCCTTTGTTCAGACATGAGACACTCTTGAAGGGCATTTTGTTTTTTTTTTTGTTTTTTTTATCAGTTTCACGACCACTACTCTTGTGTTTTTTGTTCTGAGGTCATTATTTATTTTTTTTAACGAGACAGTTTCACCCAGCAGTTCAACGTACGATCTTAGATGTTCACTGGCACCTTGATGTGGCGCCTCTGACCACCACTAACAGCTGAAGGCAGCTGGTGCTCGCCATCATCCCGCTCCTTCTGCAGTCTTTGGACTCTACAGTTTGCCTACTCCACTTCCATTTTTTACTGCAAGAAAGACATTACTTTGTTAGCAAAACTACACTACCGTTGAAACTTTGGAAACAGGAATCATTTAGGTTTTTCTTCTTTACTTCAAAATTGGCTGTTTCTTTTAACAGATGTAAAAAAAACAGTATAAATTAGACACCGAATGTATTATTACATTTGGAATGGGTTTGGTCTCAAAAGAAGAGGAATTAAATGATTCAAACTTCCATTTAGTCGATGTCCCCACAGTGTTTTATATTTGTTTTCCAGTCCAGGAAAGCATAAGTGACCCCTGATCATTATTGAACCACAACGACGCAAGTGGCCTCTAAATATTTTGGGAATCGTTTTTTCTTTGGGCCCTCTGCAGTCTTCTCAGTGTTTAGATTCAAACTGTGATTTGTCAGTCCAGAGCATGTTCAGCTGATAGTCCCGGATCCAATTCAAATAGTAATAATCTGTATTGATTTTGAAGTTTGAAGAATAGCGCTTTGTAAACAGGAACAATCTTTTCAATTTCAATCTGCACACATTTTGATCCTAGCTTCAGATAATTTTACCAATGACTGCTGATTTCTTCTCTTCTTATTGAACTGTTGCTCAGACGTCCCTTTGTCTCTTTCTGCGTTTTGTTCTCCATGTACCAGAGAAACCCTTCATTCAAAATAACATCTATTCGTAAAGAGGACTTTCTACAACCTAAAACCTAAAATGAGCCATCCGACCTCTACAGCTCATCCAGAATGCAGCAGCCCGACTGATCTTTACCCTCCCCAGTTCTCCCACACTGCACCGCTCCTCCGCTGCCTTCACTGGTTACCAGTGGCTGCTCCAATCTGCTTCAAGTGCTGGCCTACCGTGCTGTGAATGGATCAGCCCCTTCCTACATCCAGGCCATGGTTAAACCACACACCCCAGCTCGCTCACTTCGCTCTGCATCGGCCAATCGGCTCGCTACTCCCTCACTGTGAGCGGGACCCAGATACCCAAATTTCTGTATGTAGAACTTAAATTGGTTTTGTCTTATTTGAAGCTAATGTCCTTGCAAGTTTCTTGCTGTCCGCTTTGGACAAAAGCGTCAGCTAAATGAAATGTAAAAGCATGAATGACCATCAGAAGTATAGAGTATCCCTCTCAGCCATTTGACTGTAACCAGTCAAGCTTTTGTGGCAGTTCAACATTTATGTAACGTCACCACAAGGTCTATTCAGTAGCTGGAGATTATTTTGTTAATTTGACCCATAAATAGAACTCTTGTGTTGTGATCACATTAGTAGTAATACAAATGTTTCTTTTAGTTTTATATAAAAAAATAAATAATACATTTTTAAGGGAGAAAAAAAGCATTAACGGCTCTTGGCCACATGACGTACTTCATCTTCTGTTGTGCGGACAACTCTGACCTTAAGTTTTATTGAAGCACAACACTGCTGTCTGTTATTGGCTAACAGCTCATTCCTGGTCTGGTACTCTTTGACATCTTTTAACCCATTTCTGAAAAACTGAGGTGAGATGAGCTGAGTTTAGTTTAACTCCACAAACATGGCTGAAAGAAAGTGCTTTTATTTTGATGCCAAGAAGATTATATTTTAGGTGTTTGCGGTTTGTTGGATTGCCTTGAATGAAATTTGGTTAAAGGTTCTGATAAAAAAACAACAACAGTTGATTCAGTTTAAGAGCTGAAACCATTGATCATCTCCATTATCGAAGAATCTGTTCATTATTTTTTTGTTTTTAAATTAAATGATTTTCTCTATAAATTACAATAAATTACTATCCTAAATGTCTTATTGTGTCCGACCAACAGTGCAAAACCGAAATATATGTTAACTTACTAACTAATATTAGACAAACGAAAGCTGCTTGAAAAATGCCTCGAACAGATAATCCATTATCAAACGCTTGCTGATTTCTGTCAATCAACTAATCGACTTGTGATTTCAACTCTAATTCAGTTTTAGTGCAGATTTTTTGTAGCGCAACACTTTATCTACCTTCTCACGTATGACTACACTTAAAAGATCTAGCTATGTACCCTGTGATCATCTAGATGCATGCAGATCCATATTAACATTTTCTCATCCTTTTCTATCACTAAAAGAATACATTCATGAGATAATGCAGCGTTGGCAGAACTTTGCCGCTTCTGGGTGCTTTCTAGTTGTTTTACATTTTACTCGAGACTTTAAGCAAAAAAAATTTGCCGCCCAAATAATTTACCGAATGCGCTTCAGCGGACGCACAATTGCCTTCTTGGCTTGAAACGAGCTTCAGTCCCACACGCTGCTGCCTCCTGTAGCGATTGGATTGACCTCTACAATAATGTCCGTATAATTGCTACACTGAATCAAATCAGCATCTAACCGAGTGAAATCAATACATGTGCTGAAAGGGATGCTTGTCGGGTGCTTTGGCCAGCAGTGCGAGCTCAACGGGTCGGGATGGATTATTGATTTGTTCGGCTCTTCTTGGGCATGTGTTAGCAATGCAGATCACAGGTCAGGGGCGGAGGAAGACGGGTGATGTGCACTAAGTATGCGAGGTGTGGGTGGTGTTAAAGTGGCGAAATTCTCACCGAATATGTTCACGACCTTGGGACTGACAGAAAAAGTTCATACAGGAGAGATATTCCAAGTCGGTAGTCCGGTTAACCTTCCTGTCACTGATAAATATTGCATGCAGCTCTTTGCATGCCATTATACAGCCTGGTTGTTGGAGTGTGTCAGAGCATAGGGACAGAGAGATAAGAGAGGGGAAGAGAAGTTCTCATATGTCCTCATCGTGTCTCCTCTCTGCAGAAACACATGAGCCTTCAGTAGCTGGTTACTAATGATGGGAGTTTGTCGCTTTCTGCAGATGATCTATGGATTCTAGGATTACGCTGTTTCTGTGCCTTATCTTACTGTGAAAACTCTTTAGCGGGTAAATGCTGCTTAACAAAGCGATTTTGCTTCACTTGTGGTCTCACATATTCTGACGGTCCATCTGTATGATCTGTATGGATAAATACACTGTAGAACACCTGCCCCCTGCTTTTCTATTGGTCTGGAGGACTGTTGGGTCTGTAGCTCACCCAAATGGACACAAATTGAATTAAATAAATTATTCTTATATGTGGATTAGAGTAGAATTGAGCTTTAATGTCCCTGAGGGACAATTTGGTGTACAGACAGCAGTCAATGAATTATAAATAGAAAAAGAAAAAGAAAAAAAAAAAACCCACAGTGATGAATAAAATCAGTAATAGCTTCAAAAAAGTACACAGGTTAAAGGTAATCTTTTAGAGTTTTTATTAACTAGTGGCGCTATGGAGCAATGTTTTCATGAGTGGATCCTTATTTTTCTCTCGCTATGTCGCTGATGGACACCTGGTGGCAGACACACATTTAAGAGTCGTAGCAAAAAGGCAGTGAAGAACAAGACTGCTCGCACGTAAACATCATGGATGTGTTTTAAGAACTGGACGCTAGACTGTAAAATATGATAATGGTGGTCTACGGGGAAAAAGGCTTTTTGGGCTGTAGGGGATTTGGTTGTTGCAGTACTGTGATTTGGTTTTCTATGGTAATTGTGGTGGTGGTACCGTATGTGGCTCTCTTTATATGTCCGTAGTAAACATGGACATAAACAACACGTGATTTTAAATATTTTCTTTTAATTGGCTTTTATGTGGAAGGACATTGGCTAGTTATCAAAAGATACAAACAATGGCTTTTTGGTGAACTTAAAAGAAGATAAAAAAGGTTTTACAAGAAAGCAAAACTTTACTGTTTTCACCAAAACCATCTAGAGAAGAAGAAGAAGCCAGACAACAGGTGTAAACATCAAATCTTGCTCAAGGAAGAACTTTCTTTTTAAAACCAGCTTGTTTCTACTTCAGAACTTTATATAAAGTTAAGTTTACCCAGTGATGAAACTGATTTTATTTGTACAAAAACAGTGACAGTAGTTTCCCCTCCATGAATTTGAGTTCATTCTTTTCAATCAACCTTTATGACCTCAAGAGATCTATTATCTCTGTTTCAGCCAGTGGTTTAGACAAAATCCGGTGACTTTGACTGTGTACACGTGCAAATTATTTAAAACATGTTTTGAATTTGGGCTAAATACCATCTATATGGCATAAATCCAATACCAAATCCTAAAGTGAGGACCCAAGGGTGCCTTTAAATTACAGCGGGATGAGCCTAAAGAGAACAGTTAACGAGCGGTATTCTACAATACTTAATGAGAGGCTCATGTTATATCTAGAGAAAGAACAGACCTTCGCACTGTCTACAAATATAACAAACAGAATTAATCAAAATAAGCCAAAATATGCATGCTTTATCGACTCACAGAAGGCTTTTGATTTGATCAATAGGATCTTGTAGCGTATACATTTATTGAGTATGGGGTGGCGGGGAAATTTAACGGAGCTCTAAAAGGTTTTCACGATAAGCCCATAGCGTGTTTAAGATTGAATGACCATCACACAAGCTGGTTCACATGGAACAACGGCTCATTTGAGATACTGATTTTCTTGTTTATTTTTTAGTCTGTTTGTGCATCTTTCATTTTTTCCTCTTCCACATGTTTTGTTTATGAAAGACCCGAAGATGTATGTAAAACAGTGGTGTCTCGCAATCCCGTGTGGGGTGGGACAAATGTTTGGCATGACACAGAAAAAAGAAATGAATGAACGTGTGTATTGTTTGTAAGCGTGTCCTGTGTAAGGTGCCCTGCTAAGTTCTCTCTCTCTCTCTCTCTCTCTCTCTCTCTCTCTGTCTCTCTCTCTCTCTCTCTCTCTCTCTCTCTCTGTCTCTCTCTCTGTCTCTCTCTCTCTCTCTCTCTCTCTGTCTCTCTCTCTGTCTCTCTCTGAGATGAGACCAAAGATACATTTTCAGCCTTGGTGCCACGATAACATTTTCTTTTCTATTCCTCTGAATCTTTCCTGGATCTTTTGTGAAACGCTGAATTGTCATTATGTTTCTCTTCCTCCGTTTATGTCATCAATTTTCAGCCTGACCATGTCCACAGGAGCAAGGCCATGACTTCGCTCAACGCGTCAGAGGAGACCTCCCCTCCCTCCTTCCCTCTCTCTTCATTTGAGCACAATTTCTCCCACTTTGTCACCCATGACCCTTCATACTCCCCCACATCCTTCCCCACTTCCTCCTTGCTGACGTCCTCTAACTGCACCAGCTCTCCGTCAGCCTCCTCTCCTCCGTACAACTTCTACGCAGTGCTGCTGGTGCTCCTGATCTTCTGCGTGGTGTTCGGTAACGTGCTGGTGTGCGTGGCGGTGTCACGGGAGCGAGCTCTGCAGACCACCACCAACTACCTCATCGTCTCGCTGGCTGTGTCCGACCTGCTGCTGGCCACGCTGGTCATGCCCTGGGGCGTCTACCTGGAGGTGTGTGTGTGTGCATTTGTTTGTGCTTGTATTGATTTATTGTGTTTTTGTATGATCAATGCCCTGACCAAGAAACACACCCTCAGCTTGATGCAGTGGGAACTTATTGGACATAAAAAAAAAAAAAGAAAAAATGCTGTGAAGTGTGTGCTTGTTTATCTAAAAGTTTATTTTCCATTGCAAATACATACAAAACAGATGCCGGGACATCATCTTTCAGAGCAGCAATTACAGAACAGATATTATTGCATATGGCAATTTAAAGCAATTTGATGTTTTAACAAACCGACCAAGGCTGCAGCGTATAATTATTTTTCACATAGATCAATTTTCTCCTTGTGATGGGCATGGACTTGCAATGTCATTAAATTGCTTGTTTTGTCCGAGCAACAGTCAAAAAACCCAAAGATGTTCAGTTTATCTCATTAGACGAAGAAAAAGTGCAAATCTTGACAAACGGTGATCAAAAATAGTTGCAGATGAATTTTCTGTCGATCGACTCCACAGCTCCACGACAAACCGCACAGCTTCCCTGAAAAAGTTGAGTTGTGAGAAAGACGAGCGAAGCTGAAAGTGTACGTGTTCGACTGCTTTGAGGCATATGGTCACAGGAAGACAATGCAATTACATGCAAGATTGAATTCAATAATAAAAAGCCTGTCAGGTTTTTTATATATTCGATTTAATCCTGCAATGACGATGCTAACTGCTTTCTGCCCTCATTATAATGACCCTTTCCTGTGCCCGCAACATTAATGTTGCGTCCTGCATTATTCCAATCCTGTTGCAGCTTTTATAGTCTCTCCGATCGCTGCAACTCACAATTTCCCAGAGCCTGAGGGGACATATTCATTATTTCCCATTTCATCCGACAAACAGACTCAAACCCACGGATAACCAGTTCACTCTCATATAAGACAAAGGAGAACAGAAAGTCGTCTGTTTTAGAAGGTGGAATCGGCAAATGTTTAATATTTTCCCACAAGAAATGACTCCAATGGTTTATCAATCAACAAGATGTTGCCGATTAATTTCCTGTTGATTAGGTAGTTGATTATTTAGTTCTAATTAGTTGTAATTACTTGTACTAATTGTTTTTCAGCTCCAGGATAAAATTAAAAAGAAAATTGAAATCAGTCCTTGGGTGACTGGGAATTACAAAAAACTGACTATGATTATTTAATGTCAGAGTGCAAAAATACTTATTACTACATATACTTTTTGTGTTACCGTAAACACATTTAAAAATATATATATATTTTTTTATTGCGAAATAAAATAGAACTTTCAAAATCTCTTTGGGTAAAGTGGGTCACTTCAGAAATAAATCATTACGGCCTACAGTAAATACCATGTTTTATTTAAATATCTGTTAATAATAATGCTCCTCCACAAGTATTACAACATATTGTATCGGCCAAAGAAGTAAAAAAAAAAAAAAAAGGCAATGGAAAAGTGTATTCATTATTCATTTGTTTTGTTGGAGGTGGTGGGAGAGTGGCGCTTCAGTCTCATCCACTGTGACATCCTCCTCACCCTGGACGTCATGATGTGCACCGCCAGCATCCTCAACCTCTGCGCCATCAGCATCGACAGGTGGATTCTTCCTTTTACTTTACTTTTCTTTCTTTTACGTTTACTAAACTGGGTGTTTTTCTCTCTCTTTTATATTTTCAACTTAGATCAAACGTCTTTCTCTCTGTTCTTACAATTTGAGAAAAAGAAGAAGCTTAGTCAGGATGAATCATTTCACCGTGATTTAAAAATAATCCAGACAGAAATAACAAAGATGACAGTGAATCAATATGTAATTTCTTATCTTTGCATTCTCCCCGACCCTTGATCTTGATTGGCGCAGGTTGGTCTAAAGAAAGAGCTGGCAACACACGTGCCTGCAATAAAAACGATGCATCCATCATGCAGCTGTCACTGAGCAGCAGGACGGTAGCCCCACGTACTCTAGTCATCTGTTTGTCTTCCAGCAGGAAATGACAGGCTTCCATTGCATCTTTCACAATGTCCTTCGTGGCTCAAGGAGACTGTGTTGGATGATTTGGTGTTCCACCTGATGCCCTCTTCAAGGGTCCAGGGGGAGGTGACCAGACGCCCAGGGGGGCGGGCCGTCTGCAGCTGCGCACTAATTACTCTGACAAAGTCACACATTGACCAGTAATTTGTTGCAATAACTGAGGTTAGAGTGTAATTGCATTGTCAAAGCTGTAGACGATAAAATACACACCGCAGTGAGAAAGTTGTCTTGGCTTCATGCCCGAGCTTTTTAAAATAAAACGGTGACTACAAGGTCAAAGTGCTGACAACTTTAATGTGAGGGCGCTTACTGTACATCCACATCCGACTAACAGTTCTAAGAGTCTAAATCTCTTTTACACACATTCCTCCAATTGTGGTTGATAAAAAGCAAATGGAGACATTAGCGTAAACCCAAATATAGTACATCATATTTAGTGTTTCCACGTCCAATATTTCCGAGTGAATGTGCTCTCATATGGCTTCCACAGAAACATGAATGAGCTGCGACTGCGAGTAGGGATGACAATCGAGAACTGGCTCCAAATTGTCCGATCCATCAGAATTGTATGCCTCCGAGGTTATCAGTTCTCTTTATCAATGCTGGCATGTTTTTTCTGACAGTTGCGCATTGCAATAACTCATGCTGCTCCACTGCTGGAAACTTGCAACAACAAGCAGCAGTGTTTCCCATTAATCACCTGGACGTAGGCCGCTATGCTTTCAGAATGAACCGGAAATATGTTTACCCATCTCAACGAGTGGGGTCGGCGCCGTCTGCTGGAGGGATTCAACTCGGCAGGTTCAGGGACGGCCAGTCTGTGTGTGAGGATCCCCTCGTTGGACTGCGCATTTCCTCCGCGGCAGTGCGCCGCCAACGACTCTAGGTCGGCTTGGAAAGCGCGGGGTTATGGTGGCTTGTGACCCCAACACAGAAACAACAAAGACTTCCTGGGAAATAAATCTATTGAAAGCTGGGTTTCATCTGTAGAGTCAAACTCTGCGTTTGGCTCGCTGAAGAAGGCTGCACAAAATGTGTGTGTGTGTGTGTGTGTGTGTGTGTGTGTGTGTGTGTGCGTGGGTGGGCAGTGACAGCTTTTGTCTGTTTGAGGGGAAAACTGCCAATTTTGACAAATGTGTTCCGATGCAGGCACCACGAGTGGGTGTGTGAGGGGCATGCTAATGTATTTTCTGTGTACTTTATGCATCTTTGTGTGTGTGTGTGTACTGTTGCAGATACACAGCGGTGGCCATGCCGATGCTCTACAACACCAGATACAGTTCCAGGAGGAGGGTGGCGTTGATGATTTCTGTGGTGTGGTTCCTCTCTTTTGCAATCTCCTGCCCTTTGCTGTTTGGACTCAACAACACTGGTAACAGTCAAAAAAAAAAATCCTTTGTCTTTTCCTTTCACTACCACTTTCCCTCCACGTCATGAGGTCGATCAAAGATATGAAGCAGAATCCGTAAGTACTTAGCTAATCCGACTGCACTTACACTAGGCTACACGTGATGATTCGACAGCGGATGTGACTGACGTGCATTGCTTTAAATGTTGCTATTGCTATCCTTTTCTTTCGTAACGGATGGTCCAGTGTACCCGATGCTAAAGGAGATAAGAAAGGAAGCACTAAAGCACCTTTCCAGAGAGTTTGACCCGGTCACTCTTCCTAAGCAAAAAACACCATTAGATCGCAGCCTTAGTGCTCGGGCACTCAACAAAGTGGCACCGCAGAAATTCATTCCCATGTCCTCACGACGTAGGCGATGCTGGAAGCTTGATGAGGTAGTGACGAAGTGTTGGCAGCTACACTCTACGGTCATCACTGTAAAGAGACTTGTGTCATTTCTCAACAGCACACGATCACGCGTCATAGCTCACCAGAGGTGAACTTGAAAAGAAATATTGTGTACCTTGTCTCTTCCACTATGTGCAATCCACTGATTGTGGTGATTCCACGGAAATGAATTGATTTTCGGTCCAAAATGTCAATGTCATAAATGCTGGTCTTATTGTGCCCTTAGTTTGAGTTTTCTTGGATGCAGCATCTAGAGCATTAGTTCCCAACCTGGGAATCACTTGATTTCAGGGGTAAGAAAGAAAATATTTTTGTTACACAAAATGATGCTTATTTTTTTCAGACTTTTCTCAAATATTTGCTTTTTCTTTCTCCTTGTACAAAAATAAAACTGGATACTTTCACCTCTTCAGGCCCCTAGAAGTCCTTCAAATGAAACAATCCAAAAAAGAAAAATTCACACTTTCCACACTGAGCCCATAACCTGTGATGACGGGCCACAAGCCAACAAGGTTGGGGGCCCCTGATCTAGACCAGGGGCCCCCAACCACCGGGCCGCGGACCAGTACCGGGCCGTGGATCATTTGGTACCGGGCCGCACAGAAAGAATAAAACGTTTTATTTTTTTTGTGTTGGTAATATTTATTGTAAACATTTTAATGTATTATATTATATATATTACAATTTAATAATAATATAGATAAAGTGTATAATATAAAATGTAATAATTAAATTTACATGATATATATAATAATTAAATGATATGTTTTGCACTTTATTGTGTCTTTAGTTATGCCTGCCCCCCCGGTCTGTAGAAAAATTGTCTTGCATGAAACCGGTCCGTGGTGCAAAAAGGTCGGCGACCGCTGATCTAGAGGAATTATAACATAGGACTTCGTCCACACACTTCAAGTGAAGGTTTGATTTAAAAACTAGTTCAAGAGAAAAGTTAATAGCCTGAGCTGTAATCTCCTTTTTAAGGAACAAAACCACTCATAATTGTCATCCAGCCGCACTTTACAAGACTTAACTTATTCAGAGTAAAAAGGTTTTTTATTTCATTTCCATTAAAGAGTCTTTCCTCTGTAGAAGTAAAGACGGGATGTAGTGTAGAAGCCACTGGAAAGAAAGCATCTTTGGCTACAGTGTGCATAGTTAACATAGTTGCTGCTTGCTCAGAAATGGAGCATATGGCCTGTTTCACACCTATGTAGGTTAAGGCACCAAAAGTATTTTCTTTTAATTTATCCTAATTTGGAAATGGAAGTTTGGGTCCTTCATGGTTTAGTCCAGCTGTTAAGGGATGTTTTTTTAATTTAGCAGCGTTCTGCCAAGTGTCATCGTTCTCTGAGGTGTAATTTACCTCACTAATAGAGCAGCATACACACTTCCTTATGCACACACAGACTCTGCAATATCCTGATCCATCCGTCCCTGAATTTGATTATCAATCTTTGATGATAAAAGAAATCCTGAATCCCGAAAAATCCTGTACGTCTTAACACCACTGAGTCTGCAGACTTCATACTTAAATATCCATAAGCGCAGATAAACGGAGCATTCAGTCATTTCCCCACATGTCGTTCTCATCGAGGGAATGACGGGTGACATCTGTGAGCACACATGATCCTCGACTCATTTGTTCTCTCACGAAAGGAGCAGGAGAGAAAACGCTCGGCTGCTAACCTCCTGTCGAAGTAAAGGCAGCTGCCCGCTTTGCACTGGAAGCAAACTTCTTGAGTATAAGCGGAAAACAAGAAGTTACGTGAGAGTCGACAGCCTCAGTCTTGGGTCAAAACACAGCAAGACACTGAATGATTAAAAATAAATGTTTTTACTCCGCTCAGTAACGGGCTGTTCCAAAGGTCTGAAAAATGGATATTTGAATATCCACATTTTCTGCTGATGAAGATCATGTGATATGTTCTACATATCAATAAAAGCTACTAAATAGACTTTGGTGAGATTACTTCATCCACTGCTGTTACCTCAGCTTTTAAGTGGTCTTGTTTTTTTGTAATTAAAATGTCTTTTTGCTTTATATTTATATGCTGTATATAAATAAATTGATACCATTCTCATGTCCAGTAAATATGCAGCCACAGCCAGGAGACGGCCAGATAGGAAATAAGTGTATTCACCAAAAATGTCTTCAGTATTCCTTTAATATATTTTGGATTAAACCAATAGCAAAAGCAGAAATTGGAAAACCTGAACAGTGAAATCTTCTACAAGTTTTTGTCCGATATTATTAATTCTTTGCATTTTCCTCTTTTTCCTCCCTGCATTAGCCAGCCGGGAAGGAACCACATGCAGCTTTGCCGATCCGGCCTTCGTGGTGTACTCGTCTGTGGCCTCCTTCTACGTTCCCTTCATCGTAACATTGCTGGTGTATGCGCAGATCTGCGTGGTGCTGCGCAAGCGAGGCAGACGCACCGCCCCCCGGCACAGACACGGCGTGCTCACGCAAGGCGGGGCTGAGGCGGGAGAAGGTCATCGACACAGGAAGGTAGACCCACATCATTTGGACTTCGACTGAAAAACAAGTGTTTTGATGATTCTCTAGCCATTCATTTTACAGACTTGTTGCCTGTGTTTTCCCTTTTCTCTTCCAGCAAATTTTGGCATTGATAGATGTTGACCCACTGGCCTGCACCAACATTGATTGTACCGCCAAAAAAGTTGAGATGAAGTCCATAACTTCCACGTGCAGAAATATCAGTTCAAAAGTTTCCAAATCTGCTTTTATTTGATGGTTTTCTTTTCCATCATCCATATTTTAAAACCTCTTGACACACTCCATCGAATATTCTGTCTCAGCTTGTTTTAGCTCTTTGCTGAAGCTATAGGATGTTTACACTGAGGGAAATATTCAAACTGAAGACTCTGCACGCTTCTATCAAATATATGTATGTCTCGATGTCTTTCTAGACATCTGGGAAATCCAGCTTGACATTAAGTGTTTTTAAAAACGTTGGGATCTCCTCTAGAATTTAAAATAAAGTTATGTGGTTTTGAACAATGTTTGACGGCACAGAAGCTTCTGATGTCACGGGTCGTTTTTTACTAAAACAACAATATGAGGGAGTTATTTCCACAGTAAGACATATTAAAAGTCAGTCAACAATTCAATATTTCAAGTAGTTGAAACAAAAGGACAACAGCAAATTTGATTTTTTTTTATTATTTTTAATTTATTTATTAGGCCAGTAAGAAAAGGAACAGCATACACTGGGATGTCTTGACTTGTCTTTTAACTGCTGTCCTCTTTTACAGTGTATGTGTTCCATGTACTCTAATAGACCCCGATCAATACATTCACTATATTAGCTGATTCAAGCTTATCACAGATGTATTGATATGTGTAAGGAAAAAAATAATAGTTTTGTGCTTAAAACAAAGATTGTCAGCCAATGTATTTTAATCAATACAAAAAAATGTTCTCTCCAAATGTTCAATATTGGCATCAACTTCAAAAATCCAGCAGTCATTGGGCTTTTCCCAAGAATATATTTGATATGCTGCCTCCTTCCCTTTCAGAATAAGTGTACACAACCAGAGGATGTGAAGTTGTGCACCCTGATCCTGAGGCCCGCCACCGCAGGCCCTCAGCGCAAGAAAGTGGTGAGTCCCTCAGCTTTACCAATGGCCTCTCGCTCCTCACTGTCACTTTCCTGTCTTTCTCATACAATCTGTTTCTCTGCATTGATGCTCTGCTTGCTTCCTGTTCTCCCTTCTCCTTCTTACATCCACAAACGTCCCACTGAATCTCCTTTTGTTTTTGTCCCCCGACGCTTACCTCCCTCACCACCCTCCTTCCTCCCTGTCTGTGTGTCAGACCCTGGTAAAGGAGGCGGTGGTTCACCCCCTCGAAGTGGAGCCGGGTCAGTTCCTGCCGCAGGCCGAGCAGAACCTGGCTCCTCCTCCTGCTCCCCAGACCTCCTCCCACTCGGGACGGGCCAGGATCTCCCTGGCCATCTCAGTTGGACCAGCCCCGGTTCTTCCCTCGACTGTGACACGATCGGCCCTGATCGCTCGCCCACCCACCCTCGAGGGCGGCATGAGGGGCCGCGAGGGATGGAGGGAGCGCAGTGGCGGGAGAGAGAGATGGGGAATCACCAAGGAGAGGGTGAGAGGAAGGCTGTCACAGCAGAAGGAGCGGAAGGCGACACAGATGCTCGCTATTGTGCTCGGTGAGCGGAGGATAGTGCAGACTGATGAGGTCTGTGTGTGTGTGTGTGTGTGTGTGTGTGTGTTCACATAAGTCTATTATGTGGGGCTGTTGCATTTAATTCCATGTAAAAACTAATGACATAACTCTTAATTTGTTAAATCCAGCCTCACATTACCTTCCACATTTGACATCTCGATGTAGAGGTCATCGTTTTAATTTTTTTGAAACAAAGATAAACCAATACAAAAATCTGGATTAAAATCTGATTATATATATATATTTTTAAAAGATAATTCCCGCACACACTTTTATCACCTCTGCATTGATTTCAGTCAACATTTATATTCATTTTGACACTAAAATACAAAAACAACTTTTCCACAATTTCAAACCAAAGTATATAAGTGTATGCGTGTACACAGAACAAGTTGTGTGCATGTTGCCTTCTATTCTATTTTGATCAGATTTTAAAATAATTTTTGATCCTTAAACACTTTAGTTTAAGAGTTTTTTTTTAATTTTCTACCTATTTTAACTTACTTTCTATTACCAGAGGCATCGTGTAAACTGCTCATTAAGATCATCACGTTTTTTTACTTTTGTAAAAAGTAAACACAACGAACTTTGGCTGCATGAGGACAGAAATATAGTTGAATATTTGCTTAAAATAATTTTTTTTTTAAACTGAAAACAACAGGCCTATTCTAGATGGAAGGATTTGAAAGCATATCTGGAGAAAGTTTTAATTATTTCAATCAAAAACAGATAAATCATTTAAATCTGTCAAATCATCCATGGCACCAATCTTCATAGCCTCAATAATTTTCATTTGATTGTATTTTTATTTCTCACCTACCTCATTTGTTTTGTGATTAATGTGAATTGGCTGCTGTAAAACTGCTGTTGGGCTTGATGAAGCTCTACATTTATCTATTCATGTATTGTTTCAGCAGTTTCATGGCTCTGTGCGAAATACAAATGCAGCGGTTGGCGGGATATTTCGATAATTGCCTCCTCTAATCCACTCCCTGTGACTGTTTCCAAGGTGTGTTCATCATCTGCTGGCTGCCTTTCTTTCTGACCCACGTGCTGAAGGCCCACTGCAGGAGCTGCTGTATCTCGCCCTCACTGTACAGCGCCGTCACCTGGCTGGGATACCTCAACAGTGCCGTCAATCCTGTCATCTACACCACCTTCAACATTGAGTTTCGCAAAGCTTTCATCAAGATCCTGCACTGCTGAGAGCTGGAGAGATGCGAAGCCTGACGTTGGTTTGATCTGAGGTGAGAGAGACGAAGAGAGAGAGAGAGAGAGAGAGAAGTTGTTGTCAGTGTTGATACACAGGAAGGGCAATAGATTGGACAGTTGAGGAGTCAAGTGCAAGCTTCCTGGGAAGTTTTAGACGAGAGACATGTAACCCGCAGCTCGGAGAAGAATGAAGAAAGACAGAAAACATGGCATAGAGAGAATGAAAACAGGCAATAGACGATCATAAAAAAAGAGAGCGTGTGACATGTAAAAGACAGCTACAAGAACCCAAACAGCGCTGGATATATTTATGGAAAAGAAGACATGCACTGTGCTGTGTACATACAGTCTGAAAGGGGAATATGTGAGGACTGATCTCTCCACAGTATCCTGACTCAAAGACTCTCTGAGACGTGACTTGTTTTCCCAATACTGGATTTGTGTCAGACTTTCGCTCTTGTATTTTCCTGTAATCTTGACAAACGGCGTCTTGTTATTTGTTTGCATGTGCTCGCCTTTAGAGGACTGGAACAAGTCGAGGCAAAGAGAAAATAACTTTGCCCAGCACAAAAGTTTTTTTTTTTTTGCTCAAGGCTCGATCATTTTTTGAAAACCCACTAAAGTTACATCAAGGCAGAATTATTTATTTTGTGATTGAGCGCGCATTCAAAATCAGACGACTCTTTTTGCTTTAAATAAGCATACATGTATTCGGTCTTGTAAATAATCATTTCACTGGTTTAGAAGAGGAGTCACAAGTATAAAGTACGCTTTGCTAACTCTATTCATCCCAAAGGATTACTCTTTTTTATTTATTTATTTTTTATTAAACCCAAGATGCTCATTATACATTGTATTCTGGTAACATAAAATGAAATAACTAGAATAGAATAAATAAACATACATATCTGCAAAGGAAAATGAGTTTGATGCTTGAATGAAAGCGCAAACAGTTATAAAATACAAGCAATTTGCAAATGATTTTTTCATAGGATTGTAACGTCAATTTTACTCACCGTCTGCAGTGACACAGAGGTAGTAAAAAAAGCACTAAGAGCCCCTGTGACTGTAAAGTAACGCGGGTATTGCACACATTTTAACAGTTAGTATTCAGACAGAACTCTGCGTGCACACTGAGGATTTTGGATGAGCCTTGTTTTATTTAAAGCCTGCATCCGTAGTGTCAACAAGGTGAAACATCTCTCCAAGGGCCTTTCCCCTGTTGTTTATACTTAGATTGGAAGACAGAGTGTGCAGGCATGTGTGTGTGTGTTGTTACATATCATTTACCAAAAGATTTAAGCAAGTTGTGTTGAATATTTAAAAGAGGATTTGGCACCGGTCCTGAAAGATATATTAACTAAAACCACATCCTGCCACTGAACATTGGTAGAACGTTGGTTCAATTGCTTTGACTCCTGTTACAATTATGGTAATACTGTGGTACCAATCGATGCTATTAATAGAATTTCTGGGGGCAAAACACAGTCTGTGATCCAAACAAATTCATTTTAAAGGAATAGTTTCACATTTGGCGAAATATGCTTTTCTTGCCAAAAGTGAAATGAGAAGATTGTTACAACCTGGAGCCAGGAGACACTTAGCTTAGCTTAGCTATTATAGGACTATAGAGGCATTTCTAGGTAACCTACAAATTGTATCATCGCATTAATTATCATCTCGCCAAAAAGATCTAATAAGTTTGGTTTACCGTCTGTGACTGACAGCTTCCTGACAGTAACATTGCTGTCCTGTCAGTAAAACCCTCTGATGCCTTGCTGCGCAGGATAAAACAAATGCTATTAAGTTGCAAATGCTGCTGCACCTCGAGGGCTGCTGTGGAGAAGCTGAACTAGAGGCCCTTCTCTCCTTCCCCGCTGATACCAAGCGGAGAGGAAGCTGGCAGAGCTGTACGTATCTGAGGAGTTCAGATTGATGTGAGTTGCCAGTCAGCCTGATTGGAGTAAACAAGGACTCTGACACCAATATGGGAGCAAATGAAGCCTGCATGCTTTATTTATTCATTCATTCAGTCAGTGTCATGTGCAGATGGGGAGGGTGCGACTCCATGCTCACATTATCAACAACAAGCAAAACTCTGTCATTTTTAAAACTTCATCAAAAGAATTTTTGTGGTGTCGCAACATTTTTGGTTGATTAGACAATTCTTTTTTTTCAAACAATTTTCTTCCCACAAATTTACATGAATATATGAACCTGTGTATTAATTGAATAACTCAGTCTTGAATGCACAATAACAGGGTAGCTATGTTTATACATGGCACTAGGCTCAGTTTAATATAAAACACAATTTTTAATTTGTTCATTTGATTTATTCATGACCAGACACCTGTACTAAATAACTAATAATCCTCCCATCAGCCTCAGCTGTACTTTGTGTTTAGCGCTAATGTTAGAATGCAAACACAGTAAACTAAGATGGGGGAACAAGATCAACATTAAACCTGCTTAACGTCATCATGTTAGCATGCAGACATTAGCATTTAGCTTAAAGCCTCACAGAGACGATAGCACTTTCCTTCTTCATTTTGTGAAATGTCTGTTTTTTTTGTTTTTAAATCATACAAATGTGATATTCTTTTTGTATGCCTTTGTTTTGTGACATTTCACCTCTCCGCTTGCTGTTGTTTCCGTAAATTATGGGTATTTGTTTTGACATATTACTGTTATGGTCAGCTTTCAGTTTGTTTTTGGGAAACGCTGTCAATTTGTTTTGTAAAATTTGTTGTGCACCATGTTCTCCATAGTGCAGACGCAGTGACATACCCGCCCACAGGTGGTGCGGTCATGCCTCCTCCGCCATGTTTGGCCTTTGAAGTGAACCCTGCAGTGTAACCTAAAAGATGCTGAGTAACACTACTGCTGGGCTTCCTTGTTGCGGCCAGCACCTCGCACTGTCTGAGGCAGTAACGTGATAGGACGAACAAAATACCCTTGAGGAGGCTGGACACACACACACACACACACACACACACACTGGTACACACGATTACGCCTCTTCAGATTCATAATAGGAGTATGATTATTGGATACATATCTTTCGACTGAGAAATTGAACTCCTTGACTCTGTGAATGTGTGTCTGTCTGCGCTGCCATTATGTAGCTCAGTACTTGTGAGTGGGAGCAACTCGTTGGGGTGGTGTACATTACCCTCTGTTGTTAAACTCTGACCCGAGCTCACAATTATCCCCATGCATATTTCATAGACGCCCGATGACAAGAGTGCACGTATCCGTTACTGACCTGACTGTTATCGCCTCGCCTGCTCTGACCAGAGGAGAAAGATTAAGTTGAAGAGGGAAGAAGAGTAGACTGGAAGGAGAAGGAGGAAGATGATGAAGGGGGTGACAATGACGGGATTAAGTGGTAACTGAGGAGAGGAGGAGGAGGAGGAGGAGGAGGAGGAGGAGGGCGGTAGAATCACAAGAGAAGTGGCGACACACTGCTGAACCTTGTGCCATCTGGAGATGATGGATTCACAGTAACGGAGCACATATCTCTGGATTAAAGATGCACCAGAGCAGGCGGGCATCTTCGGTGTCTTGTCGCTGACGGTGCGGCAGCGATGCATTTCTTATCCCCACTGTGGTATAAACCTTGTTTAATAAGCGTGGAGGACACGCACTCGGATGAATAATCCAGCGCCAACAAATGAGGCTGACTCGTGCAAATCTGTACGGCTGATATCCAGGTGAGAGCTCTTGAAACATGTTTGGAGTACACAGATGAGATGTGATGGAGGGTGTAGTGTATAGTATATGTATGTAGTATATTGACAAATGTGTTCAATCACAGAGGTCCTATCTCGCTGTTATTAGTAATCGATGGAGGTTAAAACAGCGTTCGTCATATAACTCTTTTTGTGGCCCTTTTTTTCCCTTTCCTCATGAATTACATTTTTGTTTCTGATTTTTATTATTTAAATGTTATCTTAGTCTTTTGGGAAATTCCGTTTAATACTGCCTCACAATTTAATTTAATTAGCAAGATCAACTCTGACATTTGCTTAAACGGAAGCAATTCACGCGTAATGCAACAGAATGGAAATGCACCTTTTCAAATGCCATATTAAAGAATATCAACAGTCATATCTTAAAGTTACTCACAGAAGCACTTTTTGTGTCTTTTGCAGGACTCAGCTGAGGTTTCAGTGTTTCCTTCCATGTCCTCGTCCCTCTGCTCAGCTCAGCCATGTCTGAAATCCAGCAGATCTTATCCAAACCAACACACATATGCTGCTAATCCGACCCCAAAAGCTATACACTATCACGCTAAAGAACATGAACCCTAACGTTAAACAGGCTTTGCATGTCATGACAGCCACCAGCGACTTTACAAGGATGGATTCGGAGGTCCAAACAGGCAGCACTTCTGATGCACAGCAGCCAGTTGTTGCGTCAATCTATGCCTCCCTTGAGCTCTGGTCATCAACGTCTTTTCAAAGTCCAACCAGTCATGAGGTTTTGAGTGTGTCCTCTCTGGTCCCTTCCACAGTCCTCACACTCGTACCTCATTATAAACCCCCAGTTAATGGAAACTTGCACCCAGAGCCTCCATGTTTTTATGAGATAACATCAGAGCCTCGGCTTCAAGGAACTTCATCTTCTCCCTCTGGTCCCTCAGAGGCCCAAGATCAAAACACCCTGCCTTCACCACTTTCTTGTAGTGATAATTCTCAGGAAGTTTGGCCGAGGAAACCGTCAGATGGAGGCCCACTGGAGGAGGGATCAATAGGTCTCATGTTACCCAAAGATCTCCCTGATGAAGAGCAAGGTATGCAAATAATTAGGGGAGTTGGTTGAATGTGGAGTTTTGATGAGGCCCGACATGGACTCTGCTTTGAAC
Organism: Bovichtus variegatus; assembly: GCA_943593645.1. Classification (NCBI taxonomy): domain Eukaryota; kingdom Metazoa; phylum Chordata; class Actinopteri; order Perciformes; family Bovichtidae; genus Bovichtus; species Bovichtus variegatus. Next base: position 1,277,272 of record CALSCE010009506.1, read on the forward strand.
CAACACAGTCCCAAACCACTGCGGCATTAAACAAACCGTGATTAAAACACACAGCACGTCTGAGTGACACCCACTATATGGCCAAAGGTTTTTTGACCACCGCACAATAAACTCCTGTGTGATAGTTGAACCTTTCATTTAAAAACCATTGGCATTAATCTGCTGCTATAAAAGCCTCCACTCATTTGTGTCAGGCTTTCCATAAGTGGTTGGAGCCCGGCTCTTTCCCCTCTTCCCATTCAGCCACAAGTGCAATCGTACACTGTTTGGTCAAATGTATGTGGATATCCTTCGCATACTTTTGTACGCCAGTGGTTTCTCCCCTGTGGTTAAAATTGAAGGAATTTCCGAAAGGAATGTTTTGACATTTTGTGACACTTACAGTATTTCTATGGCTGTTGTGAGGTGACTATGTTGCCGATGAAATGAACATTAAACACACACTCGGGTTCTTCGTCTGCACAGGCAGGCCTGTACGTTATGCTGCCCTGGCTGCTATTTTCTTTTTTTCCGTGTTTCCACTGCATGGTAAGGCTCTGCTCAATTTGACTCACTTTTGGTACCAGTTCGTTTTTCTCTAATTTTGTTTTCCACCACGAAAGGTACCCCCTCAGCGTACTATTCTCACGATATAGCATCTTTTCTGCTAATTCAATAAATAAAAAGTTTATATGTAATTACCACAAGGTAGAACCTATGCTATATCGTTCCAGACATCATTATCGAGATATAAAAGTACCGATGTCATGGTAGAGGATTTTGGCCATTTTGCCCAGCCCTACTTCATCAACAAGCAAACAGAGGAACGTCTGTGTTTCTCCCATTGTATGGCGAGGTAAACGTAGTGTGTCAGGCGCAGTTTTTTTTCCATTATTTCAATTCTGGGTTGAGAGAACAGTATTTAATCGGTTTGTGCAGGATGTCCCGTGTCGCGCTAGTGACGGTTCTCTCTGACCAATCAGCGCTCTGCAGTGTTTTAACTCCACCTTCTAGTATCGCTTCAGGTACCAAAAAAAGTACCAGGTAGCATCCGCAACTTTTGCCAATGGAAAAAACAAAAAAAGAGCGAGTCAAGTTGGAAATGCAGCATTTAAGTCTCAAGTTTTATCCTTTATACTCACAATAATAAACAGCAAAGATATGGCCCAAGATTTCACCACTTGCTATATAAAACAGTGAATATCTGCCTTGCCAGTTCTTCAAAGTTGTTGAAGACATTTCTGCTCCATCTCCTGTCAAGATCCTATTGGTACAATTGTCCCCTACACAAGCTTTGTTTTGCACATTAAGTGTCTTACCAGCAAGATAAATCATTGCCACTGTTCCCATAGGATTGTTTCCATTGTGCACTCTCTCCCTTCTGGAAATAATTTCTTCATGTAAGCTATTTTTCAGGCTGTCCTGAGAATGCAGCCTTGACCCATTGCTTCCACAAAATAACAGAGCCATCCATATGTTCCTGACTCCAATTCCCCCTTCTTTCTTTTGTGGTTTCTTATCAGCTCTGAGACAAGACAGATGCAATAACATTTCTCAGAGTTCACCAAAACAGTGCTGAGGAAGCTGTTTATAGCCTTAGTAATAACTTCATAGTGTGGGAGAGGGCTAGTGTGCAATCTATTTTATTGCTATTCAACCTTAAAATGTCCTTTGATATTATTGGTCACAGTATAAACGACTCATGGCGACAGATTTCTCGAACCACCCTAGATGGGATTACATCACATCTAACAAAAAGAAACACAATTGATTTTCTGCTGGGGAAAATGTTTCATCATTTCCCAGAGGTCCATTCTCTGACCTATGATTCTGATTATCCCTCGCAGGTTTATCTTATGATATGCCATTTTAATTGTGCTTTTTACCTATGCCATGTCAGCCACGTAGACAGTTTGATCCATCTAATGATAACTATTATAGTCATCCATCAATTGTCATGCAAGAATCATTGTCTTGCAATTTGACTTTATAAAAGAGAAATTGACACATACCATTTAGTAAACCAAAGTGCCATGGCGCATGTTAAGCAGTTCTCAGCGTCTCTTTTCTCCTTCTTCAAACTCTGCCCTAATCCGGTCTGTTTATCGTGTCATGATTTTGAAAGAATTATAAAAAAATGAAAGGCTTTCATCTCATTGTCTCTCATATGTCTCAGCTTCAGGCACGAAGTGGAGGATAAACCCAGTTTATTAGCTTATCCTCGATTTACATAGGGTTTTTTTTTTTGTCTGGTGTATATTTTTACAGCCTATATTCCTAGCATGCAATATGTCCCAGAATGGATGGAGAATCAAACTGATATGTTATACAAAGACAAGAAATACAGGCGAAGAAGCATAAATTACCTCCCAGATGCTGCCGAGAGGCTTTTATAAAAAAAAAAAATTTTAAACTGGTGGGAGTTTCTATGTTACACAAGCGCTCGTCCGCCTCAGGTGGCTGTCAGTCAAGTGTAAAATTGATTTCAATATTCTTTACCTACAAGGCATTGCATGCAGCTCATATTTTACCTCATATTATGAATGTGCTCAATTCACCCAGGTCCTCTGAACGGAGACTTTTGATGATACCCTCGGGCAGCTTGCCTCTAAACTCAAGACTGATCAGCTCACTCTGTTGTTTTGAGAATTTACTTCCAACACACCTTTTCTGTCAGGCGTTCTCTTCCTCTGTGATTGGTGTTATTTATACATTTTGCACTGTGTATTTATATATTTGATGTCGTTTTGCTTATGTGTGCTGTATAAGTTATGTTTACTCTCTGTTAGCATGAACTATTCCAAATCATAAAACGATCTAAAGTGGATATAACTAATGTATGTACTTAGTCTTCAGCCCCCCTCGGCTTTATGGAGCTTTAAAGGTAATCCCTGACTTTACTTGTTAGAGGCCAATAATGATATACCAATGCTGCAACACATAGTGCTGAATCAAAAGCACAACCTTGATTCAAGGCCTATATGGTTTCAATATGTATTTATTTGTCTAATTATCTATTTATAGATTCAGAGCCTCAAGCCTGTTCGTCTCGTGAGCTGCTACTGATCGTGAGCTTCCCCATCCTCGTCCTCAAACTGGTCATCACCTCTGCTCTCTTAGGTAACCTACTGTACCTCATTTCAAATTCAGTTATGAGAAAATCTAAATGATTGGGTTATACACATTCAAAGTTAATATGTCCTCGCTCAAGCAGTCTCTTGAATATAGAATTTATTTAAATGATTTGTCAGGAAAACCATCAAAGGTCGATGTGGGGTCTAAATCATTTGCACAGTCCTTATTGTTTCTTTATTTATGGAGTCTGGTCATTTAGAAAATGTGGAACGGTAATGTGTGTATTGGGAGTTTCGATCATTTGAATTCTGTGACAAATCTGGGATTTAATTCTTTAATATTCCGGTTAACTTTGCTCCTCATGTCACTTTTTTTTTTTTTTTCTCCTCTCTTGAAAGCAGTCAAGTTCCTGGTATTCCCCTCTGAGTTAGGTGAAGCGTCTCCTCTCTGTGGTGTGAAGGGAAACTGCAGTGTCCCTACTGAGCTGCCTTTTCTGTCCAAGAATCCAGTGAACCAGACAGAGAACATCACTGCAGGTAAAAAAGAAATATATATATATATATATATATTTATATAAATTATACTGGCTAAGTGCTGTGGGGATTCTATTATTAATGACATTCTAATTCTCTGCGAATCCATTTTGGACAGAAGATTATTACACATCCATTATCTGTGTGGCAGTTATGGCCATAAGTTTTAATAGTCTAATCATGGAAGGGCATTACTGAAATGTTACCATAATCATTCACTATAGTATATTAAACGACTAATATACTTTTACTGAATTCAACTATCTTTGTAGACGGTGTATATTTCATCTTTGGCTCTTTTCATTTTGCGTACGTCCCTTCTTTTTCCATCTTCTCACACCCAGATTGCCCAGTTCTCTTCAGTGATGGCCGACGTATTGTTGGGGGGACGTTGGCGGCCAAGGAGAAGTGGGTCTGGCAGGTCAGCATGCAGTGGAGAGGGAAACACGTCTGTGGCGGTGCCATCATCTCCCCTCGCTGGGTCATCACTGCAGCTCACTGCTTTGTTGAGTAAGAGGTGGACATGGGGAATGAAAGTGTGAAAGATGGGGAAGCTCAAAGTTAGAGGTAACTAGCTAGTGCTACACCCTGTCTGCATGTCTACAGTCCTCAGTAGGGAGGGCTGAACTCAAGACCAAAAGAGTCAGGTCCAAGTAAATTGTATGTTCAGATTGTGTCAAGTCAAGAGACGTATCAAGTCAAACACCCTCAAAATAAATTGAGGGCGTTTCAATTCCCCCACCAGCGCATTTTGCACATTTTGTACAAAGAACAGTTTCTTGAACATCACAGTTCTATATGCAGGGGCTCTCTATAACCCTTGAACATTTAATTCTTATTTTAAGCACCACTTCAAACTATAAACAGCTCATTAAATTGTTGTCTTGTCTTGTGCTGTGCTGTGTTGAAGCAATCTATTTACTTGCATCTATTAAGCAGTTAAAGAAAGTAATTGCAATGACCCGATATTATTGTAATAGTATGTCGTAGTAATATTTAGAGCTGCAAAGATGAATCGATTAGTTGTCTTTTTTTCTTTTTTTTTTTTTTTTTTTAAGAGAAAAAGGTCAAATTATCTGATTCCAGCTTCTCATGTGAATATTTTCTGGTTTCTTAACTCCTCTATGACAGTTGACTAAATATATTTGAATATATTATATTATATATTATATATATATATTGAATTGTGGACAAAACTCATCTTGGGCTTTGGGAAACACAAACAAGCATTTTTCACCATTATCTGACACTTTATAGACCAACAACTAATCGATTAATCGAGAAAATAATCAAATTAATCGACAATAGAAATAATCTAATAAAGTTGCAGCCCTAGTAATATTATAAAGTAGCACGTTTAAGGATTAATAGTGTCACTTTCTTCCTCCTAAAAACCTGAAACGCTGTTTGAACGCACAGTTTTTGAAACCACTATCTGAGACGTCTATATACAATACAATACAATATAAAATAGATCCGTTACAGCAGGCATAAAACAGTCTGTCCTTGGCAGAAATTAGAATTACATATAGTTTTTGTTCAGAGAGATGTATGTGTTTTGCACACTATTTTATTATGTTGTTTCAATTTATGCCAGTATTACATACAGCATACATTAGTAACAACACTGCAATTGTCATCCAACAATTGAGCGGTGCACACTGGGGCCACTGAACATGAGCTCAGACTATAAACGTCTGTGTCTCACGTCTGTGTCTCACGTCTGTGTCTCACGTCTGT
>CALSCE010009506.1:1292383-1307532 GCA_943593645.1 Bovichtus variegatus
TAAATAAAAAAAAAAAAATATATATATATATATATATATATATATATGAATAGTTATCGCCATTTGAAGTGCAGCTACTGATGTCATTGTGATAATGCTTAAAGTAAAAATGCAATCAGTTCTATTTTAACTATAAAAAAAAATGAGTGCTAAATATCTGTACATGAGGAAAAACCACTATTAATATTTTTGTATTTTGATTAAATTGTAATGTGACTTACTCTATTCAGCTGTGTTATGTATCAGGGAGGAAATCTACGAGAAGGAAAGCTCAGATAGGAATGTTCCATTCAAGGTTTGGTTTAGTATTCATGAATGCTTGGACTGGGACAATTGAGTTCTTCCACATGGCCTTTCCAGTGATTCCGGACACTATTAGCCAAGGCCTCACACACACACACACACACACACACACACTGCCACAGCCTTTTTTGCATAGCAGGAAAATCAAACTACGCTATTTGCATTCAGAAACTCTGAGGGCCAAGTTTCCATTGCCATGTGTTTGGGCTCTCATCTGTTCCTCTAGATGTCTAATAGACAAAGGGTGTTTATTGAAATGTGTATCATTATCTCAGTAAGATATGAAGAAGAGCATCCATGCTAAGTATCAACAGTGAAGTCTGCGTCTGGGTTTCCAGATGTTCTGTACATGCGGTGCAGAGCCTGCATTTAACAGCTCATCAGCCAGTAAGACGGGTTTGTTTGGGAGTGTCGGCCTCTGACTCAGCCACATGCCTCCGCTTGAGAAACTTGTGATGGTATGCTGTATGATGGTGTCGACTGAGCGTTTAAGGGCCAGTATCAAAATGTTTCTATTGAGCGGTTTTCAAGCGAATCTAAACATTTCTCCTCCTTTGCCAGGATTTAAAGGAGCACTCCACTGATCGTACACAGTTCAGTTCACTTGTCTTGGGGAAAACCACTCACCAGTGAACACACTCGTAAAACTGGGGGTGTTGAGTTTGTACTTTGGAGGACGTGGGTGTTACATGTCTGATTTTGTAGTAATGGTTAGGGAGGATCCTCCATCATACGTTGGATTGTTCACACTCTGGATCGCACTGACTGACCTTATGAAGCAGATCCCATATCGGCCATGATGTGACCAATCCTCATTAAATACAGTTATTTTTCAATGTAAAAAAATAAATAAATCAGTGGTTCCTCTCAGTTAGTTATTATTTAATCAGTTTTTTTTTTAGAGTAGCAATCCCTAACCTCATGTTACATTCAAATGATCCTAATGAGTTTTAATTAATTCACTTAAGAAATAATTATATGTATGCCCCTTTTTTTTTCAGAATTAATGAAATTATCTCAGAATTATGAGAAGTTTTCATGGACAAAAAAATTCAAATTAACGATATACTTCAAAATCCCAAGAGAAGCTCTCATGTACTTGCCAATATTGTCCTGATACACAGTATATCGCTCTGCTGTAGTCAATCCGATCCAGTTCCTCTCAGCTGCACTTGTTAGTGTTACTTCGGTGGGCCATTACAGGGATATCTTTGATGTTTTGAAAGTGAAAGGCCTGCCAAGTATTAAACTCCTCAAAAGACGCACAGCAACTTTGTTATAAATAAAAGACGAAGACTTGTTTTAAGAATAAAAGAAAGTGTAGGCTGGAGAAAGGTTATCTGTCTGTGGGTGTTGGCTGGTCACATGCAAGTTAATACCGTACACACACACACACACACACACACACACACACACACACACACACACACACACACACACACACACACACACACAATCTACCAGCTGTCTCTGTCAGCACTTGAGACAAACAACATGATTTAGACAGCCTCTGCCTCACCTCCGTGTCCTCGCCGACAGACACCTGCATTGTACTTTTTTTATTCAAAACAGGAGGCGTGTGAACATTGTCGCCATCAAGCTGAAGATATGTTGTTTTAGAGACACGTGGTTTCCACGTAACATGGTCCTATTCTCTCGATCCTGTTTTGCCGCTGGGAATCCAAAGGTGCCAGCTGTCCTTTCACCCAGTCTGTGTCACCCATCTGCCAGCCCTCTTTCAGTGTCTCCCTCAGCCCACTTACACTGTGCCACCATGAACCTGCTGCCCATTCTCTCTCACACCGTCCGCATGTCACTGGAGAGAATCTATTACACTAGCAGCTCATTCAGAAAGAGCTGTAAAGAGGCCCGTCAGGGCGATAAAGCCCTCAGAGAGAAGAGCCGATTCTGCCCAACAGACCCTAAAGAAAAAAACTGAAGAAGTTTGGAGTTGGCTACAGGAATTCACATTGCTTTGTTACGCAATGGTAAATTTACAGTGACTGTGTAATACTTTATGGTATTTTAATCTACTGGGATCAATATAAGACCGCTGTAGGGACTTAAACTGTTACTCGTATGTGTACATACCCTCAGTCATCCAGGTCACGGGACTTCTTGTAGTAGTAAGTCACACTGACTTGATGCTCATGAAATATAATAATAGTATGTTTTATTATATGTATATACCACTATCATATCCTGCAGGAACTTTAGATGAGTTTGTTGTATTCCATAGTAACAATGAAGCACTTTATAAATGTTCATCGTGGTTTTTCTTTCGGGACTTCGTGAGTGAGCTTATAGTGAATGGTGCATGTGTTAGCGCTGTAATATTCCTGTGTTGCACATACACTAAAATGGCATCTGTGTTCGGGGAGAAGGGGCTCAGTTGTAACGCTCCTTTCCCTCCATATGGAAACATGGCTTAGTGACATCTCTCAGCCCCCTCGTTTTCAGTTTGCACACCAAGAAGAAGCACCACTCAAAGTGTACTGTTTGTTTTTTTATTTACATTTGTTTAAGAAGAAGCCTTCATGCTGTCTGAAGCCCTGCACACCTGTGGTAAACCCAGGCAGGTGATTTAAATGAGTTTGTCTAATTAGACCTCAGCTGTGTCTGAAGTCACTCCCCATTTTCTATACAGCGCACTACATTTACTTTACAATGTTATTAGGTTTCTGTTTACGGGAAACAAATCTCTGCACAAAGTGTTAAACTGTGTGTACCCTTGCCAAAGAAACCTGAGTTTGTCACGCTCAGCCATGGCTTTTATTTATGATTTAGCATCTTGCGCCTGAAATGCTTGGAGGTCGGAAGTTTTAACTAAATTTGAACTGAGAAAAATTCCGACCTCCGAGTTGTCTGGACGCAGGATATATGATGCACTGAAAAATTCTCATGAAGGAAGAAAAATAACATTATGCAAACAAGTCCACAAAGCAATGCTGAGCCATATTTTGTAGACGTGAAAATTTGCAACAATAACGGAAAACTTCTATAGTGAGTTGTGCGTAGAATTTGGAAATGTCCAACATTGGCGCCCCCCAGTGGAAGTATCAAAAACACACTGATAATTGAAAAACAATTCAAATTCATAATAATTAGTTATTAGTTAAAGTGTCGAACTCTTATTGTCTTCCTCACACATTTTGTGAGAACGTCTGAGAGAATCAGGTTCGAAGGCACCTCATCAGTGCGTGATGGTAAAAGTTTACTCTTCGGGCTTCATTAGACAGCGATGACCTTTTATTTTGTTAACACAACATTGATCCAGGTGACAATAGTATTTGCATGGTAAACATTTACAGTTACTCCCCATGCTGTGCTATATTTGACACAATGTGTTTGTAAAGTTTGAATTGCAATGTATTGTACAATTTATAAAAAAAGAGTGATTTTACTACATTCTCATCGGCACAGGCCGAGATGCCCCGAGCCAGAACCTCTGTGTAGACTAGAGGCTATAAAGAAGTAAAAAGGAAAAAAAGTCATAAAAAACAAGAGAAATTCTAAACATTCACTTTGAGGTTGTCACTAGAAAGAACCCACCATGAAAACTTAAAAAGGAGCGTTAACTCTTCAAGGTTTCTCTAGGATGTATTATTCTGTTTATATTAAACGGGTTTGGAAACTACCGCAGTACATTTACTCAAGTACTGTTTTGAGGTACTTGTACTTTACTTGAATATTTCCATTTTCTGCTACTTTAGACTTCTACGTCATTACAATTCAGGAGCATTATTGCTCTTTTAGGTTACTAGTTACTTTTCAGATTCTGTCATTCTTATAATACAAAATAAAATCAACAAATACTATTAATATGATGTATTGTCATAGGTTAAGATAACAACTTTATTTATCCCCTGCATTTATTTATCCACCTTTGCCAGATGCAATATTACATTCATATACAGAGGCATTCATAAGTAATTATAATTCTATAATATATTATTCTGAAATGGGCCATTCTGCATAATGTATGTTTGGTACATTAAGTATGTTTTAATGCTAAAACTTAAAGTAAAAATGGAAATGTATGACTTTTACTTGTTTACCTGTTAATTGTCATGTTTTACTATGTTGTATGTTTTATTGCTTGGATTTTAATGAAGCCATTTCTTATTTTCTTTATGATTAACACTTTTTTATAGGACTATGTTGTTATTTTTGCCCTGCACAGCACCTTGTACACATTGCTTTGGAAAAGTTATATATGAACACAGTTACTATTATTGCTATTTTTAAAAGTATGTATTAATCACTACATTGGCTCAAGTACACGATCAGAGTACTTCTTCCACCACTGATATTAAAACCATGTACCGCGGACCCTCCTCCTCCACATGTGGTCACTTATTCAGCTCAGGATTGGACCAAATGACCTTTGTTCTCTTAAAAAATGTGGAGGAAAAAAAAAAAAGAGAAGAAACATTTGCAACTGACCAACTCTATTATAAGTAGCACTGTACAATATTAAAACACTCCCCTGGGAGCTTGTCATGAGAAGTATTGAAGTGGCCTTCTACTTCACAGCGCACTGGCAACATGCCTGGATGACTCTTTAGCTGAGCCACTCCACAATGAGAAAGCCCCGTCAGTTCCCAGAATAGAAATCCCATTTCGGTGCGGGACTTGAACTCTCACTGTTTGTCTGCACAGCACAGGAACCGACGGTGAGGTTTACCTCGCACTAAAGGGATATGGGGCTTTTCGTTTATGCCTACAACACAAAACACTTTTATTAGTCGGCTCCCCGCCTCCGTCGTCGCCCTCCGCGTGCAATTCAGTTCAATCTCACCTGTTGACGCCGACAGCAGCTCACACTGCTCTGCTCTGTTTGTTTTTTCTTCTTCTTCTTCTTCTACTACTTTTCCTGGGAGGGATTGAATCCAACCAGGTGAAGATACCGAAGGAAAAAGGGGGAGATAACGTGTCTGTCAAGAGTCGGTGAGCGAGAGGAAACTTAACACGACCCTCACTTGTGTGTCTGAAAGTGAAAGCGCTTTAAAAGTTTGCTGAAGTGACGTTTCGCTCCAGTTTCTTTTTTTTTTTTTTTTCTTCCGCGTTTCCTCCCGTCAACTTCGTCCCGGCTTCGACGTTATGTCATGAATTGGAGGACTTGTCGTTAGGCTGGAGCACGTTTTCCGGGTAAGACCTGTTGTTTACTTTAATATCTGTGTGTTTAATATAATTTATTTTATTTTTTAAAGTCAGAGCTTCTTCTTGCTCACAGCGCGTGCAATTCCTGTTGTAAATAATACCTCCCACGCGAGATGCTCTCATGGACGTTAACGTGTTCCCGACATGGGAGAGTTAGGAGACCCTCTGTAGACTCCACCACATATACTTTTTAATCTCTCTGTACCCATAACAAAAGAGCAATTAATACAGCTTTTTCTTCCTTGAAACTAATTAATCAATTTCCTATTTTACAATAAAAGTCACTTGCTTTTATTGTAAAATAGGAAATTGATTCATACAAAATTATGCCAGGTCCTGCCTTTTGGACCAAATTCACGCCTAATTAATTAAGCTCATCCATTTCTTATCTGTGACAAATAGTCCCAGTAACTTTCTCTGAGCTAAACTTCTGTTTCTCCGTCAAACCTTGTCCCATGACAATAACTCCAGGTTACATAAATGACCCTTTTGTTTACAATGACCCTGAGATATCTCGCCTTTTTATCCCTCCATCAGCACGCACAGGGTAAACAGAGTGGGTGGGAGTGTAGGTTCAGGGAGGATTGTGAGGAGAGATTGCCTTGGGTTGGGAGGGTTTGCTGTCTGGAGAGTTCTGCCTTTTGTTGTCCGTCTTACACACACACACATGAACACACAGGAACACACAGGAACACACATGAACACACTCGCACCACACCCACCTTCGGACAAATCTGTGTCTGAGCCCTGTGTCCTAGCATGTCATGAATGGATCACTCTTTTCTTGCATCACAATTCCCAGAGATTTACTGAGGCCAAAGGAATCTCTTGTAGGTGCAGTTGAACCAGTACTAATGCCAGGAGTCACACACGCGCACACACACACACACACACTGTAGTGAGACATGTTTTCAGTGATATTCAATGCATGTCAGTAGGGCAGTAACTGTAGTTCTTTTTTTTTATAGCATACATTTTCCCTCATCATAGTAGGAAACACCACAGGTGTTGTTAATAACAGTAACAATGGCACCATTCTACTAAAGTCTCCTAGTAACCCATGACAGTGAGCCAGCATGTACAATACCAGGACCCTTAAAACTGCTTTTCATTATCGATTTTAATGTATCAATTATTTTTTGGATTATTAATTTAATCTACCATCACAGTTTCCCACTGCCCATGCATAGTCAAGTCTTCAAAGGGATTTTTGATGGTTGTTTTTTATCCAAAACAAGATATATCAAAAGATATTGAATGATATAAAACAGGTGAGAGCAGCAGATCCTCACATTCGAGAAGATGGAACCAAGAAATGTATTTTTCCTATTTATTCCTTTGGATGAATTACTATTTACAAATAATCTATAATTGTTTAGCTCAACATTGCAGGAGTAGCTTTGTGATGAAGCATTGACATTTTCAGTTTTAATTTTTTTTTAAAAGTACTTTTCCTTCAGCTAGTTTCCTACATCTGATCTGCTGAACTTGTTGCATATAGTTTTAAGAGAGTAAACATGTTGACGTCATGTGGGACAAGATGTTGATTTGCACCCTTTAGTGCAACATGTGCTGAGGCAGCATTGCATTCTGGTCAATTGAGGCTACTCCTAGAGGTGGATATCAAATCTCAATGCCTTTTTTTTCTCTTCTTTTTGTTTTTTTCATATAGACCAAAATTTGATTTGTCCATAGCCCAGAGTATCAGGAACTCTACTGGTAGCTGCCATCAAATCATGTTTACGTCTTTCTTTTGATTTGATGGTACCTGAGTTGAATCCTGACTTTTTTTTACTACTTTAGATTTTATTTAAGCAAAGCTCTTATATGGCTGCTAGTGAGAAAGTAGTAAAAAGTAAGTAAAAGAAAAAGTATTTTGTTATTGATAATGGAACTTGGGTATAGTGTTGGCACTAGCTTTAACATTTTTAAACAATGCCCAGGCCTTTGTACTAGTGATGCTGGAGCCTGTATAAATAGATGTGTTCGAACTGATTATTGAAATTGCTGAAAAATCCTCTACGAGCTCCAAATATAGTCACGGCATGACATTTCATACTGACTTCAGCTCGTCAGCCAATTTTCCACAGGAATGAAGGAAAATACACCCCAAAATGCGTATGTTGTCAGTATTTTGTTGCATGTGCACTGAGTTTAAGTAGCTGCGTAGCTTTTTTTTTGTCATACGTGTTGCCACCCAGGCAGGGTTTGTCACTTTTTGCTCCCAGTGACAGCTAGGTGACAGCCAAAACTTGCTCCTCTCACCTGCTTTTCCTGCTATACAAACTTGTGCTGTGACGACAGCTTCCTGGTCCCCGGCGCCGAGCCAACAGGAGCCACATGCAGCAGGTCCAGAGGTCTCTGCGCGGTTGTCCACAGTGTTTAATCTGTCAAAGGACGGCATGCTCTTTGCCCGAGTGTAAACACGGGTCCATGAAAATGTTTTTAATCTGCTTTAAGGACGGAGAATGAATGCAACATGTAAACACGTATAGGTTGACGTGTTAACTTACACATGCACACACATGGAGGCGTAGCTGGTGCAGCCATTATTTCACCATTCATACAATCCAGCAGAAACCAGTTTAGTGCTCTGTAACACAAAGCAAAAAATGTTTTCCAACCAAACTTCATTCTTCTAAAATGATAGCAAGAGCTTGTGTTATTTCAGGACCTGTGTGAAGAAGTGACAACAAAGGTTGTTCATTGTCTCAATTTTGACAATAATAATAAAAGGAAAATGCTCTCTGGAATCAGTGTGTGCATAAGATGCTGAGGTTATGATGTCAGGCCTGTTATTGAATGAAGAGTTTTCAAGACTGGAGATTTGGTCTATTTGATTGAAGCCACAGCCTGTAATTGTGGCCTTTTCTTTAAAAAAGATTAAGTGGCTTCCTAGTTCACTAGGCTTAATAGCTGGTTTTGGTCTCATGTCTTCTGCAGATGAGAGACCACTTACAGTAACTACAGAAGCATTTTGTCCTGTTGATTGTAGATGCCCCTCTGGTCTGTGTCATTCCACGGTGTTTAAGGCAATGCGGCACTCGTACAGTACAATGCAGTGAACGCATATTGTGTCGAGCATGACTGATTTCGCAAATTTGCTAATCCTCTGAAAATATTTAAGTCTGTAAACGTAACATGACAGTCCGGCTAAGTAGAGTTTCCCAGTGTTAATATGTTATTTTCCAGTCTTTCCAAGGTCTGTTTTTGGTCAGTGCAAGATTTATTTAATTGCAGTACTTCAACGGAGGTGGAAGATGGACGTGTCGGATCCTAAATTCTGACTGTGAGAGAAAACATCCTGCACACTGTTGATCACTTTTACTCACGATATTAAGTCTCTGTAAACATTCACCAGGTAACATCCATATAGAAGCCCGTATCAGTTTTACCTGATAACGTTTCGTAAAATAAAGCGAGTGCAAGTGTTCGCCAGTGTGCAGGATTTAATGGAAAACAAAATGGAGTTAGTGTCGGGATCGATCTTTCTTATATTGTGCCAAATTGGAAATTCTGCTTCAGCCCACAGAGTTGACCCAAATCACCTGTCTGCTGTTTACACAGCGGTGCACAGTAACCCAGAGATTAGTCCCCGACCCTGTCAAGGCTCGGTCGGTTCATCTGTGTCACTCAAACCTCCCAGTTGCCACATTACTTTATTATTATTCAATAAAAAAAAAAATCTCCATTCACATGTAATAAATAGTCATTTTACTCATCGATGTGAGTGAACTGAGAGCGGATTGACCTCCAAGCTTGGCCTCTGGATTTAATCGACATTGTGCCTTGCCCCCCCCCTCCCCCTCTTTTGGAGGGAAGTTTTGCTCACATGCTCCATGTGTGACATGTTTTCCCCACACTGCCCTGGTGTTAAAAGCACAGGGACAGGCTGTAAGCGGCATTCACATCCACACCGAGCATGCCGCCGTCGGAGCTCTTTTGTCCCGTGTGTTGCTGGTGGAATAAAGCTGTTGTCAGTGTTGACTTTATAGGTGTGTGTACACAATGCTTACCCCCACTTTTCCTTTCAGCGACTCACCAACGAGGGGTTCTGATATGCACGGGGTCATTTCAGAGTGTCGCTGTGTGTTTTCATCATTTCAGGAGCAAATTAGTCTTTAGATATGCTCAGGCCCAGGTCTAACATACTGACAAACAGGGGGATTATGTTTTCAGGGTTTTCCCTCCGTCTGAATTCTCAGAAACACCTTGTGGGAATTTCTTCAAATTTGGCACAAGCGTCCACTTGGACTCAAGGATGAACAGATTAGATTTTGATGGTCAAAGGTCAAGGTCAATGTGACCTCACAAAAGAGGTTTTTGGCAGTAACGCAAACATTCATATGCTAATTATGACAATTTCACACAAACGTCTAATACGATAAAATGATAGTGGATGTAAACTCTAGTTTCTTTTTAATTCATTGAGTGTAAAACAAAACTAGTTTCCCTCTATCTAAAAAGCCAACATTTTGTACTAATAATACTTTTCACAGACAGAATTTCCTACAATACTTGCTTTCACACTGAAGAAACAAGGTCCAAGGTTCTAGAGATATTTTCATATTGGAAGATTTTTTCCCCCTCATGCCATGTTTTTTTTATAACATGCCAACTGAGTTCATTTTAAATTTATAGTGAAAATATTACAGCGTACCCAGGTTTTCTCGCTATAACTTTTATAAAATGAGCGAGAACAAATGTCAGCATCTTGCATATGATCTTGTCATAATTTACTGTATGTGCTTCCTAGAGTTCAACAACATGGCAGCTAAAAAGCCACTGTCTCTCAGTATTGCTACCAAGAAACGGTTAAAATAGACCCCGATGAAGCAGCAGCGGCTTTGAAATTCAGCATTAATCCAAGTGATAGTCGTGTTTGTATTCACTGGATTTACTCCCTCTTCTCATGCAGCAGGGCACAGACTGTATTGACTGACTTCTATCTGGATTGTTTGAGATCTGAGATGGCTGAAGCCTCAGAGTGAAAGGGAGAGTGATAAGACTTTGCTGATTTGAGCACATGGTGAGACAATATGACACGGCAAACATTCTGCTGTGTTGTTGAACATACATAACTCTCTCACACTGCTCCGACTGTGTGCATTTGTGTGATACTGTGAGTCAGCTGTTGCCGGTATTTGCTGATCTGTGGGTTGATAATTAGCATTGCAGTCCTGAAGTCTTCTAGGTTTCAGTTTGAGAGTATATGTCTTGTCTTACCTCTGGGTAGTCATTACATAAGACATACACATAAACAAACACATGCACAGTCTGTTCACTCTCTCTCTGCTATCTTATTCTCCAGAGGCGCTCCCCTCCCGCAATCGAGTCCAATTATTTTGGGCACAAAACTGTATTTTGTTCTTTGATCTGACACCCAGGCTGAACTTTTCCCTCCTTTTTTTTTTTTTTTTTTTTTTCAGCATGTGCTTATTTTTATCCAAAGTTGCCTTTCTTACTGTCTCCTACTGTCTCGCTCTCGCCTGTTTTGTCAGTGCATTGTGTTAGTTTAGCCTTTTGTTTGGTGCATTTGACTAACCACTGTGTTAACATGAAAGCATGGACTTTACTCTTGAATGCTTCTCTCTTTCAGCTCCCTGGTGTTGATGGTGTATCTGAGTGGACTTTAGCTGGGGGTCAGATAGGGAACGTTTGTTTGGATAATAACGTAACTCGGTGTGAAGCGCTCTCTGCCTTGTTTTCCCCAGAAGTTGACAGCTTTTACTGGACAGCAGAAGGTCACAGAGCACAGTAGAAATGATTAGTAGCAGGACAAATGACTAATGCGTCATCGGCAGATGAAGGCTTTAAAAGAATAGTCGGCCAGAAATGAACGTTTCCTCCGATATGATAACCCAATATGTTTACATAAAAACAAATATAGCATTAGCATCTATTACATGTAAATTTGAGTAAATTTTCAAAAGCATTGTATTTATGTCATCATCTGCCCGTGGGCCATCACAATTACACTAGGCATAATAATGGTAATTTACTTTCAGGAGAGACTTGATGTTCTCTTGATATGTGCATATATTGGCATCGGCAAAAATAAATTGGAAAATATCGGCTAATCTGCAAAAATCCAATATTGTTCACCCCTAATATATAGTAATGTTGTTCCCCTAAGGTACTGTTTTTTTTCAGTTCAACAGTGCAGTAAATAAACCACATTAGCAGATTTATTTTCTTTTTATGCTGTTTTTGACATTTTAGGGTTGTGTTTTCTCTCACTGCAACACTGATACTGTGATGTTTCTCTTGGATGACTGTCTTGCAATGACTAGTACTATTACTGTAGTATAATAAATATATATATATATATATATATATATATATATATATACAACTTTGTGTCTGTGAGGAAAATCTTAATTTTTATTCAGTTTAAACTGAACTTCTCCTTTATAGAAATCATCTGGGTATTTTTCTTTACAAATCTGTGAAGGTATTTCACATTCGTCTCATGCTCATTTATTTATTTTTTTTCACCTGAGCCCTTGTTTATGGTTATTAATGACCAATAAGAAGACGCTGACCTTTGACATATAACACTTTACTTCTTGCTGTTTCCTCTTTCCTCTGTCTGTCCATGCCTCCCCCTCTCCCCCCTTCTCTCCATGTCAGTGTGTCAGTCGTTGTTTGGAAGCCCTCACTCATATCTCAGCTGTATATTTATCCCTGGGCTTTCACTCCGCCTGCATTCCCTGCAGCCTAATAAGGTCTGGATACAAGGAGAGAGGGAGGGCACAGAGGGCGGGGGGGAAAAGGTTGGTGGGAAAAAGGTTGGACAATAAGAATCAAAACTATTTCCCCACAAATTGGTTTTGTTCTGTGCATGTGTGTGTGTTTCTGCTGTTTTTGTGTAAAGAGAGACCAAACAGTGGAGGGCTAAAGGGCAAACAAGAATAAAGAGGCCAGGATAATATAGGCCTTTAGGTTGACATATTCCCAAATGTTGGGAAGCACTTTGATGTAGAACAATGTAAACACTATACACAGATGTTTGCTCTGGTAAATGCACATGAATGAGACGGACTGAACAAAAAAAGTACGACATGAAAGTACTTCAAAGTAAATTCCTATGCGCTCCAACATCTTTTGTAGGCGTTTTCTCCTTGTAGTATTTCATTGATTTGTTTCTAGTTCCATTTATAGACTGTCTCGTTGCAGATGCACATCAAAAGCCTCCGACTGAAAATCATTCATCACTCTTGTGTCCTTCATTAGGAGAGAGTCCCTGAAACGCATCCTGGACACTCTCCTCTCTTTCACCATTGTTTAATTCACTGTAAGGTGTTTACTCCATCACAGTCTCTGGATTTTCTGTGTTTTAAAGTGCTTATGCAGTACTACTCAGCTGTGAAATCCCCTCTGCGAACTGTCACCTGATCCCTGATACGCCTTCAACCGTGCAGCAGATTAGATTACCACAATAGTCACAGAAGTAAGTTGCTCTCATTAGCTCCCCTGTATCTGCCTTTTTAGAAATGCCCCAACATAACATGGAGGGTTCCAGGAGCCCGTGGCAGCAGGGGCTGCGGCCGCCATGGATCACCAGAGTGGCTGGAGGTCAGAGCCCCGCTTCCTCGGGGGCGGAGTCGGATACAGAGAGTAGCAGCACGGAGAGTGAGAGGGTGAGTGAGCGAGATGAAGCTGTTGGTGAGGGTGATGCCGTTACCTGGTTCTTTCATGTGGAGCGACGTGGCGGTGGCACATGAACTCATCCCCTGTAGCTCCTGCATGTGAGAACAAAGCAGCATCACAACATCTCAACTGACTCAACTCTTGTCCCCTTTCTGTCAGTCTTGCATTAAAAAGCTGGAGGTGGGCTCACTGAGGGCCCTGCCGTCCCCCTCGATGCTCCAACAGCGGATCACAGAGATCGACCAACAGAAGGAGGAACTTAAGATTGAAGTGAGCATGTTAGACGATCTGTCTCATCACATTTGAGGAATACAACTGATTTGCATTATTGAAGTGTTTTCAAAATTCTGAAAGAATACGGTTCAAATGTTTCGTTTTCCATAATACCAAACATTTCCCGGTTCCAGCTTGTCAAATATGAGTTATATGCTGCTTTTTAATTTTTTTAATTACATTTATTTTAAATATATGATAGTTAAATGAATATCTGTGGGTTTTAGACAGTTGTTTGGCAAAACATGCTATTCTAAGATCTCACCTTTTGGGCTCTACTTTTTTTCACACATTTTTTTGACATTTTTATAGACTTTTAGACATCCAGGAATTAATGAGAAAATAATCTGCAGATAAATCAATATGAACTCCAGAATGAATGAAAGAATACATCATTCTTTAGGATTTCCCATCCTATAAAACAACTTAACAACCAAGACAGAGTGTTGGTTGTTAAACGATCGTAAAACGATCCGATTGTGTCTCCGGACATGGCTTGCAGATTCAAATGTGCAGACTTCAGCAAAACATCAACACCGTCACGGTTAAGGAATGCATATCTGTGACTTGCTCAAGCTGTGGTCAACATAATTCAACTCAGCGGCGTCTCCTGTCCTTTCAGCTGCAGCTGGAGATCGCCCTGCTGCAGGGGGAGCTGGAGACGGAGAAGACTCAGCTGCACAGACACACGCAGAAGCTGCAGGCTCTCCAGCAGGAGGTCAGACGGAAGGAGAAGCACAGACAAACCGACAGACAAAAGGTGTGATTCATGACCGACTGACTAATAGCGTTGACTGCAACATTTAAATGGTTTGACATGACTATCAAAGCAGGAACAGAACAAGGAATTTCACACGTTCAGTTCAGGCTCAGTAGTGGTCTGTCGCAATTCGGAACAAACTACGCAACACGGTTGTGAAATTGACTTGTTATTGTATTCATCTTTTCTTCTTTTAGAAATGCGTTTTGTTTTGCTTTGAAAAAGTTAGGTGACGACTGTACTTTTGCTTCACTGCCTGTCACTGCAGGAGCGAGAGAGTCTGGAGGAGGAAAGACGCAGGGTGGAGGAACTGAGGGGGAGGTGTGAGGAGAAGGAGCAACTGATCCCTGCTCAGCCAGAGAGCCAGAGAGAACGGCTAACACTGCAGCTGCAGCAGGTGAAGGGCTGGGCTGCACACAGCCTCTTCATGAATTAGGAAAAGTAAAATAAAAAAAACTTTTGCCATAAATGAACATCAAGCATATTCATATCTGATTTTGGAAAAAAACATCCACAAAACTAGTCGAGACTGGCCCCTTTCACACTTGCACCCTTTTACATTAATGTGATGGCAATTTTAACATGTTTGAACAAGTAACCCTGGTCACTTTTATGTAGAAGTCATCAATAGCAATAGCTCTCCAAAAAGGCTCAAAAAGTTATTGATTTCTGTTTTTTTTACTCATTGCACGTCTGTCTCTGTGTCATGTGGTGTATCTTATCTTGCTAAATGTATTTATTAAGGAAGAACATCTAATAAATGCTTTTTGATGGCAGCTATCTAAATCTCAAACTGAAACCGATACTTGGTGCGCGCTTTTAACTCAAGACGGTGCGTCTCAGATTCAGCGGGTGTTAGCATCGCTTCTGACTCCGATACGTAATGTTGGTTTTGGTAGCACAAAGTGTGATTGTTCAGTTCCTGTTAGACCTGATGTGTTTCAGACTTTACACACACACACACACACACACACACACACACACACACACACACACA
>CALSCE010009506.1:1307542-1354806 GCA_943593645.1 Bovichtus variegatus
ACACACACACACACACACACACACACACACACACACACACACACACAACACAGTACTTAGGATGTGTATTTGTCTTTGTGAATGTGACGGAGCAGGTTGTGAGACCTCTTTGTTTTAAAAGCAGTGTTTAATGGCAACTTTGGTGCAGCCCAGCAGCAGGTTGTTACTTTATGTTGTGACTGGCAGATTTATTTGGAAAGATCTTTTTAGAAACTGGTTTGTCACAAATTGCACCACGGAGAAAACGGTTTCTCGTAAAAAAATGAGGCTGCACACGTTTTCACTTTCACTTTCACCTGCACTTTTATATACTGAACATGTTTTGACTCCTTTTGAAAATGGTCTTTAGGTAAATGTTTTGTATTGAAGCATTAAAACGAGTTCGTATACAGACAAAGTACCAAGAAATATTTAATTTTATATATTGTTTTCTTTTTAAATAAAAAAGTCAAATGTGATGTCTTCTATCTATATAACGCACACACACTCATTTGGTGTGAAAGTAAAAGAAAGCCTGGAGATTTATTTTTCATTATTAGTTTTCCCAATATGAACATAATATCATTCTTTTTGGAAGGAATTAACTTGATTTTTTATAATATTGGTAAATAAAAGAACCAGCTTCTCAAATGGAGTTTAGCACATTTGAATTAGCACCATTTTCAAACAAAATGTCACACCATTATACTTTTTATAAATGGATTGTAGTAGCTTTAACTGTAGTCTGTCCTTGAGGAAAATCAATATATTTAGTGTAAGAGGTTGGATTTAAAAAAGTCAACCTACTGTACAAAATGAAACGAAGGCTGTTTGAAACGGGTCGTATTAGACTAAATGCTCTGTCTTGAATGCAGGAGAAAGAGGCGATGGAAGCGGCAGTTCGGGCCTTTGAGGACTGGGAGTTTCGTGTTCTGGAGCAGGAGAGCGGCATTGATGAGGAGGATGAGAGCACGGCGGACGAAGAGGGGGAGGGAGAGAGTGACTGGAAGATGGAGAAGGAAATCTTGCATCAGCAGCATGCGATCAACACTGGACAGGTAAACAACAACAACAACGTTGGAGGAGGAGGAGGAACTGGAGGAACTGGAGGAGGAACTTCACAGCCGCCTCGCTTGTTATACGGGTTCACAGCTTATCTCCGTGTCATGTGCTTTATGTCAGTGTTTACCCCCGCAGGCTGACTTGGGACAAACTTCCCTACAATACAGACTTGTGACGTCAGACTTTTGCATAGAGCAGGAGGACAAAATAACAGGAACACCCCACAATCTAATAAGTCTAACACAGTGGCCCTGCAACGACTTCTACATTTGTCAATGTTGACAAAAGACCATCAGAACCTTCAAGCTCTACAGAGTTAGTTTTTTTTTCTTTGTCAGAGATGTGATGCATTTGTTTTTTTTTATTATTGTACATTTTAGACACATTTTGTCTTTATATTAGTGTAAATGTTCATCTCATATATAAAACTCTCACTTTTTTTCTTTTTTTTTTTTAAAGATTTTTAGTGTTTTGTGTAAGAAGCAATTGTATCATTGATTAATAACCAAATAATAATAATACAATTAATAATAATAATAACCTTTAACAACCTCAATGGCAACAATATTGTATAGCCACCCTCCTCCTCCCAAATCTATTATTTGTGTCCAGTAATTGACACAAAAATATGTTGCGTGCGACAACGTAAGGTTGATGCCCAATATAAAAAAAAAAAAACCCATTACATTACTACAATTTACTACGTATTTTAGGGTTTTATCATTTTAATTATTAAACTTTTTCATTATCTTTGTTTTCCTATGATATGACCTTGTTTTTTTATTTTATCCTTTCTAATTCTTTCTTATTTATTGATTCTGTATTGTGTAATCCTTAAGTGTCAATCATACATGTCAATCAAAGCAGCAGTGTTAATGGGGGAAAAAAAAAAAAAAAAAAAAAAAAAAGATCAGGAATACTCGTATATTTCAAAGGAAACCTACACACTGCACAGAGCTTGGCAAGTTTGGCTGCTACTTTGCTGGTCGACGCTTTGAAATGCTCGGAAAAGACGGAACCGGTATAGACAGTCGCTTCGTTGTCACGTCACGTCACATCAGCGTCCCGCTTGCGTGACGTTTGCGGTCTAGTCCCCGCCGTAAACAAACCTTTACTTTACTGAGGCTGCTTTCTTCTCTTCCTTCTGTGACTTGAGAAAAAGTTGTTTTGCTGAAATGTGTTGCACCATCCTCCAATGGTGAGCGTCTGCAATGAATCTTCTCTTTTTTCAGAGTTAAAATGAGGAGAGTGCAGACCAGAAAGTGAACTTTAAAGCCACAAATCTGAGCTCCTCCTTCAATAATCACAGAGTTGTTGGCATTGATCAACAAAGCTATAAATCTTCAGATTCTATTTTTTGCACTCTAGCACAGTGAAAAAAAAAAATCATCATTATTGGCTTATTGGCCCTGAAGGCCTCACTACCACATTAAAGCAGTATCCACATATACATACTCTCCTCGAGTCAAAGTCCATGGTTGTCACTGCAGGTTAAGACTTGCCCCCCCCACCCCCACTAAATCGTCACACGAGCATGAACCTTTACCTCACTCTCACCAGCATCACCCTGACACCGTCACATGACTCTGTACAGCAAGCTTAATTACATCAGAGGCCACCATGAGAGAGAAATCAAAGGAGCAAGACTCAAGGAAAGCAGAGCAGTAACATTGGAGAAGATGAAAAGATAAAACACATGAGGGATTTGGCAAAAAGAAATCTTGCGCAACGCTACATTGTCATGGCTAAAATGATAATCAGGATTATTTATTTATGTTAAGAATACAGGCGTTTTGAATTGGCAGAAAACTGCTCTGATTATTATTTACAGGTTGATTTTAAATGTTGACGTGAAGAAATATTCTGGACATGAAATTGACGTGTCTTCCCAAATGCAGATAAAAATACAAAACAAATTTAAGGCGATAACAAAAATGGTGCCACCAGATCACGCACTCAAATAAATAGGATTTATCCAAAGCATTCACCTTTTTGTACCTAAAAACCTGTTTCTGGGAAGCAGCAAGCGTGCATGGAAAAGGCGTGTGATTGGCCAGACCATTTTGAATAGAGCAGGCTTGTTTGGACGCACCAGAGCAGGCCCTCTAACTGCAGAGAGACGGTATACCACCCAATTAATTGGATTTACTTACTAAGCCAAGATAATGATGCTCATTGTTAAACTATTCATTCTGCAGCTTTGTACTGGAGAGAGTCAAGATTTGGATTCAAACAATAATTTGAAGAGGCCTGGAACATGTTGGCACTTGGCGTGATAAATCCTAAATGTACGACTGCAGCGAGGCACCAACGGTTGCGACATTGGTGTGTGCTTTGTTTGGATAGTGATGTGTTGCACCTGAACATATGTTTTCAATATCTAAATGAGTGAGATTAAGAAACGAGTGTAGAGACACATGCTCTTCCCAACAGTTTCTGTGTTGCCAGCTCAGAACACAAGTTCAAACACAGTGGTGCTTTGTGCTAAATGCTAACACCAGCATGCTAACAGGCTCACAATGGCGACGCTAACATGCTGATGTTTAGCAGGTATGACGTTTCCAATGTTTCCCCATCTTATCTTAAGAGTGTTTGCAGGCTAACATTTGCTAGCGAGCGCACAACGCAGGGTACAGCTGAGGCGGATGGAATTGTCATTAGTTTTGCAGGTTTTTAAAACATAAACCAGCTTAAAGACTTTGACCTCATGATGGCACTAGATGAGAAGTTAAGAGATCAATTGATCCTGAGAGTGACATGAATGTCAGAACACATTTGATGACAACACATCCAATAGCTGTCATATTATTATATTATGGTATTTCACTCAAAACCACATATTTCAACTTTATGGTGACACTAGAATGAAAGTCGGGGGATGCCTTAAGTCATAAATTCATCCTCTGGTGGCCATGCATGCATGGGTTATTATTGCCAACAGAAGCTTTATCGACAAACTTTCCATGGTCATTCTCTCGTGTGACGAGTCCAAAAGTCAGTCAAACATGTCTCGAATCTCCTGTATTTCAGTTATTTCTGAACTCTCCACCATTTCCTAGTTTTTCTGAAAGCAAGTGAAAGCAGCTGTAAATCGTCTGACGTTTGATCTTTGTTTACATTCTGACAGGACGTTTCAAACCGGCTGTTTTTCCATTCACAGGTCAGATTCCAAAAGAACATAGACAATAGACAATAGATTAAAGGGTGAAAATAATATCGAATTGTTCCTCAATTAGCTGGAGTATGCAAGAGGAAAGAGAGCGAGAAGAAGAGGGGGGATTGTGTGAGGGACGGTAGTTGACTCAGCTGCAGATGACCGCTCATTTCCATACCGTCTGTCTGTCTGTCTGTATGTTTCTGTCTCACTGTGTCACATTTGCTGCCCTAATGTGCTGATTTAGTATCGGCCCATCATTTCTTTTCAGTTACCTTCTCAGTCCTGCTGTCACGTGTTCCTCTCGTGCCTCTCATTTACTTGCAAAATGTTTGATTTGCCTCGGCTGAGAAGATCCACTCGGCTCGGGGCTCCGAAAGCGGGGATGTTTAGCCAACATTACACCACCGCATAATGAAAAGATTAAGTAAAACTTAGGGCCAGCCAGATGAATGGAATCCGGCAGATGCCATTTGTTTTGAGGAGGAGAAGCCATGTGGCAGTCCACGCTGATGGGAATTATGTTTTTAATTTTCAGGAGCGAGTCCAGCAGTTTCAGAGTCAGCTGAAGGAGATGGAGAGGGAGAAGGAGAGGGAGCTGAACTCCTTGAGGAAAGAGAGGAGAGACCTCGTCCACACCCGTCAAACGGTAAGAGGGATTTATGATATTATGAACTATCTCTAACCACTACTATTGCTACTTAACAACAAAGAGGACTATTTAAATCTTGGCACATTCATTCATTAGTCTGTCTTTGATATTTGACTTGAAACAGCAATTGAATTTTGCCAAAAGAAAAATAGTGTGCATAGTACTGAAGATGGCAACTGTAGATAACAACCCCTATGTCCTCCCTTGTTTGACAAGTTTATTTGAATGTCCGAAGTATAAAAATGTATGCACATATTCTGACCTAACAAATTCCCACAAGGGAACACTTGTGGTGTTGGTTTGCCGTTGATACAGTAGATGTATACATTTACTGTTGCAGTAATGCTGCAAAATGATTCACGAGTGTCAGAAACGTCAATTTCGGCTCACATCTGAACTATTTAGCGTAGTAAATGGGTTTAAAATTGATTTCAGAGCCCAGATTTTTAGATTTACAAATGCGGTGTCCAAAATCACTTATTCACTTTATATATTGTAAATAAAGAATTATTTCAGTACATTTCATTTCATGTAACTGTGGACAGCCAGCCCTGCCCTGTGTTATCAGTGATTATTATGAATACTCCCTACTCCAAAGTCTGTGACTTACTCACTAATTAAACTGTGCTGTGACTTTATCACACGGCCAGTGGTTTGTCTTTGATCAGACTGATGGCAACACCAGTTAAAATGAGGAAGAGAGGAGATCTGAACGTGGAAAAAATCAAATCAGACATGGAGGGAGAGAGGGAGAGGGAGAGAGAGGGCGGGAGAGAGAGAGAGAGAGCAAGCGAGAGAGGGAGGGAGGGAAGGAAGGAAAGTGATAGAGGGAGGAGTTAGCAATGTGAGGGAGGGTGCTGCTTTTGTGAATGTGTGTGGACATGTGAGTGTGTGTGGATGTATGTATGAGTGGGAGAGAAGGCAAGCTGGGAGAAGTTCCACATCCTTTTAACGAGCGGTAAGCCGGAGAACACTTTAATCGATCTGCACAGCTGACGGGTGTTGAAATTGTGTTCGTCAGAAAACTGCCTTTTAATGCGTTTAGTTGATCTGCTCTTCTAAAGGAGAGAATGGGAACAGCTGGAGGGAGGATAGAAGGGAGTGGCAGTACAGAGGAGGAGAGAGGGACAAGACGCTGTCATAACCAAGTGTGTATGACTACAATATGACTGCGTGCAGGATGTGGTTTACTTCTGACACGTGTGGCGAACTTTAATGCTTGTTGTGTCTGGTAGAAAATAACCTTGTGTAGTAGATAGTTTGGGCAAAAGGATCTCATTGTTGTAACAAGACGCAGATGTAGAGGAAAACAATACCCACGGATCAGTAACAGTATAAATCTTCACTGTCCACACATTTCCTGTGGCCATGTACGTGTGTAGAGTAGCGAAAGAGACAGATAAGGGTTAAACAGTGGACTGCATGCGGCGACTGAATTGCTCATGTGTTTGTGAGTCAAGCAGGGAAGGGAGGGTTAGAGGGAAAGATAGAGAGGCAATGATGATTTTTTTTTTTTTTTTAACTCATTACGATCCCTCTTGGAATAAGAGTTTTCATTCTCAGCCAGATGTGGTATGTGAAGCACAACAGCGTTCATCAGTCACCGTGTTTC
The DNA here is from genome assembly GCA_943593645.1 of Bovichtus variegatus. Lineage (NCBI taxonomy): Eukaryota > Metazoa > Chordata > Actinopteri > Perciformes > Bovichtidae > Bovichtus > Bovichtus variegatus. Next base: position 1,314,002 of record CALSCE010009506.1, read on the forward strand.
GTCATCTTCTCTGCTGCTCCAGATCATTTAAACTGTTCGTACTTGTTCCTTACAGCCAGTTTTCGTCACGGATACGTTACTGAATTTCAAATGACATTTAATCTGGTCCTACAGGTTCTCAAAGAGAAGAAGCCGCTCACCGATTGGTCGAACATCACCGGGTCAGCCCCCTGCATGATGTCACTGTCCCCTCTGACGCTTCACAAGCCTCCTCAGGTAGGCTGCCTGTCACCATGGATACAGTGTGCATCTACAACTAACAGCATGGGTTTACAACTAACATGTTATTTTCAATATCGATTTAATCTGCCTTTTTATTTCCTCAACAAAGCTGTCAATCATTTAGTCTAGAAAATGTCAGAAAATGTCGGGGGGAAAAAAAAAAAAAAAAACCTTGTTTAGTCAGACCAACAATCCAAAACTCAAAGTTACTTTAAGGCCTTTTAATGTCACAGAAGGCCAACAAAAAATGCGATTATTCACATTTTAGAGTCACGCCATCGCTTTAGCTCACACAGTTTACACTGTTTTTATTTTATTTTGGTAGGATCCATGTAAAGAAACCGCCAGCTTGCCCAGAAGACGGAGCTCACATCGCAGCAACAAACTCAACGACAGGCCGCTGTCGGCACAGGGTGAGCTACTACTAGCCCTCATTTTCTATTTTCTATTTTCTATTATGCTCTTGATTGCTTAAGCTAAGAGCACCGTGATATAGAACAATATGCGCTCTCTCTCGCTCTCTCTCGCTCTCTCTGCACTCATGTCCTCATTTTGTCTGACTGTTTGCTCAGTTCCCTCCCTTCTAGTCAAATCGAAGGTGTGTCGGTTGAGTCGGCAGGTTATTACTACGTTGGTAGAAAGCAGGATTTTCCTGTATAGACCGGATGAGACAGAACAGAGCCTCAGTAGTATCTATTTTTCACACACACACACCTCTCTGTCAAATATCCCAGTAGCCTGATCTACAAGGTCATGTCAAGTCTTGCCAGGTGTCCTTCTCCTTAAGTAGTCTGTTCTTGAAAGCTGTAATGGAAAATTCTTGATCTAATGTGATTCAGTCACCTTGATACACCTCCACCACTTGCACAAATTCTCTCACGCCACATCTTATAAAAAGTTATTCACGCTGACCGATGCATGTTGCTCTTGCGTGTCTTTCTCAATCTCCTTCCTCTTTCAGGGTTGGTGAGGACGCTTCCAGACAGCCAGACCCCGGGGGCTTTCACTTCTCCCATCCCCTCCCATAGGCTCAGCAACGGCCACAGCAGCGAGCACAGACCTGGGAGCAGCAACGGCGGCGGGTTCCTCACTCCGTGCAACAGTACAACAAGCTCCCGCGCTGCCAGGTCAGAAAGAAATAAAGACTGCTTTTTGACTCCTACTCCTACTTCTTAAGCATTAACATGCGACAGTAGGGGCATTTTTATTGTTCATACCTTGGCTCACGTGGAGAAATTTGGACTTGTGTGAAGGGTTTTATTTCAGAATACTGTGAGGAGGAAGCGCAGTTACCATAAAAGATCATTTCAGTTTTTCAATATTGGGTTTTTTTGGCCAGCATTGGTTATGATAACATTGTACTCAACAGAGCAATTGTCTGTAGCGTTGTCGCCGTGTTCCCAGATCTTAACAAAGACTGACGATCGGATTATCTAAAGCACTTTATTTGGAACGAAAGCTAAAGGTGAGCACACAGGAAATGTATTAGTAGGATAAAGTAAATCAAATGACAGTTTGTATAACTGAGGAGTTTTTAAAAAAAAAAAAACCTGTGTGATCATGTGACTGGTCATGCTCCTCCGCTCATCTGGTGTCTTTTTTTAGCACAATCCAGGGTTGTTTTGTAGCTACACTTTTACTGTATTTGGCTGATGCAGTTATTCAGATTAATTGATGAATCCTCCTCTTCCTCTCACAGCCCGTCTCTGTTGGACCTCGTGGAGATCGAGAAGAAGCTGAGGGAAGCCAAGGCCGAGAGAGAGAGACTGCTCCGAGAGAGGGTGAGTCACCTGCTGTGGGAAACACTCGCTGACACCTCTAATCACCCGCGACGCACGGCATTAGACTAGGCTGTCTGATCGCTGACACCCACTCAGCTTGCACATGATGGTCCAAGAAAACAGCCGGCAGATGTGTGGATGTTTGTAACGCATGTTTGCAGCGTTGGAGAATTGCAAGACTGAAAAATGTGAAGCCATATGATTGTGAGATGGTGTGGAGTCGGAAACTAGAGATGGGACCTTTCAGTGGCACATATTGATTTCAAGTTTTTTTATTTATTTTAATGCACATATCAAGGAATCCATGGTGAATACAACTCTGTTAGAGCCGTATCATCATTGCCTTACACTGAAAGGGGCCATTACATTATTTTGTATGATTGCTGATGATTTTCAATGATACATGTGTGCACCCAGGAAGAGCGACAGCGTTTGTTTTTGGAGGAAAGAAGGCAGAAAGAGCTGAACTCTCCCAAAACAGAGCCACAGGAGCCACAGGAGCCAGAGACGCCACAAAGGCCAGAGTCAGAAACGAAGGAGCAGCCAGAGCCCAGTTCTCCTCCAAACTCCTCAGAGGTATGTATGAAATGACAACCATAAGGTGCTGGTAAACATTTCAGTCACCTTCTTATTCTCAGCAAAGGACAGTTTATACATTTTTTTTTTAAAAAAAGATCAAAATCGATGGAGCAGAACCAGAGGTGGTCTTGTTTGTACAACGCATTGATTGATTTGATTTTTATTTATGGATTAGCAGACAAAGAAACAAGAATATCCAAAAGAAAAATTGTTAAAATTGTAAAAACACTTATTTTCAATATGGTCCCTAGATGTTAAAAGACAAAGAAAAGACAATAAAACAAATAAAAAATAAAAAAAAACAATTTAAAAATACTAAATAACTCCCAGAACAAAAAAACAAGGACGGCTAAAATGACAATCTCATTGCAAATGTCATAATAAATCCGTTACTCCGTTCCAAAGAAAAGCCCGAACCTGACTTCTATTAGCCCCTGTCATATTTAAGGATACTACAGTCTCCCTTCTTCTCACTCCTACATTACCCACAATGCAACATCACTGATAAAAGTTCAGTTAGAGGTTTTAGGTGTGTTATGCTTGTAGTGACCAATGTAGCCGTGAGCCTCATCGCCACAAGCAAAGATGAGCAGCGGGCTACAGAGATCTGGTGAGCTCTCTTCTTTCTAAGTCCATACCTCCGGATTCTGTTCATTTTTAAACTTGTAGTGTTCAGACCTAACCGACGCTGACTTGAGTGACAAAAAAAAAAAAAAAAAAAAGGCTAATAAAACTGTTTTCACATATGCAGCAGGAGTTCCCCAATACGATTTTTAAACCAAGTTTTCAGGGGGCTTTAATATCTACTACATTTTTAGATACATTTTTTTTGTTGGAAATTGCATTCTGATTTATCCAGAATTGTGTTGTTTGTCAGGTGCAATAATAATAAGTAGAGTAAATGGAAATGCACCACTTCAACAGAACAATAAAATACAAACAAATGTGCCGTTGTGTAAGTGTGGATTAGCAAAATAGAACTGTAGTGATATGGTGATATTTGATTTAAATATGAGACTTCAAAACATTGCAGAATGCAGCAGATGCTAAGATCCTAAAACACTGCATCCCACATTTCCCATAATGCAACTATATAGTCAATATGTTTCTGTTTTTCTTCAACCTTCATCAATGCTAAATCATTTTGTGAAAACGGTAATATTACAGAAATATAACATCTGTCAGATTTGTACACGGTATACATACAGTTTGCGGGACCAGGACAAAGTAAAGCAGACGCACATTTAAGTACATGTACAAGTGAAGCACAATGAATCTGTTAGGCCAAACAGACATGTCCAGTATTACGATCTCATACAATTACTTTTTTATCATCTGATCGCAGAAGGCCCTCCAGCAGCACAGCCTGCCCCTCTTCCTCTCTCCCAATTTTGACCTCCGTGCCCATGTGGAGTCTCTGGGTCACGGAGTGACCGGCTGCACGGACCTGCGCCTGACGCCTCGACGCTGCGCAGGCTTCCTGACCAAACGAGGGGGCAGGGTGAAGACCTGGAAGAAGAGATGGTTCCTGTTTGACATTGACCACAGACGACTAGCCTACTATACAGGTCAGAGTGGCTGGGAGAGGCTTATTCTGCTGTACATTTTATTGTTTTTTTCCCAGAAATGGTTTACATTGAGAGAAAACAACTTAGAAAGCAGATTAAAACGTTTATGTGACTACTTAGTGCAGTCCAAAGAACGAGGATTTAAGATGATAATAAATCTCTTTTTAAATTCATGATAAAGTTGCAGAGGCGTAATAAAGTGTATGCCATGAATAGATCCATTGAGTCCTTCCATTTTTTTCTTAAGTTTCTTCTTCATTTTCTGCAGACTGTGATGAGAGGAAGCTGAAGGGAGTCATCTACTTCCAGGCCATAGAAGAAGTTTACCTTGACCATCTACGAACAGCCACTTCTGTGAGTTCTTATACACCAACAACTCCACTTATACAACCTGAGAAATATCTGCTGTAGTTTATTTATTCACTTGAATGCATTTTCTTTTTTTTCATATTAACAAAGAGTTCTTTCAAACAGCCTGTTTTTCTGTTTCTGAGAAAAGTGATGACAGAACTGTGAGAGCTGTGTAAAAAAAAAAAAAAAAAAAAAGAAGCTTGAAATGAACTACTGTAATAAAAGACATCTTTTATCTGTCTGATCAAAGTTATTTATTTTTAATAACTTCTGGGTTTCACGTGGAAGAATGCAAAAGCTCTACAGTGAGATAAGTAACACCTTCAAAAAGCTTCTTCTTCATCCTGACTTATCACATCATTACTGTCTGTCCCTGCTCTCCAGTCTCCACGGCCCAGTCTGACGTTCTGTGTGAAGACGTATGACCGTCTTTTCTTTCTGGTGGCTACCAATCCGGTGTCCATGCGGATTTGGATGGATGTCATCGTCACCGCAACGGACGAACACAGCCGTTATTGACCTCTTGCATACCTGACTGTAAAACCCTCAAGTGAAGCTACTGAGCGGAACATTCCCCGAGTCATTGTCTCCTGTCTGAGGGGCTGGCGTGGTTGAGATCCACCTCAGGAGCTGATTCTGTACCTGGACTCATGGATCCGTGGGTAAAGTGTGTTAGACGACGAGCTGCTGTCGCCCGGGATGTACTTGAACGCACCGGGGGAAGCTGTCACTTGAGGCTGAGTGGCGGCAGAAGTTCACAGCTGAACCAGCTGCAAACCATAAAGGCTCACTGGGAGTCTGTTACTGGGAGGTTTCACTCTTTGAGCCTGACCTCCCCCTGCTGGTCTGAGCCCAGCGTTACAGGACTGGTGTACACTACAACAAACTGCAACAGGGGGTGAACACAATAGCAGCACCTGTTGATATAAGACAATCCAAAACGTATACCTTGTTATACTGTGGGAAAGGTCTTGATTCGTTCGGTGTTCAATTTTTTTATTTTGTTTTTGTGTTGGAATGTTTTATATTGTCAGGTGTTTCCACTGTGTTTCCATATCCTGTATTTTTGTTTTCATAAATTACATTTTATCATGAATTTAAGTTATTTGGAAATGTATATGAGTTTGATTTGCAAATAAATGAAGGCACACACTGTTATGAATGCACTATTAAATGTTTATTGCTAAAAAGTTTGCTCTAATCTTTGCTTTTTTTTCCCTCAGTATTAAACTTTATTGGCAACATTAAATAATAATACACAATAGTTAACTTTTGTAAAAAAAAAAAAAAAATAATAATTAAATAAAAAAATGTTTTTTATATATATATATATATATAATTACTTTTGTATTAGGCTTTGACCTCAGGCCTCAGAAATGGTACCTTTTAATTTTGTGGAACCCACTGGAACCTTTTCTGTCATTCAACTCATGTCATGTCAATGCTGTTTTTAATATCAAACAGTTGAGTACTTGATTGCGGTAACATTAGGCCTTTTTTAGATTATTTTTTTTATATTCATATCAACAGCTCACTGCACATTTCTATTTTATTACTCAATTCCGTTTAGGGAAAATTGTGGTGTGATTACCCCAGAAACTGTGTCTGTCTGTCTGTCTGTCTGTGTGTGTGTCTGTGCGTCTGTGTGTGTGTCTGTCTGTGCGTGTGTCTGTCTGTGCGTGTCTGCATGCGCATATAGAGAGAATCAACACCTTGTTGTGCTGAATGCCACACCCCGGACAAATAGCGTGTCATCACACACGCCACCACTCTGACAGGACTCTGTTGTCGGACTATTGCCAGTGAGTCTTCCATGCTGGTAAAACCTTTATTTGTTTCTTTGGCAATTTCAAAAACATAGATCAGTTCTGTATATACTTGATGAATAAGTCAAGAGTTTTGTATTTAAATCTAAAATGTGTTTTTATTTTATTTATTTTTTTCTTCCAGAAAAGAAAAACATCATTGTTGGTTGTAAGGTAAGACTTAATAAAATTAAAAAAATGTAAAAACTCAAATGATTGCAAGCTGTAAAATGTCTCACTTATCTTGTTAGTTCATTCAGTAGTTTTGTTCAGGAATAAATACTTCACAAACGTACTTGGTGTAAGTACATCGACCTACAAGTTTATTTAGTACATTAGTTGGGTGTTTATTATGAGTCCATCCTGCTTTCTCTTATGAACACATGTTATTTTTCTTTTCTCCTGCTACATTGTTCTGAGAAAAACTTTCCATACTACCGTTTTGTGGAACATATGCAAAACATTTTTAATTATTATTCGTTATTAGTAGCATGTCAGTGGCAATCATCTTGCTGTTTGCTTCCACATATCATATCAGTGGAAAGAAGCACAGTAATAGTGTATTGCAATACAAGATAATGTGATAGTTTAAAAATGACTTTTTCCTTAACGGGAAATTATTTTGGTTATTTTAATACATGCATACTGCAATACTACTTATATACAATTCTGAATGCTTTATATTTATTTAAAAGAAGTAAGTAGTCCACTGTGGTTTTGATATACTTGCTTCTCTACTGTTAAAAGCTTGAAACAATACAAACACTGGGATATACTTTCAGTAACAAAAATCTAAAGCCACAGGCAGGAATTTTTAAGTAACAATATTTGACTTTGTGTGTCAATCAACTAAATAGAATTTCCCCCTATAAACATTCATTCTCCATTACCCTGTCTATTCATATTGTAATAGCTAACAAGGCAGTATGAATGAATAGATTATTGTGTGTGTATCTGGTACCTCTCTGTAGGATTATCAACCTGACAGGAAAACATGACCGGTGTTGTAAAGGTTTTCCTCATATGCTGTCTACTTCAAGGTAGGTACATTTGAATGCTTTTCGGATGTCTACGAATGCAAATTAAGCTTTTTGTCTTAACGTTTACTTTTTGTGGGTGTGTGCTGTTAGTTTTCCTTTTTAATAGTGACGCTTTACAATTTCTGTGACATTTACTACTTATTGGAATACTTACATTTGTGTTAACCTTCGGCTGATATTTATTTGTGCCGCTGTTGATTCACTGCAGGTAGCTTATGCCAGAACTGGGCAACCTTCATGCCTCAGAGAGTAGACGGACTGAGTGGATCCTGTGTGATGGTCCCCTGCGCTTTTAGCTTGCCCCCAGGTTGGGATCAGAGCCTGGATGATACCTGTAAAGCCATTTGGAAGAGAGGCTGGAGACGAACGCAGGTGTTTCATTCCAGCCTCACTGGAGAGCTTGCGAGCTCGAACATCCTGCAAGCAAACCTAACGGGGATCCTGCGTGAGAAGGACTGCACCACCATCTTCAACAACCTGCCACCGTCCCATCATGAAGACTATTACTTCAGACTTGAGTGTGACAACAGTCTGAAGTTCAACTTTCCAACGGGCGTCCTCATCACCACTCAAAGTGTGTGTTACATCCTGTTAGTTTTTAACTTAAATCCCACACTTTTGGTATCTCCTTTACCATTTCCTTGTTGCTTTTCCTCCTCAGATTCGCTGCCCAAACCTACCATAACTCCATCCACGCTGGAGGTAGAAGAAGGGACTCCAGTGATGTTGAACTGCTCGGCTGTAGCTCCCTGTCCCATTCTTCCCCCAGCTCTGACTTGGACCCCCAGTATAGGTGAGGTCGAGGAGATCATGGAAACTACATCCAAGACCTCTGTTATGAACTTCACCGCTTCTTACCTCCACAATGGACAGAGGTTCTCGTGCGCCGCTCTCTACAACCGAGCTGGCAACAATGACCTTCTGTATGAAAAGCATTTGACCCTCCATGTTCTCTGTGAGTACGTTTCTGCCATTTTTTTTTTTTGTCCTGTGTCGGTTTGGGTGTTAGATCATATCATTTACCTCACTTTATATAACGTGATGTTATGACATGTTGGGAAAAATCCATTTGTGTGGATGTTTATCCTCCTTCAGGATAGCTTCAAAATGTATTTATTAATACATTTACAACAGCAGACTTGACTACTCATTATAACACCAAACCCATTATTAACCCATGTTATCACTTTAGTAAATCAGCAAGTAAACGGCAAAGGGATTTTTCACGCTCTGGCAACCCAAAAGTTGGTAAGGCTTATTACTGATTCACTATTCCTTTTATACATGCTTTATTAACACTAACAACCTACGTAGTTACAACTTTAAAGCATTCATTATAACAAAGCGGTTCACATGTTCAACAATAGGGTCTGGAACATGCCAAAGAGGCATGTCGTAAAGAGAGTTTGACATTGCCAAGAGCTAGATGAGAAGATTGATAACTCTCATGTTTGTCTGTTAAATATGAAACTACAGCCAGCAGCTGGTTAGCTTAGCACAAAGAATAGAAAAAAAGGGGTGAAAACTAGCCTGGCTCTGTCCAAAGGTACCACAATCTGCCTACCAGCTCCTCCTAAAGCTCACTAGATTTTCAAAAATCTCTTCCAGATCCTCCAAATAACACATCAGTCAGCTACTCTGGTTCTGTAGAAGAGGGCAGCACAGTGACTCTGACCTGCAACACCAACGCAAATCCAGCTGTGGACAGCTACACCTGGTACAAAGTGAATGGAGATCAGGTGACGGCTGTGGGTTCGACCAACAGGTTTTCAACTACGCTCTCAGAAATTGACAGGCAATTTTACTGCGAAGTCAGTAACAAATATGGAACCCAGAACTCATCCATCACTCAGATAGACGTACAATGTAAGTCAGAGTGAAATAGGCGCACAGATGACAGATATTGACCAGCAGCACAGCCTGGACCATACTTGTGTTTGTTTTTACAGTTCCGCCCAAGGAAACCAGAGTAATCGTCGACCCTAATGGTCCAATACTGGAGGGCAGCTCTGTTTCTCTGCTCTGTAGGAGCCGGGCCAACCCACCTGTGACCAACTACACCTGGTTCAAGGATGACAAAGAGGATCAGGAGCTTGGACCATGCTTGGTTATAGACGGTGTCGACCCGAGCCACAGTGGTGACTACCACTGTGCAGCAAGAAATAAGCTGGGGGAGAACATGTCAGCAGCGATTCAGCTGGACATTCAGTGTAAGTTGATTTTCCACAGTAAAGACATTGATTTGCACTAACGACAAATGACCAAGCTGTATGTTTCCAGTTTTTTTTTCTTTTTTTATATACTGAATATGGCTCGACTGTAAATCCAGCTGCGGTCACCCAAACATGATCTGAAGCCAAGACTCGGTCACAGGGCAACACCACAGTGTCTGGACTGTGGACAGTAACGCATTGTTGCGTTGCGTGACGACCTCAAAATCCTTTCTATGTCAGTGGTCCATCATGACTGAGCTCTGTTGTACATCCATGTGTGCCACTGTTTTTGATTTATGTGTGGATGTTTTGTTTGGTTTCTGTCTTAATTAAGATGTCATTTCCAGCCACAGAAAAATGAAGAGGTTGTTGTCTCAGTTTACTGAAAACTCAAAATAGATATTTAATTTGATATTGACCTGTGATCCCCAAACTGAGATACATGTACCACTCTTTGATCAAATCACACACATTTAGGCTATTCTATGGGATATTTTGATAACTAATGTAATAACTAATGTAATATTCTTTCACTTCCATTCACTGAGCCTCCCCTGCCCGCCTCACACTTTGAAAACCTCTGCTGTTACATTATCTATGGAACACAAACCTTTTGTTTTCTCTGCATACTTGATGATTTGTCTTTTTACCTGCTTGCTTATCATTATTCAAATGTACTGTAGCCTCTGCAAATGATTCACCACGAGTGTATTAGATCATATCGCAGGCTCTTCATGAGCACAAGCAGTTTGAACAGTTATCCTGGCTATAGTTGGTACAAGAGGTGTGACATTTTTTTCAACAAATCTGCCTCCACTTGTTGTAAATGGGTCAAGAAAACAAACGTGCTTTCACTCCAAACATCTTAAATTTCCAAATCGCTACAGCCCAAAAAAAACCCTAGCTGTGAATCAACCTAAAAATGACTTTGTTGAGAAAATGAATTCTACATTCCCTACAAATAAGCAATACCCTTGGACACATGACTAATAGGAACATTATCTTTTTCAGATCCCCCTAAGAACACTTCGGTTTCAGTTGACCCCTCTGATCCGGTGCTGGACGGCAGCTCTGTAACTCTGACCTGCACAAGCATCGCTAATCCTGCCGCGCTTAACATCACCTGGTTCAGAGTGACTGGAGGAGAAAAGGAGGTGATGAGCTCCGAGCAACACTACACCTTCAATGTGACCAAACTCTCAGAGGATCAGTATTACTGTGAAGCTCTGAATGTCCACGGAGCCGGATACTCGGAGCTCGCCAGCATCGACGTCACATGTGAGATTTATGTATCTTTTTGTTTTTATTAATTGTACGCCTTTTGTTGTACTTTACAAGTTTGTACAAACGGCCAATTACTTTCTCTGTCTCAGTTGCTCCAGAGATCCTGTCTTCTTCCCGCTGCGTCAAGATTCTTTCCCTGATCCGATGTTCTTGCGAAAGCCTGGGGAACCCACCTCCCTCCCTGGTTTGGGAATTGGCCGGGGAGCCTGTCAATCACTCTGCGGCCATCCCGATCAGGGAAGTTCCCCTGGGGAGCGTGAGCAGAAGGAGCCTCATCACCCTGTACAGTCTGGACGAAGACATGCCCTCTCTCGTCTGCCTCAGCATCAACTCGCTGGGCTCTGATAGTTTTGCATTCAACGTGTCCTCCAGTGAAACTCATCTTGGTAGAGTAATTTCCTGGATGCTGCATTTGTGTATATAGCTTTTCTTTTGCATAATTTGCCTCTATCTGGTTTTACTGACCAATGTGGTTTGTGGGGACTTTTTTTCTTTTTTTAGGCCTCCATGATTTGTCTCTTGTGATCGGCGCTGCAATGGGAGCACTGGTGATGGTGCTGGTGTGTGTCCCGCTGCTGCTAATTATTTACAGGTGAGAAACGCCCTTAATACTGTACAGTTAACAGGACATTTGGAAGCTGTTGTCAGGGGTGTGAGCCGGCTGGCAAGCAATTTAATCGGGCAACCATGGCTGCTTCAGAACATCGCTAAATATGTCCATGAAATGAGAGACTTTAATTAAAAAAATAATATGACTGTACATATAACCTTTGCAATGTTTTGTGTTGGTTGTAGGAAAGGCAAAGGCAGCCGTTCATCCGACAAGAAATTGGCGGGTCATTCCGACTCTTTAGTTACTAATGGGGTGAGTTTGTCCTTGCACATACCCACAGATGCATAGAAACAAGAACCTTCACACATCCTACAAGCAAGCATTGAATTTAAAGTACCAGTAAATTTGCTTTTTGCTGTTAAAACTGCAGTTGAATGAGACTTTTTAGTCATCAGTCCATCACATTTTTTTTATATAGCCCAATATTACAAATTACACAGAATAAACGACATAGTAAAATTACAACATGGGCAATCCATATGACAAAAAAGATAATGTAATCATTTATGAAAAAGTTGATCTAGGAGGATATCAAAAAGCTTCCAGGTGCCTCCAAAAATAATAACGTGGGCAACAGGCGCAGCCACGATTCATGATATGGAAAAGTCATATTATGGCATGTCATAGCACCTTTCATAGAAGAAGTGCACCAGAAAGTGATTCACAACAAGGTAAAATAGACATGGAATAAACATAAAAACAGGCATAGAATGCCAAGTTAATACAAAAATAAGATGGGACTAAAACACACTTGATAATAATAGTCAAAATAACATGAGATGGAAAATAAACTCTACTGAATAATAGTAATAAAAGTAAAAAATATAAAGTACCCATATTTACAGCATGCACAGATACATCAATAAACGGCAGCATCAAGGGTCATAAGTCATACCATAGTATGTCATAAAAAACTCCCAGTATTGTATCTCATAACTGTTGGTATAGTATACCATAAAAAAATGTCAATGTATAGTCAAATTACATTTCAGGAAATTAGCCTTTTGCTTTAAAAGTGCAAATGAATGAGAATAATGCGTGTTATCTCTGTGTCCTCTCAAAAAGTAATTAAAAAAATGTCATAATATAACATGCTCTTTTAACAATGGAGTGGATGTCATCTAATTAGGCCTAATGGTGTAACGAGAAATACTCCCTCTTCTCTCGCCATTACTAAAGCAAATCTCTTGTTTTCTTGTAGACCAATTCTTCAAAAGTGGATGTGATTTATGCCAATAGAGCCATTCTGGAAAAGAAAGGAGGAGTTGAGGAAGACCCTATCCACTACGCCAAGGTGGACTTTGCTATGCTCCAGGCCAGGTCAAAGGGTAAGCTTGGGGAAGGGGAGATCAGAGGCCTGGCCTCAAAGACGGCCGAATACGCTGAGGTCCGTCTGCAGTCCAGAGGAAGCAACGGAGATCTCGCAAAGGAAGAAGAGACCGTTGCTCATTTCGGAAAAGGGAAGACGGTCTCATAGGACGTGTTGTGAAAAGGTTATGGCTCAACTTTAGTGGAAATGATACCTGAAACACAGGACTGCGGGCTTCGAACGGATACAAGACTTTACCATCTCAGCTGGAAAGGTTTGCGGCAGTGGAAGTAGAAACTGCACTAATTTCACACTTGTGGCTTTGGGTTTAGTTCTCAAATTTTGTCACTGTACCCCTGCATGTAAAAACAAAAATCACATAAAATTAAATGTATTTTACATACAGTATTGTAGGTAGTTAGCATACAGTAACAGTACATGTTCCCTTTTAAACTCAGGACTTTTTACATTTAATATTTCAATGCTAACTTGTCTTTTAATGATTTAACATTTAAAACCTTTGTTAAAACCTCAGTTACAAAGAGTTTGTCACATTTCTTTACATTTTTTGTCTCTTAAATATACATTCGATCTTGCTTGAAAAAACAAAAGACAGACATTCTCCCGGCACCTAAATTGGCAATTATACAAGAGCTGAATTCAAAGCGTGTTATGCATATTGTTTCAACATGCATATTTCAGAAAGAAGCCTCTGCTGCACAGCACAACAACATTAAACTTATCGTATCTTAACTCAGATTTTGACGAGAGAGTACTGTGTCTCCTCTTCATCAGAGCTGCTCGAGTCTCTGTCGGCTCTCTGACGTCCGTGCATTGCCTTGAAGCTCACCTCTGAATAATTGAGCGTGAAATCATCATCACTGCTGCCAGAGTCATATTTCAATGGATTTAGAGATATCGCTGTGTGTGCTGTGCTGATGTTCTCGTAGTCATCCAGCCTTTCTTCATTCTAGGAGAACAGAGATGGTCACCAGATCATTTGTCATAGCTTCTCAAATTCATATCAACACACATTTGATGTTTGAGGGACTTGAAGATTGTTTTTCTTGATTTAAATAATTCAGCTCGTTATAGGAAATTATTTTCTAAACAGGAAACAACTTCTGTGTTACCGTATTATGGGCACACAGATGTACTATACAGGACATGTTTCTTTTCTAGATTTAAGAAATATATACATTTTACTATAACCAGAAGCACAATATATATTCACCATTAATATGACTTACACATGGAAAAAAAAAAAAGCTTACCATGCAATGCTATAATAAACTGAACATGACGCATGAAAATAACAAAGTGGTTTCTGACCTTTTTAAGTGGATTTTGCTTGGACACATCGTCTTCTGCACGTTTTTTTCTAGAAAAAGAAATACCAACATGCATTTGCCATGTAATCAAATATTTCTTGTTCTCGTAATATATATATCTATATATATATAGATATATATATATATTTATTTATTTATTTAAAAAAAAAAAAACTATTCTCACTTTTTCTTATTTTCAAAGTGTAAAGACGCGTAGTTGTGAGAATCATCTTGTGTGTGTCCACCTTGCTGTCCGATTGGCTTTTGTGCAGAAGGACCCTGAGACAGAAGACATCAGTGAATGCACACCAGCAACTGAATCGGTTCATTCATGCCTGAAAAATGCAAGCTGTGGCTCGTCTGGTCATTCATCGCTCTACAATACTGAATACTGAATGATCACTGTTGTGAAAAACATGCAGGACAGAGCTACATCACAGTGGGCAAAGCAACAGCTTGATCATTGAAAGACACATCTGCCCGTCTACACTGATATTGTGTGCTTGTGTTCACACTGAAAATTGTATGAATGCCGTAAATAAATGTCAGTTACATAATATGTAATTGTATTGTATACCATAAAATGTCCTAAAAACTATATTGTATTATAGTATGCCATAAAGAACCGTCGTAAAAAGTCATACCAGAGTGCGACATAAGAAAATTCATAATATATTATGTCATAAAATGTCCAAAAAAAGTCATGGTTTAGTATGCCATAAAGTTTTCTAAAAAGTCATTAAAAAAAAAAAGCCATATTATAATATGACATACAAATCATAATATAGTATGATTATACTATACCAATATAATATAATATGTGAGAGAAATGTGTCAAAGTGAGGGAATTTTTTAAATTCCGGTTTTGTTTTTATATCACACTTGGGTGACTCACTTTTTAAGGGGCCTTAATTGTAGCTAAATTGATTTATTAACTTGTAATATTTAGACCTCTTGGACACCCTGCAGGAAAGAACTCCCATCACATTAAAGATGAACAACATTGAGTGATTTGTCAAAAAGAACATGCAGCTTAGGCAGAAATATCTTTGCTCTTGTGAATCTTGAATCGCTTGACTCACTTGTTTTCTGGCGGGCAGATTCACAGTAGAGTAAACACTGTCGATGTTGGCTGCAGGCCTGTGGAGCAACAATGATGACAAGAGTGAAAACATGGAGGGACTGACTATAATAAGTGACAGGGAAGACTCTCATTGTGCAGCTCATGTCTGAAGGATTTTAAATGGATGCTTTGATTCCAGCATGAGCAGCAGCATCTAGCTTTTCTGTCCTACAGTGTGTGCCTTGTCCGAATGGGGACGGTGTGTGTGTGTGTGTCAATCTTACGTGCTGTCTGGACAAGGCTGGCATCGTTGGGCATTTGGACGGCGCAGCTGATCGTCCATGCTCCTGGAAGGCTCTGCCGCGCTGGGCTCGTTCATCAGATTGCTCGTTCTGGCGCCATTCCACCAACCCTGAATTGGTTAACACGCACACGCACAAGAGATGTCATTTCTGTCAAGATCTGTTCAATAAAAGAAGCAGAGAAGGTTGCACAAATGAGTCATCACCAGAAAACCAAAAGAGGACGCTGTGTTTGTGGTTCCTTGTTGAATTGACTTCTTCTTCTTGTGTCTGAAAACAAAACAGACATGGTGGCGCTAAAGCATGTCAACTAAACATGCACAATCATCTATGAAATGTAATCGTTTCCATACTTTACCTGTAGACAAAGACAATTAAGAAAGTGACGAGCAGGATAAAAAGAAAAAGGAAGATGAACAGGATCTTCATCGAGCTTCCTGTGGTTAGAAGAGACATGGCGTCAATATATAGACAAGAACCATACTCGCAGTATAAACTGCTGCAATTTTATCACAGGAAAGAAATGTATTCTGGCAAATCTGATTTCCCAAAACCTCCAACACGTACTCCCGTATGATGCAGAACACATGCAGCCTTGAAATTCACTCACGGTCAAACACATGGAGCGGGTCAGATGATCTTTGGTTTATTTCATTTTGGGCGACGCAGTAGTAGACTCCAGGTTGTTCTGAATTCACGGTGTAGTTCTGATGGGCATACACTTTTACATGCCTTTCCTCAGCATTCACCTTGTACCATGAATATTGTGTGACTGGGGGGTAGCTGTGACTGCTGCAGCTCAGGGTCATGGACCTTGTCCCGTCACGCTGCTGCTGCTCCGCCACTATGATGATGTTTGTCTGTTTTGGAGCATCTAAGCAGGGACATTAAAGAAGAAGAAAAAAAGGGTAGCAGGACAAAATAGTTTACTTAATATCTTGGTGTTCAAAGATCATACAAAAATGACAGCAGAAAAGGAAAAGATCATTTAAAAGCAGCTGTGTGTGTAGAACTTAACGTTTTTTGGCATCCTGATTGTTGCAAAATAAAAAAAAAAGAAAAGTGAACTGCCCTTTTAACTTATGCCACAGGAACAACGACATGCTATCATCACGCAATTTAAAAAAAATAGTCAATTTCATTTTCGAGGCATCGTGGGCAGGTTTGTCAACCAATAGTTATTATTTACATCACATTTAAAAAGGTACCTTGTGGAGAAAGGTTTTTACGAAGAGGTTCCCATCTTTTCCTGCTTGGTTTAAAATTATTAAAAAAATTTAACTTTGCAAATGGTGAAGGATTCGACACGTTTATGAGGCCTGGTGTTTTGGTGAAACACACTGAATGTAGTCACGATTTTGTTTACCAGAAAACTCCCCGGCGATACCTTTTAATATCGATCCCTGAAACTACTTCCATATTTTCTCTGAACATTATAATCTGTATTAGAAAATTCCCACTTAAGCTGCCATTTTCTCGGTTGCTTAAGTCTACTGTTGCCAAAATTGTAAACCTTAACAGAAAAATGCTTAACGTGTTCTGAAAATAAGATTTTATGCCTATAATGGTGAAGTGTATCTTGTATCTGAAACTTAAATTAAAATGGGTATGCGTTACCTAGATTTGCTGTTGCTCACAGACAGCCCAATCTGTATTTACAATAATGTAATGTATGTCCTCCTAGGTCGTCCGTACACCAACCTGAGTGCATCAGTCTACTCACACTTGACTTTGACCTCAGCTTGCTGCGAGTCTCCAGTTCCGATTTCATTACGGGCCGTACATCTGTACAGTCCTCTGTCAAATAATCTGACAGACTTTAGAGAGAAGGTCTGACTCCTCCAGATGATTTCACTCTTCCCATCAGTCATCTTCATCCAGATGACAGAGGTCACTGGTGGGTGGGACCGGGCACTGCAATGCAGCGTCAGCGGCTTGTTTTCGTTTACAACAAGGGCAGGCTCAGCTTCGATGGTCACGTCTTTCGGACGATCTGCATTTACCAAAATACGGTAAGAAAAAAAAAGGAGTAAGATCAAAATATTGTCCGTTATAATGGACGGTATGGTATCACTATCATGATCCAAAACATGTAATAACAGCTTATTATTGAAACTATATTAAACTGTTGTGAATAATAATTGCATAAAATACATTTTTGATTTAGTCGGAAGGGGGCAATTCAGTGTCTTTGCCCATATAGGTGGTGGACTTTGTAAATGTGGGAGCACAATCACATGCACTCCTGTAAAATACAATACATTCCAATGTGCAATCAACATACAAATTGTAAAAAAAAAAGGTGATTTGAATCTTGTGGTCATTTTTCAGGCCATAGTCTCAAAGTTATAACAGGTCTATTTAGTTGAATTATATTCTACTCAGTGCTAGAAATATTATTTAGATTAAAGCTAAAGTAGCAATACATTATAAAACATACTCAATTTCAAATAAAAGTCCTGCACTCATAATTCAACTTAAGCAGCACTTAGCAGGAACATGCAGGTAGCAAAAGTAAAAAATGTCATTAGGCAATGTTGTATCATACAACTGGATCATTACTACAGAGGCATTACTTTGTATGCAGTATTGTCTAATGTCTACTTTGAACTTTCATATACTGTTCAGTAGTTTGTCTATAATACTGCATCATATTTTCTAAGTTCAGGTCCTCCCTATACTGTATGTAAAATAAATGGAATATAAGTATAAAAGGGGCAGAAAATGGTAGTAACTAATTCATTTGTAATCAAAATGACTTCACATGAGAAGATTTGATGATAAAGATCTACATAACTGTCGTTTTCTTCATACTGAGAAAAAAAATGACAGCTTAAAGTTTTGGTTTGATGATTTCTTTGATTAGCAAAAAAACAACAGTGCACCGCTGATTCACTCACATTTCACCACCAACTCCCTTTGTTGGCTTATATTTGAACCTTTGCTGTTCGTGGCATGGCAGGTGTAAAAGCCTGTGTGGGTTGAAGTTACTTCAAATGTGTGTTGGAGAGTGTTGGGGGGCGAATCATTTTCGGGTTGAGTGAAAGACCATTCTGAAGACTGAGGAGTTGATGTGTGAGTCCTCATCAAGGTGAGCTTTGACGGAGGAAAGCTTTCAACAGTGCATTTGATGGTGAGGATCTGACCTTCTGTGACCTCAGGGTTCATAGAGAGCATGGGATTGGTGGGAGGATCTGTAGACAGGAAGCATATTTTTACATGTTGCATGATATTATAGCAGCAGACCCTGAAAAGGAAGTCAACTAATGTCCTGAAAGATTAAACACCTAAGAAATTCTCTAAGACGTGTTTATTCACTTCCTGGCGGAGAGTTAGATGAAGAGATCAATACCACTTTCACGCCGGTCTGTTGATTATAATGCTGTGTTCACACCAGATGTGAAGCGAATAGTTTGACCGCGGGATTGTATGTTTTTATTACTCGCACGAGACGCTCACCTCAAAGACGCCAAGATACCAGATGGTTCGGAGCATTTTTGATACCAAAGTTTCCACAGATGGCTACGATATTCTTTTACTCGCTTTCTGATTCGACGTCAGGTGAATCTCAACGCTGATAGGTTATGTGCGGCACAATTTCTTGACAGGGAATAGTGACCTGCCTGGTAACTCCTCGCTGTAAAACACCTAATTGACATTTTTCCACTGCAGTTTTTGTATGGATTAAACTACTGAGATACAATGTGTTCATTTGTAAGTTTTAGGTGAAATTTGTAACCGTTGGTAAGAGCGGGCTAGCTGTTTCCAGTCTTAGGCTAGGCTAGGCTAAGCTAAGCGCTGGCTAAGCTTCATATTTAGCATTACAGCTAACAAAGGGGATTCCATCTTCTCATCTAACTCAGAAAGTATACCACTCACCTTTAAAAGACAAAGAATAAAAAGACAAAGAAAGACGATTAAAAAGGGACGATGTTTTGGGGTGATTGAGTCAACACTCAACTTGATGTAGAAGTTGAGAGAAACTTAAATATCACAGAAAAATGTCATCAAAACAGAATCACTTACACAGTACTTGTATGCACTTCGGCTCACTATCCTCCCCAGTATGAATGATGTTGGTTGCATTGCACACGTAACATGCTTCATCGGCTCTTTGTACTCGGTCCAACACAAGTTTGTTTGTTTCAGTTGTCTTGGACTTCCACCGCGAGGAGTCAATCGGTGTCTTGTTGTTGTATCGGTACCAAGAGTATCTCGTTGGGGCAGGATTGGCATCAGTGTTACAATTGAATTCAAAGTAATGATCAACTCCCACAAATGAATCCCCACGTTCATGGATGGAAATGTTTGTCTTCCTGGGGCCGTCTGGAATGAAGAAATAACTTTTAGTATGCTTTCTAAAGAAAGTCTGTGGATTTATTTCCTTTTCTCTATCATCACAAACTATCTGATGTACGTGCAGCACCAGGAGCCGTGTAACTTACATTCAACCGTAATATTAAGTGGCTTTGATTTTCCAGTGCCCACAGTGTTAGTGGCTTGACATGTGTAGAAGCCACCGTCCTCGGGCTCGATTCTTTCAACATGCAGGTAACTCAGGTGCTGACGACCAATATCTATCCCATTTTTAAACCAACCATAGGTGGTAGGTTGTGGGTTGCTTCTCGTCACCTCACATGTCAAATCCATTTTATCTCCTTGTTTAACTCCATAAGCAGGTGACCGTGACGTCACCTTGACTTCAGGCACGTCTGAAACAGAAGATCTCAACGTTTCTTTTGGTTGATACACATTAATAACCTACTAAGAAACCAAAAGTGTTGAAACTACTGAAAATCACAAACACATCAAAAATATATGAAAAAAACAACCTAGGAAGTACTCACATGTGACATGAATATTGACTTGGTCCGATTTACTTGTCCCGTGTTTGTTTTCAGCTTCACAATGATATTGTCCATTATAGGACTCTCCAATTGATGGGATATCCCATACTGCCCTAGTTTCCTCTAGTGCCACTTCATTTTTAAACCAGGTAAAGGCGGGGTCAGGATTTCCTTTGGCGGAGCAAGAGAGAGTCACAGATTTTCGTTCCACAATGTTTGTTGGCATTATTTTAGCCAATATGTTCTTTGGAGAATCTGCATCAACAAATGAAATACAAGTCAGCAAAAAAGATGGATTGTCTACAGAAATCAAATGTGCAGAACATCAGAATCATACTGAATATGATTTTATTCCCACTAAAGGGATTCATGACTCTGTATGAATGTGTGTGAATGGGTGAATGCTGATGTGTTGTAAAGTGCTTTGAGTGATCGCAAAGATTGGAAAAGCGCTATATAAATGCAGTACATTTACCATTGTTAGCCTAAGTATTTTTTTCTGAAACCTTAAATTTCAAGTTTAGGTTAAATTTCTCCTTTCGCAATCTGTGATTTTGTTGACCCTATAAATAAGATGTATATAGTTTGCTATAATAAAAAAAAAAAAAAAGAAGAAAGAAAAAGCCACAATAACTTAGATTTAACTAGTTTCCCACGATCAGTGCCTGCATTAAAAGGACTTGCAATCAATTTGAGAGGATCCAAAACTTTATTTATATTTTTGGTGCAGGTGCTACATTTGGTTTACATTTGGATCACATAGTTTGTTTATATCAGTAGTAAATATGACCACTGTAATAGTGGACACGAAATAACAACTTTATGAACTTACATTCGACAGTAACACGGATATTCCGAATCAAATATTTGTCTTTGTTAGCTTGTGCTTGGCATGAAATCTCCTTCCCATCATCCTGCCAGACGACGGGCAAACTGACTGTGGTGCGTTTGTCAGGTGTTTGAATTGAGGCTAATTGTGTCAAATTTACAATTTGTGGGTTTGATGGACATGAACTTGAAGTGGAGCATATGACATTTATCCGACCAGATTCTATTACAACAGGTAGTTTCTCAAAGGTCACCGGGCATGGATTTTCTGAAAATAGGAAAAAGAGACAATAGCAGCAGAAATGTAATGGTGTACAAACAGAAATGCCAGTGTTAGTAATTTATAATCAATACAATGACACATTTTGAATAGAATGAACACCTTTTCATGACTTTACAATATTTTAAACATAATAGTTTTCTCATACTATTACAACTTAATTGCCAATTCTCAAAATAGACTCAAGATATATCCGAGTTCCTGTAAAATTACATATCACATTACATTCTATTATAAAAGCAAGACTTTATTCCTGTAAAAGACAAAACTAATTTAAACTCAATTTGATTCTCAAAATATAAAAAAAGATTACTAAAATGTTTTTCTTATATTCATTATATTATTGCATCTTCAAACCAAGCCGATTATTTCTGGCTCCATCTCCATCGCTGTATAACTCATTTTATGAAAATATCTTTCAGTATTCAGTCTTACCTGTAACTGTGAGGGACAACGGCTTAGTTATCCATTTCAAGCTTTTTCCTTTACCTTCATATCTAAAATAATATTTTCCACTGTCAGCTTTGGTCAGGTTGCAGATTAAAATGCTGCACTCATCTTTGGATGTATGATAATTGTTCCAATTTGAAGGCGGAGAGCCGACATATTTCACTCGTTCTGCAAAGTTTGGACTGACAGGATACAATATGTTATTTGTGCTGTACATGAAACTGCCAGACACATGGCCTTCATGCCAAGTTACATTCTTTATCCAAAACCAGTTTGCATAATCAACATTAACTTTATCATCGACTGTGCATTTGATTTTAATGCAGGACCCCTCTGTAGCTGTCAGGTGCGTGGCTTCTAGTGTGAAGCGTAGGGCACAAGAAAAATCTGTGGTGATAAGAGCACAAGTGTAAAAGTCAGGTAATGTAAGTGACTTTAATGCAAATGTTGTGAAATCAAACATTGTTATCATATTGGAGTAAAAAAATTTATAAAATAAAAATACTACCTTTTATTATTGCCAGAAATATCAACCACGCGACTGTCTGAGCATTCATTTTCATACGCCACTAAAGTTTGATATCTGAAACAAAAAAACAAAACAAAAGTGTTTGTGGTTTTTGTTACTCTAAACTAGCATTCTTACTAGGTAGGTTATTAGTTATTTATTGAATCCAAATCAGCTGATCAACATTGTACTTCTTCCTCTTTTTGGCCCCCCCCCCCACGAGTTGTTTTTGCATTTCATCCTCTTTAAAAGATTGTTAGGACTCCTCCAGCACTGCAAAAATATTAAATATATTTTCTTACAACCATCAGAATTTGACATTATGTTCAGTAAAACTGCAAGACAAAATATTGAGGCTAAATGTTTTGTTGTAAACCGTGGTGTAGTTCTAAGTGTGTCTTGATAGAAAACATTACATTTTTGGGTTCAGGTTACAGTTTCAGTTTCCTTTAAATCCTAAAATATGACTTGGAGGAACATCGTCTTTGTTTGACATCAGCCGTTTGTCAACATCACTTTTGTCTGTTTCACCAGCCATGCATTCAAAGTAGACCCATAATACACACAATATATTTAAAGTGCAAACAGTCCAGAGCATTGATTTTACAGATATGGTCATTTATCCCCCAAACTTTAAACGTAACATTGTTAAAATACATATTTATACAGTGTATACTTCATTTCCAATTGCCATTGTATACTTTTGGAAACAAGATGACTTTTTATTGGACAAAGTTGAATTGCTAACAATTGAATACATTTTCCCCATTCAATTAGAAAATTAAACACTGGAAAAATCAAAACCTCAACTTTTTCTTGACATAGACATCGTACCACCTTGATGATCGCGATAAACCTTTACAGACAGAGATTTCCTCTTCAGTTACAAAAGGCAGTCAAATAGAGGAATGATTTAACACTGAAAGACACAAAAATAATCTTGTTCTTACCTCAGAGGATCCACTTATAGCAGTCTGTAGCACACACCATCCCTCCTAAAGTAAGAATAAGATTTAAAAAGGGAAGTTTTCACAGTTGACCTGTCATCTTGTGAAATTTGCATGCCTAACCATGCAAGCCCAGAGAACGCAAGATTTTATAGTTGATAAAAGCGATATTATTTTCCTCCTCCAACTAGTATGCAGGCGACTTCCTCTCACTTCCTCTGTTGTTCCTTGTTAAAGGTGAAAGCTTTTGTTCAGGCAGGGTGAAGTCTTCTTAACACGCACCGAGAAGCTTATAGTATTTGACATTGAAATGATGCACAAACTGTGTTTACAGTGTCCATTATAACTTCTGGTTCATCGAAAAGTGTGAAAAACGCATCAAAAGATTGATGAAGAAGTACTGTATAATAGTGTTCCTAAGGTAAACCACACATAACAGGAAACCTCGCACAAAGACAAAAAAAAAACAAAAAAACATTTGACTTCACTTCCCCTCCCGAAGAGCGGCAGCTGCTATCTTCTCAGCATCAGCCGCCATTTCGTCGATGGCAGCGTTTAAGGCTTGCAGCATGGCAGCAAAGGAGCGGCTGGCTGAACGGGCATGTCTGGGCATCGCCATCTCCACCAGCTTCGAAGAGACCGTGGTCAAGTCCTTTTCTGCCGCCGCCAGCCGCTTTTTCACTTCACCTTTAGTGACCTCCACTGACAGTACACAAGTCCGCAGCCCTTTAAGTCTCATGGGCTCCATGCCTCGCTGTCGGGCCAGTCGCTCGACCGATTCATCGTCCAGGCAGAGAGATAATTGTGCTTTGGTTAGAATCCTCACTGCCACACTTGAGTCCACCATGGAGGCCACGAGGGGAACAGGAATAGCTGACACCCCCCCAGATAGCGAGGCAGCTGCCCACACTAGTGCTGTAAATGCCTCCTTTTTCTGAGTGATCAGGGTGGGGGTAAGCGTCGGGAGAGCCAAGAGAAGGGCGTGGGCTCGGATCTCTGGAAGGTCTCTTCCCATGTCTTCCAACAGGCCAGGGAAGTCATACTTCTCCAGTGTGGAGGGTCTCACCACGTAGACTTTAGGCAGGGTCACCCCCTGTGATCTCAGCACTTCCAGACTTGCTTTCCTCTTTTCTTCGAAGCTTTCTTCTGATGCTAAGAGAATGAAGTAGACCGTTTGTTGCTGCACAGACCGGGCCTCAAGAAACACCTCCACACAGTTGGGTTGGGGCGTCTGTGTGAATGTCATGAAGACGGCATTGTAGCGGGGGAACTTAACTCTTTCCATGTATCCCTCGGGTTCAAACGGAGAGGTGGACGGGACAGGTGGCAGATCCCACAGGCGAAAGTCAGGGTGTTTAGGGTTAGGGTAGCCTGCCACCTCCTCTGGGGCCACGGGGGATGGAGACGGAGCTGCTCCATCGTCCCCAGAACTGAGGCCACGGAGGGAGTTTATGAAGGTGGCTTTTTCATCCCCACGGTCCCCCATCACAGCTAAGTTGATCCTGCTGATCAGGAGATCTTCCAATGCATCCTTGACATCGGATAACTTATTGCGCTCTATGGACTCTTTGAGGGTCTCAAGGAGGTTCAGGCTTCTGAAAACATCCGCCATATCTGTGAAAAGATGGAGATTGCAGTTATTTGATATAGATATAAAATCATATTTATATCAAACCAATCTACTTTATCATTCTGGTTGGTGTAACAATAGACATGTGGACATCAATAAAAATACGTAAAAGCTTGTTGCAAAAAATACTGCATAAACTGAAGTCAACTAAAGGACACGAGAAGAGGAAGCCGCAGGTGTACAAACATCTGCCGCCCGGGACATAACGGACAAATGACCCCTTTGTTTTGGATGATTGAGTCATGTGCTGTCTGTGATTGAGAAACTGAGTAACTGTCTCTTTTTGTGTAAGGATGACCTACAATGTATAAAAGAGTAGGCCATTCTTAGAGTCATTGAGCAGTATAGCAGCTTTACAACCTGCATGTAAGAGTTTAAGCATCTCTGTTTTTGAGAAAACGCCGCTCCTTATTGCAATAATAAAGAGACTTTGTTTGAACTTTGAAGATGGTGTCGGCTGAGAATAATTTCTCCATCAAATGGTAACCTTATAGCATAGTGCGAGAAGAAAACCGAAAGCAATTTAAAGTATATTTCTGGTTTCACAGGAAACCTGCTCGTTCCCCGCTGGTTTCATGTTCAAAGCTGAACTTAAGGTTTGTATGGTCCATAAATAAAGAAAAAATATCACACTCTTAGGTCCATGTAAA
This sequence comes from Bovichtus variegatus, assembly GCA_943593645.1. Classification (NCBI taxonomy): domain Eukaryota; kingdom Metazoa; phylum Chordata; class Actinopteri; order Perciformes; family Bovichtidae; genus Bovichtus; species Bovichtus variegatus. The sequence goes on from CALSCE010009506.1 coordinate 1,339,603, forward strand.
AATAATGAAATTAAATGTTAAAAATGCTTTGCTGTCAGTAATCAGTACGACCGTTCATTATTTTTCTGTCATTCGGGAAAAATATAATATAGACTATTTGGCAATGCAACGTTTCAATTCAGAACAAAACTGCACACACTTACCTACAGATCTGGAGGAGAAGCAGCCCTGCGGTGGAAATATTCGTTCTCAGTTGTCAAATCTTGAAGGTTCTGCAGCTCTGAAGCACCAGCAGTGTCAGGTTGATCTATTTAAAGACGTCAGTCTAGCTAGTGGAACATTGTAATCCTGTTAGTTTAGCCTTGATCCAAAATCCCTTTGAGCACATTCACGCACACTGTGTGTATGTGTTAAGCTATTTTCTTCTAGGCCCACAAGAAGAAGCACATAAACATACAAGCACACTCTATAGATCAAGCATAATTCGTTGCATTAGCTTTCATTTTAAAAATAGCCTACATATTTTATATTATTACAGTGCAATGTTTTACTAATACGCCTAACTGCAGACAAGGGAATGACTCATTAGAATGACCATGAAGTACCTTAAAAATACATATTTATTAACACTACAAATGCATTTTATCCTCACTATGTTGAAGATGACATATGGGGCGCTGATTGCCAAAAATGTTAAGGTGCATACCACATTACTGCAATGTGCACGGGCTAGCTCCAGCTGGACCTTTGTTACATGTCAAACCCTATTTCTCTCTTTCCATGTCTCACGTGTCTCAATTTCAACAGTTGAAAAATAAAAGCAAAAAAAAATGCCCAAATCCGTATATGAATAAATTAAACTCAAGTATTTTTGATATGACTGATCGAAAAAAGGCTATGGTGTATGAAATCATTTTGTGATTTAGGTATAAAGAGTTGTTGGGTAAGGTTTATACGCAGAACTCCTTTAAAGATGCTACACAAAAAAACACAAGCTGTAACATGGCAGTTTCCCTTTCTTTTCATTTACTATGAAAGTTATTATTACATGGTTTCCACCATACAGGCCTTATGACGGATTTACCCATGAAGAGGAACGAAGTAACATTAACAAGGTTGAGGGATGCATGTACTGTACTCTTAGGAGCCAAGCTGCAGAGTCCTTCTTCCTTCTCTTTGAAGAGGAACCCAGTATGCAAAACACGGTTTGTGTTTCAGACACTATTTTGGGCTCACATCCTCTCACACAATGATTTCCTGTCTTTGTGACAGCAGACGACAGTGTTAAGCACTCGTGTTATATACAGTAAGCGAGTTAAATATAAAGTAAGTGGAGTTGAATTCAAACTTTAAATCAAAGGTGCACAGTTCCTCTGTGATGCTAATGGAGTAAGCTACAGTTTTACCTGCTCTAACACATGCTCACATATATGTTTTATAGAATAAATAAGAAATAAAAAAAAGGAAAAGATTAACTCAACATTCATCATTTTGTTTTTAACTAACTGCTGGTGCAGGGTCTCCCTGAGGTTGCCAGGCAACCAGCACATAGTTACGCCACTTTAACCGTCGTAAAACTACAAATTGTACTTTTAACATTTCTGTTTTTCTGCAAAGTTTTAAAATTGTGAGGTTGGGGATTTTATTTTATTTTACAAAGAGCCACACTAGCTTTTGCTCAATTTACCGTCTTTATGCGAAGCTAAGACACAATCAAATTCCATACAAAAAACCCTTATTACAGTGCTGTAATGGCAATAAAACATCCCAGTAACATGTCAGTTAACTTAAATTTATTTCAGCTTTCTGGTTATTTCTTAAACAACAATATATAGAGTAAAATAAGTTTATAATGTAAATGTAATAGTGTACATAAACCCAACTTTTACATCATCAAAACCTGTTTACATACTAAAATGTATTTGCCGTTGAAGTGATTTTAACAACAACTTTTTAGCTTTTACGTTACACTTTTGAATGTTCACATCACAGGGAGTTACAATTATGTGGATTACGTACGACTTGTACATGTAGTATGTACTTGTACGTTATCTGTATGTTGCCGTAGCAATGCCATTTGAATGACAGCTGTTCTTGTTGGTCCCAAACACATTTGACACAAGACTAATACAAATAATCTTTTCTATCCCAATACAACCATTTCTAACCTACTGTGCTATGGTCAGTGCTGCTACAGAGCGGACTCTCCAAATAACTGGCTCTACATTATGACAGTGATGAAAATCACAATCACTGCAGAAAAGAAATGGCACACGAGCCGTAAGAAGCCATCACTTCAGACCACATTACAGAAGTAAGTCTATCCTCACGCAACTGAGCAGCTCTATAAAATCAAACTAATATCCTTACATTTGAATACAACACCATAGCCTCACCTTCCACTTACCTCAGCTGCCACTTGGTCGACGGCCTGAAAATCTTTCCCCACAAAAGTCAGAGTCAAATCCTGCACATTAGGACTTTAATGTACAATATGACTGGCTGTATAAATATAAATACCAGTGGATCCTTGTGACTTGTCACCATTTCCAGAGTCTCACCCAGATTTCCATAGATCTTCAGTTTTTTTTTCTGAGGAGAAATGTTTTTAAACAGCATGAACGTTAAAAAAATAAAGTACAACAAGCAACTATCATTCATATCTTACTTGAACAAACCAAGTAAAGGACCATTCCTGTAGTTTAGCACATTTTGGCCCACTTGCTCCAATTAATGAACATTTTCCAAAACTGCTCACCATTTCCGAAGCGTGCTATTACAATTTCTGTATGTTTCAATGTTCTTCCCGGTGTTCCTTATTAATTACAAATTAACATTATACATTAACAAAGCCTGGATTATTCAGATAATCAAACAAAATGTCAGCAAAAAAAAGTAAAAGTAACACCACGTGAAAAAGAACTTTAGCGTGTACATGCCTGCACAATGCCTGTGGCATTTTCTCAAACAGCAGCAAATGATCACAGAAAGAAGGGCGCCGATCAAAAGTGCGATGATAAGCTGTTGTTCTGCAAATTGGCGCCAGGATTTTGTTGGACGGGACTTTAGTCCACATGACGAGAGACTGAGGGAAACTTTCAACACATTGCAGGTCGGATTCAGAGCATCATCTTGCTTTACCGTTGTATTCCCAGTGATTTTAACTTCCTTCACGTCTATGAGACAGAGTAATGTACTGTATTATATAGAGTTCCCGAAAAAACATTAATGACATAAGGATACATCTTACGTATTTCAGATAGTAAAAGTTTTAAGGTGAGAATAAAGTAGAGTATGTGCTGCTCACACGTCACAGTCACCGTTTCCTCTGCACTGATGTTGCCTGTGACGCTGATCTTACAGGCAACACTGGTGTTGAAGGCTTAAACATCAGAGTTGATCTCTGTGTGACAGCAGTCAGATTCTCGATCTTGAAAAGCAATGCCGTTTCCTGTGACGTGAGAGCTCTTCTCTCCTGCTCCTCTCCACGTCCAGGAGACTTTAGGATCAGATCCAGAACAGAGACCAGGAGCAGTGCAGGTCAGTGTGCTCTGCTGTCCCTCTGCCAGAGGAGGAATCACCACTGTGGGCTTCTGGATCAGACCTAAAGGGGGAGAAAATATACAGTAAAATGAAAATCAGGGTGACACAGTCTATTGCTGTAATCAGGTGAGCAGACATGAAAGCTGTCGTTCACTTCAAGTAGGACTAATATGGCAATCTACTCTGCTTAACATTGCAAAGGGGTAATAAGTATGGCAGGAGTTAAATGAGACTTGATCAGTGTTGTTGCTCCTACTGGTCGCCCACAGAGGTCGATTACTTCATAATGTATTAAGGGTTTACAGCCTTCCCTAGCTTTACAGAGCACAGCCACACGTCAGTGTATGCTTTACCTACAACAAGAAATATCTTCCGTATACAAACAAGGTTCTTCGTACCTTCTACAATGAGAGTTGCACCGGGAGATGTGCATCCTTAAGTCTGAGTTGATATAATCCAGAGTCTGACTCGCCAATGCCATTGATGATGACGCTTCGGTCCTTCCGACTCAGATGCAATATCGACACTTGTCCTCTAGACCAGGGGTCCCCAACCACCGGGCCGCATTTGGTACCGGGCCGCACAGAAAGAATAAAACGTTAGGTTTTTTTTTGTCTTTGGTAATATTTATTGTAAACATTTTTATGTATTATGTTATATATATTACAATGTAATAATAATATAAATAAAGTGCATAATATAAAATGGAATAATTACAATTTACATTATATATGTAATAATTCAATTATATGTTTTGCACCTTATTGTGTGTTTGTCATGCCCCGGTCCGTTGGAAAATTGTCTTGCATGAAACCGGTCCGTGGTACAAAAAGGTCGGGGACCGCTGCTCTAGACCCAAACGGAGCATTTAGGTTGGTGTTGTTCAGGTGGAGTGTTGTGTCTGAATCAGTGCAGTTCTGTTTAAAAGAATCACATTCGTACCAAACTGCACTGAAGTGAAGCCAGAATCATAAATAAATAAATACGGGCATCTCAACACACTTTTATTTTCATGGATATATCTTTGGCAAATAATTATTTAAGTATAAGAGTAAATGATTGTCAAAGAATATTCACGTAAAAAAAAAAAAACATTTTCCACTGATGAATGCATCAAAAACCTGCAAAATATGTGTTCACACACTTTAGCTTCAAACGTTTCGAAACCACTTCTGCATTTGTATCCTGTTCAACATCTGTAGGTACTGTGCTAACCAAAGTCACTGAGTATTAATGAATGCATTAGCTGATATGACATCGCTGTATTTTCAGTGCCTCTGATAACTTCCTGTTTTCACATTGTGCTACTAGACTATCTTCAGCTAATGAGCTGCAATTCTGTCAAAATCAGTTTGACCTAAAGGTTAAGAGGACAGTGTTGTCACTGACGCCTCATAGTTTATACTTAATCCTACAAACAGTATTTTCTGTGCAGGAAACTCCTGGCTCCTCCTGGCTTAGTGCTGAAAGGCAAGTTGATTCCTGCTACACATTCAAATAGTAAGTAATCTATTACTTGTTACATAGAAATAACATGATCTAGAGAGTATTTTTAGAAATTTGAAAAAAAGAAGTTCCTCACCAAAGTGACTCTCTGAAATGAAAAAGAAACAAACCCTCTGTTACAGGATTAGGTGTTTATTTGTGCGCAAAGCTGATCACCAGCCAAAAGAACAGAGCTGCAAACAAAGCGGCACAGCTGATCCAGCGGAGCACTTGGGGTACTGACAAACCACCACTGAGAGGCACCAAAGTTGGAAAATGTCATATTTCATATAAAAAAGGACGGCATGCTTTTACCCAAAGCAAAACAAATTACCGGGAACTATTTGAGGTTCAGTGTCTTGCTGGGGGTTGAACAGCCAACCCTACAATTACTGGACGACCTGGTTACTCTACCTCCTGAGCCACAGCTACACATGGTGGCAATTAATAAAGGTTAAAAACATTTTTTTTTTTAAAAGACAGTAAGTGCACTTTGGTGGAAAAGGTGGCATATGGGCATTGTCAACTTTTTTCATCAACATTATTTGAAACAGCTCAATCAAATCATCAAGGATGTAAAAGGATGTCATTTACATGTCAACACTATAGGAGTAAGTTACCCCTAAACAAAATCTCCTCTGCCACCCTACCTCCTTTCTGCCCAGATCCCTCTAAAACACACCTCTCTGCCTAACATACGTCTTTTTCTTTTCATTTAGAAATCTATGAAGCACAGACAATGCGTGTATCGCCCTTCTTCTTTTCTCCCACCCCTTTTTTTTTTTTTTTTTCTTTTCCATTATGCAAAAGTAAGCTCTACATGGGCCTCATACACACACCAGCATCGCATTTAAACATAAACTAAATCAACCTCCATGTTGCACTCACGCAGTATCCTTTGTGATGCTCGTCTCACCGTATGCATGTTATGCCACGTCTGTCTATATCAAATCACCTGTTGTGCTTTGAAGTAAAAAAAAAAAAAAAAAGAAGTATGTTACCATAAAGTTCTCAAATCTCACCCATTATTTCATTCACATTGGAGTACACTGCCACATCCTCCCCTCCCTCCTCTCCTGCAGATATACACCTTTTTGTCTCTATCATCGCCTCCTCCTCTCCATTGCCCTCCATCATTTCACCATGCTCTCCCTCATCGTCTCGTCTCTCCTCTGTTTCTTTATTTTTTATTTCAGCATACTCTGTGCCTGTGGTCTCTCCTGTACCCTCTGCCCCTGTGGGACTATTCCTTTTCCTCAAGGGGAAGTTAATGTCAGAGTATTCCACCTCCCTTGGTTCCACATCAGCGGCTGATTGCCCAGCAGCCTGAGCTCCGCCTGCAGCTGCCTCTTGGTCAAGGGTCCCATCATTTTCCACTGCTTGATCAGCATCGATCTATCAGGGAGAATTAGGGAATATTATATCACTTGTCAGCTGATAGAAGCCAGACATCTGTATGTAAACTACACATAAAAGCTCTACATCAGTGACGTTCAATAATTTCAGCTATCACTTAACGCCAAACGTTAGTAATTCCAAACTTTGCACGGTTTGCACGCTTATTACAAATCACAATCTTTTCATTCACGGCCAACAAATTTCCAAGTCATTCCATAATCTAAAAATATTTTTCTGTATTTTTTTTTCCGGATCTTTCAGGCTGACATTGGTTCATACTCGACTCCGTACAGGTTTGAAATTCAGCTTAAAAAAACTTGAATACATATTGTTCGTAAGCCGTTAAAATAATCACGCCTGCTATATTTGAGTTATAGTTGAGATCAGATAATGCATTGCAGTCTTCTCAAATCAAGTCTATACGTACAACTGCATTACACTGCAACAATACCAGCACTCTGACAGTGTTTAAGCTTCTGCAAGTTGAAGTTAGAGGAAAGAAAAGCGAAGGCAGAACAAAACGAAATTCCTCATCACAAGTCTGATATTTCAGAAAATATTGAATAAACATTTCATTGTGAAAAAAAGTGTTAATATAAATACAAGTGGTACTACCTGAGCAGTCACCATCTCCAGAGCCATATTGCCAGAGTTCTTCCGTTTCTTTCTGTAGAGAAAAGGAAATAAACAGGAACAAATGTTAACGAATAAAAATGAATCACCAAGGAATGTTGAATTTAAGGCACTCACAGGTCTTTCAAATAGGACCAGACTTGTTATTTAGAATGTTTCAGCCCACAATTGATGAACTTTACATTATTATAACATTTATTTAAATCAGGTAATTGTGATTTTTTGACTGTGTTATTCCTACTTAGAGGGAACGATTTTGTTTAGATTTACTATTAAAGGTTCTCTATAAGGAATTCAAAGCATATCTATGATTGAGTCGGCAGCTAGCGGTGCTAACGTCACGAACAATGCAAAAACTGTAACAGTGCTGACAGTGTTAACTTGAGGGAGAACCGGAGAGTGGCCGTTACGCTTCCACTCCAATGTGGCGGCCATTTGCTAGCCAGTGGGGCACACACGCATGCACACACGCACAACATCTGCATCTTTACTGAGAGAGACAATCAAATTCAGTTACATTTCTAGTCAATACAAACTGATTATTTATACTGCATTTATATATTGGAACTCATTCAAAAGTGGTATACCTTGGAAAAAGGTTAGCATTCATGTCAAATATTCATGATTTGCTGTAAAAATGGTCCTTTAGGCATTATTGTATATGTATATTGATCATATTGTCATCATTTTTTTGTAAAAACAAGATGACATTTATTATAATTTTTTTTTTTTATAGGATAAAAAAAAAAGAAGCAATGCATAGATGTCAAAAACAAGCACAGCAAAGTAAAAATAAATAAATAGTTTACCTTTGGAATTTTCTGGCCAAACAGCAGATGGATGCCGAAAGAAGTATCCCAATCAGAAACGCAATGATGACTTGCGGCATTTTAAAAGTTATTAACAAATAATTGAGTAGATCTGGAACGGAGAGGAAGAAATCTGAAAAATGAAAAGCTGTGATCACTGCTGCTTCTTGTCAAAACATTGTTTTGTTTATTTAATGAGGAATTCAAAATGTCATAAAGTAGTTGTCAACACTTACCATCTTGTTTTAACACCTTTATTTCGACCGTGAGGTTTTTTTCTGCTTGTCCGATGTCACTGCTGCTGACACACTTGCCAGTGGTGTAGTTGTGATCTTTTACAGATGCAGTAAAGCTCACGCTGACTGTGTGTTTTGACACATTGATGGTGACAGAGTATTCAGTGTGAGTCTCCAACAGCGGCCATTTGATGGTGGGTAAAGGAAACCCCTCACTGACACACACACAGGTCAGAACCTCGGACTGAAGCACACATCCAGAGCTACTTAAGATCCTTGGAAAAACTGCAAACACACAAGGGATCTCAACAACACAGTAAACACAGAGTAAGATGATATTAGCAGCTTTCATAGAAGACTAGTACAGAATACTCACATGTCACATTTACTTCAGCATTTGTCGTCAGAGTAGTGAGCTGCTGTTTTGCTGTACAGATGTACAGTCCAGAATACTCTGCTGTCACATTGAGGGTGACAAGAGTGGCTGTGCCAGTGTCGTTAAGCAGGACGGTTTCTTCCAGCAGGTTTTTGTTGGAACCACGTTTAGTCCATGTGACGACAGATGGAGGGAAACTTTCGACACTGCAGGTCAGATTTAGAGCTTCACCCTCTTTAACAGTCATCCTTCCAGTGATCACGGGTTTCATATCATCTTTAAGAAGAAAAATGAATCTGACAAACTAAGAATCTGTCCAACAAAACATTAAATGCAGTGTCCCTATCAAATAAAAAATATTACTTATTATTCAAAATTTGTGGCTCCAAGCTCAGGCTGAAAAAAACCCGGATAACTTCAAAATGGTTCAATAAAATAAATATATTTAATAAAAGGCTTATGTTGGTTAGAGCCCAATATGTTTTTAATAGAGGAAAATGTACTCACATAATGTTACATTGACTTTTTTCATCAGTGTGATATTCAGATGTGTTGCTGTACAGATGTATTGTCCAAAATGTTCTGCTGTCATATTATAAATGATAAGAGAGTCTGGTCCACCACGTATTTGCCGTTCATTTCCCTTTTTTTCATTCAGGGTTTTGTTGGAGCCAAATTTAGTCCACATAATAAGAGATGCAGGGAAACTATTAACGCTGCAGGTTAGATTCAGAGCATCACCCTTCTTCACAGTTGGATTTCCATTGATTTCCAGCTCCTTAACATCTGAGAAAATATTTTATATTAGAGAACTAGACTAAGAGTCATGTAAATTTGTAATGTTTTTATGGAGATATGCACATGTACTAAAACTAGTTAAAGCTTTGGATCCCATCCAGGCACAAGATGTAAGAGGCCTCAGAGATATTTAGCAAAACTGAAATTACTTTTGAGACGTAGAGATATAAACAATTGGTCACAATAAAAGGGAGAAAAATGTGATAACGAACGCAATTTGCAACAGTCCTCAACTAGTTGGAGCTTTAGACCTCAACCCAGACACAAGATATTTAACAGGGAAAATAAAAACCGGTCAATTTAAGAAAAGCTGTTCACTTTGTATTAAGTTCAAATCCTCAGTACGAGCTAAACTAGTTCCAAGATTGAGCCCAAAAGTTTCCCCTCACTGACGGTCACAGTCGAGTTTCAGGATATCGATACTGAGTAAGGTGATTTCCTGCAGTCAAGAATAAATGTAAGAGAATAATGTGTAACTCACAGGTCACATTCAGAGCCTTCGTCTCCTCTGCAGTGATGTTGTTTGTGAAGCTGACCTTACAGGTAACACTGGTGCCGTGGTGCTCAGCTGAAGAATTAAAGGTCAGAGTTGAGCTGCGTCTCTGTGTGACAGCAATCAGGTGTTCAGTCTTGAAAGCAACGGTGTTTCCTGTGATGTGAGAGCTCTTCTCTCCTGCTCCTCTCCACGTCCAGGTGATTTCAGGATCAGGTCCAGAACAGAGACCAGGAGCAGTGCAGGTCAGTGTGCTCTGCTGTCCCTCTGCCAGAGGAGGAATCACCACTGTGGGCTTCTGGGTCAGACCTAATGGAAGAGCAGGAAGACCCTGAGTGGAATCAGGTGAGCAGCCTGAAGCTCATCAGTCACTGAAATATGGGCTAAAATAGTCAGATACTTCGTTTAACATTTAAACGTGGCAGTAAGTAGTTCTATCATCAGGTACTGCTGCAGTTACTACTGGCTGCCCACAGAGGACAACACATGCTGAACATTTCTTCATTCAGATTATAAATACAACAAATATGTTGGTGCAGTTCAAAGGCACAACAATGAACATCTTCACTTTATATATTTGTTGTAGCTATTCATACCTTTAACAGAGAGAGCTGCTGTTGAAGAGAATGTAAATCCCTCCGTCTTCCCATCCAGGACACTGTTAACTCTGAGCCGATACGTCCCAGAGTCTGACTCAGTGATGTCGTTGATGATGATGCTGCAGTTCCTCTGAGTCAAGTCAGGCTCCAACAGTGAAATCCGTCCCATAAACCCGGACTGAATTCTTTTGTTGTTGTTCTTGTTAGTGTGGAATACAATGTCAGAATCGCTACAGCTTGTTCTTGATTTTTCACATTTGTACCAAACTATATGTCTGGGTGTAAAGCCTGAACTCGTATTGAAAGAACATGGTATCACAACACAGAGTCCAGCCTCTGCTGTTATTTCTGCTTCACTAAGAGTGATACAGAATCCATTCAGACAGTCTGTTCTTCCTCCTGCTGATGCACCGGTTGATGAAAACAGTGAGACAAAAACAGGGACAGGAGATATTTAAATACACAATACATATGACATTACACCATGCTATTCAATAAATGGTGAAGGAAGGCTACTACGACAGTTTCTTTTTTTGAAAATGCTGTTGTAAGCAGCGTTGAGTAGACATAACAGAATATCAGCATTTTACACATTTCTTTACCCATATTATCTTTGGTAAACAAGAATCCCTTGCATAACATTATCTATTCATCCCAGAGTTTCCAGGTCAATAGATGCTGTGAGGAATACTACTAATGAGGATATTTATTATAGAAGACTATGTATTTAGTAAACATTTTTTGTCATTTTAAGATTATAATAAAGATGCATACCTGTGTCAGCAGTGATGCCTCTGACAAAGAGCAGAAGAGTCACCCAGATAAGGACAAACATCTTGATTCGACGATTACGACGGCCGGCGTCTTTTCCTTGCAGAAGTGCAAACATTTTCAAAAACAGCTCCATGGTTGACGGCACATATTTAAATACAGGATGTTGCATTCTCACGTTTTGTGGACTTAGTTAGTCCCTTGTTATTTTATTTCCAAGCGCTTTGTAATATATGTTACAGAAAGCTGCTGAATAAATTCACTTCAATTATCTGTAGCAGCTTCATCTACAACCCCCCCCTCCCCCCCCAGACTATCCCAATTAAATGCACACACTAGTTCAAAGCCAGTGAAGGGAGGCACTCTGAGCATTTTATGATCTCAGTTAGGGAAAGAATGACTCCTTCAGTTTTATTTACAATTTAAAAGGGATATTTTAAATATATAAAAATAAAATAAAAAATAAAAAAGGTAAAAGTTGCATTTTACCTCTTTTTGTCTCGTTCTCTTGCTCTCTTCTCTCTGCCCAGTCTTTGCTCTGAACTGGCTTCCTTCTTTTGTACTTCTTCCCTCTTTGCGTTACATCAAGTTTCCAGGAAGTTTCTCTACAAATTAGCTGGCTTGGACTGCCACACAGAGCTAATATCTCTAAAATATCATACGTGTATTTAATATAGCACGTTGATAATATGCAAGTTAAATACTAAATAGTCTTATTTTTTTTTTTTGATAATGTTGAAGACTGTAAAGGGGTGAAAACTGAGTAAGGGGAAGTAGCGCTTGAGAAAATTGTTTCACCATAAGAAACGAAAAATTACACACACACACTCACACTAATAATTAGTTTATTTATGTACAGCTCCCGTCACTGATAGAGTACATTAATTACCTGCAGCTAAAAAGTATCGTTTAAACCTTTTTCAACTGCATGAATTCTCTCAGAAAGAACCTCGATTTGTAACAGTATGGTTTGGTTTGTTGTGCAACATCTTTAAGTTATGTTCTCAGAAAAGTCCCTAAAGTGGTTATTCATTGCCTCATAGGGCATCAATGGAGAATCTCTTATAACTTCCTGTTGACACTTCAAGGTGCTAGACAACTTTCAGCTACAAACTGACTACACTTTTGTCAGTTACGCTGCATATCGAAAACTCACTTCTGGTACATTCTGCAATGTTTACAGGTTCTGTAGTTAGAAAGGCTTTCTTGTAACTGACCACTCAATGATTTCATCCCTAACATGAACAAGTGTGTTTTCTGTTATTTAAAAAAAAAAAAAAAAACAGACACATGTGCCAGATACTATTCACTTTTCTTTTATTTTTTTTTTTACATTACATGTCATTTAACAGACACTCTTATTCAGAAGCAGTTAGTTACAGTGAACTAACTGCAGAGACAGTCCTGCTGGAGCAACTCAGGGTTAAGTGCCTTGCTCAGGGGCACAATGGTAGCAGCCCTGGTATTGAACGCACAACCTTCCAGTGCTCTATTTGGAAACCTAACCACTAGGCCTCCACCTTGGGGTTTAGTGGTCAGGCTCTTACTGTACATCGACATGAGCCTGTAAAAAAAAAAAAGGGAAGCACTCTATGACTTCTTACAAAAGAAGAACACAACAGGGCCAGAGAGACAAATTGGGCTAAATGCTTCATCGGTTTGAAAAAATGTATCAAATGAAAAGATAAATAACATGTTAAAAAAAAAAAAAGCATACTAAGCTGTAATTTCTCTTCATAATATATATATATATATATTATGAAGAGTTGTTCAATATATATATATATATATATATATTTTTAAAAAAAAGAATAAAGAAATTCAAAATATTTAAGTTTAAGACTGTATACGAACATCCATCCAATAATTGCGATATTCCAGTCTGGTCCAAAGCAGTCTAACAAAGCGACCGTGTCCATCCCTAGAGCACGCTGACAGAGACACCTCTTCGCTACACAGTGAAAGTGAGGGTTATTTTTGCCTGAGGCAGAGAAACGTGGGGCACTAAAGAGCTTTGGGCTGACCAGAGGGACACTTGAGAGCACATACTTATCCTGGTTAAATACAATGTATCAAACAAAAGCTTTGCCTCTCAGAGCAGAGAGGATGGAGGCGGTTGTCCCTTTACACGCCACTGCCAAAATAGCGGGGTCAACCTTTTCATGGATGTGGGTAAAGTTTATGAATGGTAAACACATTAAAGCACAATAACACTTGAATACGAAGTTCTCTTCCATTCCGCCCTTAAGTTGAATGAATGGCTTTGCACAGCCTCCAACATGTCGAGGTGTCACTTCAGTCTACCGCTTGCTGAATTTGGCGTTTGAAGATAACAGCTGTTCACAGGACCGCCATTCATTCACAGGTGTGACAATCCAGCACGACAATCCATCACAACTGATGACAGCAAAGAAACGTCATCCTAACGCAACGGTGCTCAAATCTCACCCATTATGTCCTTCACATTGGAGTACACTGCCACGTCCTCCTCCTCCTCCTCCACCTCCTCCTCCTCTTTAGGAACACATGGTTGCGTCTCCTCATCCTTCATGATGGTCGCCTCTTCCTCTTTGACCTCCAACACATCTCTTTCCTCTTTTGCTTCTTTCTTAATTTCAGCGTACTCCGTCTCTGTGGTTTCTTGCGTCTTTGCCCTCTGACTCTTTCTTTTCAACATGGAGAAATCGATGCTAGCGTACTCCACATCTTTTGGTCCATCGAGATCAGTGGCTGCGCTCTCTGCTGCCACAGCTCCTCCTCCTTCAGCTGCCTCTGGGTTGAAGGTCTGATCATCTTCCACTGCTTGAGCAGCATCCATCTGTCAGGTACAATGTAAATGATACAGCTCATTCAGCACCTGCTACATTCATCAAAATTGTGCTCAATAAGCAGGAGATTTCTATCTGGTACATCTACATTACTGACTAGTGGTTGCGTTAGACTCATTGTTCAGACAGGGTCATCCATATTTTTAAATAAGGCATATTTAATGGCATTAAATTGTGATTCATTCAACTTTTTAATCTATTTTTTTTTAATAATTAATAGAACGAATAAGCTTTTAGATTATGCATGTATATAGGCATGGAGAATAAAGATGAACAGAGACACCGACTTGTCACTTTTCATGTCAACACACACACAAAGCAGATGAAAGATATTTTCGCTGCAGTGAGGAGGCCACTAAACACACTGCGAACAATGTGCTCAAAACAGGCAAATATGAACAATGCAATTTTACAGAAGCAGTTTTTGTGTCTTTGCCTCGAACAGACGACTTCATCACCGCATTCATTTCGTCCTGACGGGTGAAACCGCTCTGCTGCGGAGACTGAACCAGCCGCATCGCTTCAGCCAAAGTTTTAAAGTCCGGAAACATTTCGCACATGGCAGTGATCAGAAGTTGTCGAGACTCTCTGAACGTGGGATTTCATTTCCTGTTCCTGAAAAACTTGCTTCACCAGGAGGAAATGAGAGTGATGCTGAAATCGAAAGTGTGTCCCAAGTGTCCATATCTTCATAAAAACGGCTCATGCCACAATGATGGCAACAAGTAATAATTAATACGCCATACATATGCCTGCTTAATGTTCTGCGACGTGGAGTTTTATATAATATGTGATCACATATTATATAAAACTCCACATTCTAATATTAAACATCCCAAAAATAATACCAATATATAGTTAGTTGGCTCTAAATTTCTGTTATTGGTTCGTCAGACTGGCTACGGTGGCTAAGCTAACATCTATGTTAGACTAGAGAAACTGCGCTATGTTGCGCAACATTTGTCAATTAAAACATAAAAAATAAACATTCATGGGAAATGTGCATCAGGGGATGTTACTGGTGGGATAGTCTTACAGTGGCCTACCACTTTCAAGCAGCACCTGCCGTTAGGAAACGATATGTGGCGGCCAATTAAAGCAGGCATGTAGTCATAACGAGAATGTACAATAGCTCAAGTTTGCAAGTGTTTTCTTCAATGCGGCAGTTAAAATGATTGGAGCATAGTTTATTCTGTGCTTGCTTGAGTTTACTGGCTGCTTCATCCTCAGTGGCTCCTTATTAGCTGCAGCTGACCAATAACAAATTAAAAAGTTTGCTCCAGCAGGTGGGCGGT
>CALSCE010009506.1:1379806-1398730 GCA_943593645.1 Bovichtus variegatus
AAAAAAACAGGGACAGAGTTTATTTCAATTTTGACAATACACAATGATATTTGACAAATTATGAAAAAAGGCTATACTCCTAACAGACACAGTACATCGACTGTTTTTGTTTTATAAAACTGCCGTTGTCAGCAGCGTTGAAAAAACGACATAATGGAATTTTAGCATTTAAGATATTTCTTCATCTATAATATCTTTGGTAAATACAGGTTAATTGTAAATAAAATCTATTGCAGAGTATCCAAGTGAGTATGTCTTTTGAGTGGATTTATTTCTTTATTCGTTTTGAAGCATTTTAGTTAAACATTTAACGGGACATTTATTAATGCAAATTATTTCCGACTGTATATAATTCACAATTCTATTTGAAAAATAAAAAAATATTATCTAACATTAGAGATGCATACCTATGCCTCTAACAAAGAAAAGCAGAGTCGCCCAGATGAGAACAAGCATCCTGATCCGATGAGTGAGACAGTCGGTCCAATTCTTGTCTCTCTGAACCACAGCCAGTTTATACAAAACAAGTCAAAGACAAATAGGAAGTTCAGGTGATGAAATATTATAAACTCAAGGTTTACCTAGCAGCTTTTTTCACAGCTTTTGACTGTATTCCACCGACTTCTTATGGTCGACAGCTCATATAAATGCAGTTACCACTTCACGCATTTTCTTCATTGCAAAACTCAAGTTGCTATACGAATAAAGTTTACTACAGTTATCTTTAACAACTCAACAATAACACTGATGCATTTCTCCTCATGATATTATGCAATCACTCGAAAAGATATTCATAAGATAAGATAGAAGTTGTGTTTTTACCTTTTTCTGCCTTGCTGTTCCACTTTCTCCTCTGCACAGTGATCTCAGACTCTTAACTGACTCATTCTCTCTTCCTTCTCCTTTTCTGCTTGTTGTCGTGGAAAAAAAATCACTTCTCTAACTTAGAGACGTGTTGAGCAGCATAGAGTAGCAGAATATTATCGTGTCTTTCATTCATTCTCCATTTCTATTCTCGTACAGTACATTCAAAAGCATGACACATACTTTAGTCTACACAGTGTGGTGTGCACACTTGTAGATAGTCTGTATTATTGGCTTATATTCACAGGGGCAGTTGAGTATTGATGGTCAAATGAGAGTTTTTGTCACTGATGAAGTTGGTTGCAGGTTTAATTTCAACAGTCACTAGTCCTGCTGGTTTTCAGGTGCTGATAAAAAAACAAAACACGGTAAAGGTATTTCTGAAGACTGCATGTCTGCATGAGTATGTGTACATCTTTAATCAAAGTTCTACACTGTATTTATTGATACCCTTACCTGTATTCCCCTAAAAACAACAGGAGCTTATCTAAAATAAAAACTAATTGTGTTGCGTTAAAATTTCGTTATTACCAAAAAAACATCGTAACATCAATAAACCACGTTAACTTTGCAAAGCCTGTTTCAGTTTTGTTCACTTAACCAAAGAAGTACAATCGAAAAGTAAAAAGAGAACATTTCATCCTGGTGATGTTGCTTTTCCAAAAACGAAAAAACTAGACAGCATGAGAAACAGACGGTTCACAGTTTGTTTTCTATCAATAATCATCTGTTTCCAGTTGGTGTTGTTTTTATTTTATTTATGCTTGCGTGGAACTGAAGACAGATGAATTTGCTTGAGGCGTGAATTACTTGTTTAAAATAAAAGAGAAAGCAAACTACATCACTGTAGAAATCCTACTGTTATTAAGTAACAGTGCAAAACCCTGATTTCAATTATTGTGTCAATCATACATGTAGAAAAAAACAAAACAACATAATGATAATTATGATCGCCACAAAGTATAGGATATACACATTTGCTTTAAAACTCACTGTGACAAAAGATTAGGTAAGACATATTTGATATTTTTACTTTTTCAAAAAAAAATTAATAAAAAATAAAAAAACCTGTAAAACTTTCAAAGGGAGAAACTTGTTATTGTCTTTGTAGCTACAGGCAATATGAGAATACTAGCCGGCATATTCATCCTTAAATCAACAGTGTCTTAATAAAAGGCTAATGTGAGTCAGAATGTCTGGTTGACAAAAGCTTTGTTTACATGCACAGAGAACTGCATCTTTAACCTGTTTTGGCTTGGAGTGTGTAAATAATGCTCAAAACCCCCGGTACCTAGATTTTTTTGCACTACATACGAATATATTTTGTAAACCTGCTTAGTTTCCCAAAAAAAAAATCTACAGTTCTTTTCAGACTTTTTAAATTAAACACAGAGTCGGCTCATTTGTCTGCACTATGCATGTTTAATTTAAATACTTCAAACATGACTTGATGCAGGATAAGACAAAGAAAAAGTATTCCCAAAAAATATTATTGCAACAGTTACTGTTATAAGAATACTAGAATAGTAACATAGAGGCCTTCGCTTAGCACAGCATTATGGGTATGTTTTAATGTCAGATTCTTATCATCTTTTTTTGCCTTGTGCCTTTTAGAATTCCCGATTCTTCATCCACACGGTTTCAAACTTGGGTTTTGGCAGAGAGAGATTTATTTGGGTTCATGTGAACATTTTAAACTAAGTTCTCCTCATAGTGCAATTTTGTTTACATATTGCCAGTGCTGCCTATGAACAGTCGACCCATATATGGAGTTACCACAGTGAGAGGCTTTTGCTGTATGTTGATTGTAAAACCAATTAGAAACAGCTCACAGAGTCACGCTGCTGCCTTGATGAACTTAATCCATAATTTCAAATGAGACTGCCACAGTGCCGTGTTGTTTCATAACATACATTTATAAAGCCTTAGTCATAGCATGTGTATCAAAAGGACTTTCAATCTGCAAGAAGAGATCGTTGCACATCTGTCGCCAGATTTTACTTTCCACTTCTATCAACATCAGTACATACAGTGTCATGTCTGTTGAGGAGCAGAGAATCAGTGGACAGGTTGCATACTTGATGTTCAACACACTTTAGCGGATGATTTTGGAAAGTCAAACTATGGCCGTTACTTCGGTATTTTAGAAATAATGTCTTGCAGAGAAAAGTGACTTGGTAATTGTTTTTTCCTGATTAATTTGGATGACCAAATTGTTTATCATGTCTTACATTGTTAAAACAATCCAAAATACAAGTACACAGTAAGTGTCAAATTCCATTTTCACAACATATGTAATTGAAAGAAAGTGAAAATAGGACTATCAAAATCCTCAACCATTACCTGTTGTCTTATTTAAAATGGCAGACCATGTTAGTCAAATAAGGCTGCAGTGTGTCGATGAGTTATTTTTAAGCACTTTTGAGGGAAACAGACGTATGACCAGACTTACTGATATACAAGTCAGGTCTTTATATCATGGGCAGTACAGTTCAGCCTGTGAAAACATTAATGTCCTCATAAAATGCCGCTCTAAACCTTTGTAAAGTCTGAAAAAATACAGAGCTACAAACTAGGCGCATGGTGTTTGAAGGACATTTACTAGGCAGGAAGGGCCTAACTAAAAAATGCTATTGGTTGCTTTGTGGGTAATGTAGGATCCAGTGGGTTTGGAACTTGACCCATACTATGAAATAAAAGGATATCTCGGCCTCTGCTGCTTTGGTCTGTCCCCTTTCAATGGTTAATACAAAAGATTGCTAAACACAGCAGGTATTATACTTTAAATCAACCTCCATAACAGTCAATAGGAGGATCACTCCCTGCATGTAAACGCAGCCTATGATGTGACTATAGCGCACTCTAGTTAGAAGTTGGTACTATTTACTAAGACACTATTCAGTCAAAGTATTTGAATGATGTGTGACAAGATTGTTTTTACTTCTCACACTTTTATCCGAAGTTTAATACTTAAATGTTTGCCTACTGGAAAAACAGTCATGCAGGGTATTTACTGTACATACTGGCATCCATTCCCTAGCTATACATCTTATTAATATATATTATTGACAACCATCATTATCAAGTTAGACTATTAGTGCGCTTTGATATTACATCACAGGTTCGTCAAATGTCTTTGAATAGCATAAACAGCTGGAAAGTCAGCCTCACTTTTTGTCATTCAAACATCTGATGCAATCCTGTGAGATATAAAGCATCAACTTCTAAGTGAAGCGATGCTCAAACTTCCCAAAGACCCCAGTCATCAATGATCAGTGTCCTATGATCTTTCAGCACGATTTGAACACACACACACACACACACACACACACACACACACACACACACACAGACACACACACACACGCATACACACACATTGTCTAAAAGAGATAACATTTGGCCACTCACGCTTAAATATCTTGTGCTTTAGGTCTGTATTTTCCAGATCAATCAGAGAGCTAGAACCCATGCTTTACGGAGAATAAGTAGGAGATGAGACCAAAGCTTTGTGTTGGACACTGTGCAGAAAAATCTCCTAAAATCTACACACATTCTACAGTTAACTGGAAATTGCTGGACAGAAGCTGTGATACATCTCAGAACTGGACAGTGTACCATTTGAATTTACAAAACCTCTTCAATTATAATCAAAAGTGACTTTTTTTTCTTCCATTTATTATGAGAGGCTACCGAGTCACAGCACACATTAAATACAATTATGTGGAAACGAGATGCTGAGATGCGTTTCCATCTCTCGCCTCAGTCGGTTATCTTCTTAGGATGTAATTAACCAAAGGAAAGAGAGAATCACAGTAGCACAGTAGCTCCTTGCCCTGATGCTTCGACTGGCAGCAGACACAGTGACAGTTACAAGAGACAGATGTAGAGCAGATAGTGAGACGGATGTGAGTCATTCGTTTGGCAATCACAATGAAGAACATAGAGAAAGCAACAGAAACGCGGTCGCTAGTTAACACTGCATGTTTTAGAGCCTATGTACTACAACTGAGGCCAGAAATTTAAATCATTTATTTGACATTGTCCAGTGGGTCACACTCCGACCCATAAAAGTACCAGTTTTCCCAAATGATGGTATGTGAAGGGGCATCCAATGGAGGAGTGGCAGCATGAAGGGGGAGTAGTGGCATCGAGTGGTCCATTATATGTGACAAATCGGAAGAAGTGAGAAACAAGGAGCCATCATATGCAGGGTGAAATCCAGTTGAGGAAGAGGGGTTATTACACAGTTTAAGGGGCAGAACATGTGCTGGGGCTGCCACTGCGTCTCGCATAGCCGAGGGATCAGGGAAGGATCGCGATTCATTTGGCTTTGATTTCCGTGTAGTTGCTGTCATCATCCCCCCTCCCTGAGGCCCCCTCCCTGGACCTGGCCCCGATAAACTCCAGAGCAGCGTAATTTAGCTCTTGCCTCTCCAGTCCTGCCATAGAGCCCACAGGTTGATAATCCCCGTCTTCTCCCTGCAGACAGAAGGACCATTCAGCGGCTGGCAATAACTGGCAAGGTGCCGGTGACACCTCAAATGACAGAAGAGCATGACGGAAAACATAAAGAATAGATGTTAGTGGTTACTGGTCGACAACTGACAAGGTGACTGAGATGTTTCTTGTTAGTTTGGCAATTTGTGTTAGCAATGAGGCAGCCATGCAGAAGGCAGATTCAGAAACAAACGGCAGTGTACAGAACACAGAAGCTGATATGCGAGGAGATGTATCTGTCACTGAGGCTTGTGTTTTTAATGGGGATTTGTTTAGGAACCTTACCGTAGTCTCCTCTAGAATGGAGTTAAACTTTGAGCCCAACAGCTCTGTCTTAAGCTGTGCAAGAGTTAGGGGAGAGAAAAACAGACAGAAAAACGCAGAGAAGCGATGAAAGCAAGAGAAAACAGTGTTCGGAAAGGTCATGGTTGGAGCTACTGGACTGCTAGTGGGAGAGACTTCTTCTATTACCTCATTTTCAGAGGTCAAAATGGGGTCTCATAATTTACAACTTGTTGCATTACACAAAACTGTAACCCCAAACAATCTGAGAATGGTCATCCAACCCATCCTCCATCATAATCAGAATCATTGACATCAGCATGTCTCACCACTTTCTTCCTCAGATTTTGTTTGTCCTTCTTGACTGCGCTGTAGTACAAAGCTGGGTTCTCCAGGACCACGTCCTGCCTAGGGTTGCCATTCTCTCTGGGGGACGGAGTCACATAGTCAGACTCGGTCTCGACTGCCACTAACGCAGGGCGACACGCCAAGCCTGGGCATCCATTTTAAAACAACAAGCTCTGTAAGGTTAAGCTGGAGGCCAGCTGTGGATGAGTGACGTGGTTATTTTATGGGTTTAGTCGCTGAGTTCACACCCACTTCAGGGGTGATTTGTCTTAGAAAGCTTGTAAATTTGGGGGTCCAAATATACCTTGAGGCTTAAATAAAGCACCTTGGTTAAGAGAGCTACCTGGATTTTATTTAGCGTAGCAGGTCAAGGATACAGAAGCAGTGTCAGAGCAGGGAATTGAGCCTGCAAAATATAAGGTTAGTCTAGCTTGCTAACCGACTCCACAAGGCAGCCAATGCAGATCTCCAAGGATTTCAACGGGGGACTTGTCGTGGAAAAGAAACTGCTAAATTGCGCTGGAGAAATGGTTCTCACGTCCACATCAATCCCACATTCACTCATATTCAATGTGCATCAATGTGTTTTAGAATGGATGACTAGGCTTAAGTGTTTCCTTGGATTTCAGAAAATGCTTAGGGCCTCGCATTGGCCTCTCCATTAGTTTGTCATTTATACTCACTTCTTGTTGTTGTGGCCAACGTATCTCACTGCTGCAATGATGAAGGCTATGACCGCCACTCCACCAATGGTGCCAACTATAACTGCCATCATGTACTTTTCTGAAAACAAAGGTGATTCAAATAAAAAAAGTGAAAGGCATACAAGTTAATTATCGGTCAACATATTGAAAACTGTGCACCTGGCCAACAAGAAGAGCATAGGGAAGAGGAGGGCACCATCTTAAAACTCCAATATGTAGACTACTAAAAATTAAGGGATTGTTCACTTAATCACAGCATAATATCAATTTAGGGAAAGAAGATGTTGTGAGTAGGAAAAGGAGAGAAGAATGTCTTATTCCAATAATAGTTTCTAAAAACGCAAATGTTGTTTGTTCTTTCATAAGGGATTTTAAAGGATAAAGATGACATGATCGTATTGTTATTGTCACAATCCCATGAAGAGACCAAAACCAATAATGTGTTAATGTGTTAATAATGTGCATGTTTCCGACTAATCCCACAAGAGCAAACCAATTGCGCAATGTAAAGTGTAAAAATGAAAAGTAGCACATAACAAAAATAGCTAACAAGGATGCTATGGAGTACATTGGAAGGAAACCTAAATAATAATAATATAAATGTTCTTAACCTGGTATCCCAGTCCTCTCTGATATTTCGGGCATGGTTGAGATTTTTTACTTAAGTCCTAGATAGATCTGCAAATTTTTTTTCCCGGAGGAATTCAGAGACAAACCAAATTTTCACCATTTTTCTCTAAAATAAAAGTAAGATTGTCGCCTCCATAACTTTCCCCTCCTGCTGAAGCCAGAATTCTTATTAGACGCACATTGTAGAGGTCAGCATACTTGGGGTCGCTTCAGTTAAACTTCGGTAGCCACTCTCTCAACCACTCTCTCCGTTGGAAACAAAAGCCTTTCAACTGTTGCATTTGGTGTGAAAGCTGTTTGTGTCTGTCTCTCAATACTCCCACCCCTAAAACAGCTGCACACTCTGGGCACTGTACTTCTTAACAAATGCTACTCAAACAGGAGGATATAGTGCATTTGTTGGGGACTATTTTCTGCTGCAGATCAGTACAACATTTAATTGACAGCAGCAAGACTGCAGTGCTCATGTTCATGGTGATGAAGGAACTTGTGCCCTAGTAAAAAAAACGGTGTGGCTCATTTATTGTACAACAATGGAGCTCTATGGCACAGAGGAATATATTTCAGGCTTTGGCTGCACAGACATTACTTGTTAATAGGATCAATTTGCTGTTAGTTTTGGTCTTTTCGTGGGAGTTGTTGACAACAAGAAAGACTAGAATATCAGACTTATTGCATAACACAAAAGAAAGCTGTTGGATAGATGCCAGAAGGAGGAAATTCTGATATGATTTTATCAAACATCACTACAAGAATCTCAAGTAAATAATCAGTTTGGGTGTACAGTTGGTCCCGACTCACTCTCCTGCTGCAGCTCCAGGTGTACGCTCTCTCTTCCGTACGTGTTGTAGAAGCTGCAGTGGACGTTGACGGCAGGGCCTCCGTTGTCGACCCGCTCGCCTTTCTCCCGCAGCTTGATCATACCCGTGGAGGTGTGTCCATCTGTGTGTGTGTAGAAGTTGTACCGGCCGTCTGTTTCGTTGATGGTGATGTTCACATCGGGCAGATAGAACTCAATGGTGGGTTCAGGGTTACCAGTGGCCATGCAGACACACTGGACACCCTCCCTCACCACCGTGCACTTTGACTCCTCCAGAAGGACCGGGGCATCTGTTGAAGGAGGCAGAAAGAGCTACAATAACAGCATTGAATATGAATATATATAAATATTAAACCTAGGTTTTTTTTTTCTCATAGTCATGCTTCATATTTAAATCCGAGCAAGAGCAATTTGCTAAATAAAAAAATATTTTCTTAATGGAAGTAGGATATTTTTGAAATTCTGCAATTAGTATAAGCAGAATATTGAACTTTAAAAAAGTATAGAGAGATCCTCGATCCAAGCATTGCTGTGATCCTGGTGACCTGCAGATTATTATTATTATTCTATGTCCTACATAATTACGCCACTGGGTGGTGAAATGCAGGACAGTGAAGCACTCACACTCAACAGTGATGTTGAAGGAGCTGCTGGCTCTTCCGTGCTCATTCTCGGCCAGGCAGCGGTACTGTCCGTCTCCCTGCGGTGTGATCTCTACAATCTCCAGCACTGACAGCTCGTCAGCAGTGATGGTGCCCACCAGCTCCCCGTCTTTCAGCCAGGTGAGGGTTGGGGCCGGGCTGCCCTGGGTGCTACAGTGCAAGGCCAGCGAGGATCCCTCTAGGACCGTCATAGATTCGTTAACCAGGGGCTCGCGGGGAGGGTCTGTAAAAAGAAAAAGTATCTTTATCATTCCTTTGTTGGAGTCATATTGCTGGCCACCTGGTGAAAGTCAGCCTTTGACTCTTTTAGCTCTATTTTTGGTCTCTCTCCAACTACTGAGGGAAATATCTGGCTCTATAGCTGCTAAAAGCTATTAATAGTGTCAGCTATTAACTATCAACAGTGGGTTTTTAGAGATAAAAAAAAAAGAAACTGGGAACAGCTGCTTGGTGCATCCAAAAATGACACTGTGCGAGTAGTGAGAGTGAACCAAAACAATAAAGTTGTGGGCTGGACATTTTAACAATGAGCTGAAACTCACTATAAAGCAGAGGGGAGCTGCAGATTTGGCTGATAATTCTCTGTTGGTTCATCACTATGAGTGACCCCAATAAAATATGTGCATTTTAATGAATGCAAATGTTCAATGATTAGTTTGGGCAGAGATTTCTGGCCCTCAAAACACACAACTACTCCAACCTACACGCACTTTTAGCTGCACTCGTGCTGTGTCCCAGTTCCATACTACATACTAATGACCTGCAAGTTTTGAGTATGTAGTGCAGTGCAAACAGGAAAAAAACTATACAAAAATATACATATATATATATATATATAAAAGTATACTCAAAGATGTCTAAATCCACTTGATTGTTTAATGTGCTATTGATCAACACTATGGTATCGCAACAAAATGCAAAAAAGAAAATCACAGCTGCAAAAAGCCAAACATTGTAGATTGTGGTTATACAGCTTCAGGTAGATTTAAAAAAAAAAAAAGAATTGTATTGAACTTTAGATCCTTCTTTTTCTTTTTTAGTTAAATTGGCAGAAATATTTTAAGGTCACAGTCTGATTGTGTCTTGTCACTCGGTGTTTGTACAAAACAAAAAAGTGATTTATGATACTATTATTATGTTGTATGGATTTGAGACACTTTTCCACAATATTGCCCAATTCACTTTTCTTTATTGTTCTGCCATTGCTTCCTCATGACTCCGAAGCTCTGCAGTGCATATTGATTTATTGATGAAGCAAGGTAGTTTGGAGATTACTGAGCGTCCGTATCACCAGCAGCTACAGTAGAGGGGTGATTTTGAGAAGTTTCTATGAATGTTTTGAGGCTTTTTTTATTTGTTCCCCGTTGAAATCCATTGTAGCTGAATCCAGACCGACAACAGCTGCCGTCCTTCAAACTTTTAAGAGTCAGATTGTAAGCCTACAGAGGGTGATTATCTGAAACACTCGACTATTCCTTTATTATTTCTAATGGGAGGATTCAAACTAATTGTACAGTGCACACTCATTTTAAATAATCATTTAAACTCACAAATGCGATGCAACCTGCTGGGTCCCGATTCCCTGCTACATACTAATTGTATACAGTATGTACAGTGTGTTTGTTGAAGCAGCTGTCTCAGAGACTTACACTTGACAGCCAGGTACAGTGAAGTGTTCATGATGCCATAGCCATTGTCCCCGACGCAGGTGTAGATTCCCTCCTGCGCTGGCGTCACATCGTCCAGCGAGAGCGAGACGTTGGACGCCGTGTCCCACAGCAGCTCCTGCTCTCCGAACATCCAGGAGATCCTGGAAGGAGGGTTACTGTCCACCTCGCAGTGCAGCATCACAGAGCTGCCCTCCATCACCTCTGAGGACACGTTCACCCACACAGAGCGTGGCGCGTCTGGGAGGGAAAGTAAGGCGGAGAATTTAATGTCCCAGCACTCATGTGTCTGGACAACACTAAACGAGTGCCTATTCAAATAATGGGTTGCTCTTTCCTGCTGAAGCAGATTTTGTAACATATGACTTTGGGCAACCTCCGAGTCATTAACTGGAAGTCACTCAAGAATGAAATTGGCTTTTCTTTTTCTTTCCCTTTCCCTTTTCGTTTTGCTTTGTATTGTTTTTGTGGGTTTGAACTTTGAAGAGTATGATTACACCTTTAAAATACAGAAAGTATGGCTTGCTTTTCTTTTAATCCACTAAGATGCACAGTAGTACTTTGATTATATCAATAGTATTATTATTATAATATTATTACCATCAACTGTGATTCTCATTGTTAAACTGACATTGTTTTCTCTTTTTTATGTGTCAGATTTCTGAACAAACAGTCTCTTTTAGACTATAGATAGAGTTAGAAAAGCATCAATATTATTTATTGGCCTTAAAGTGGGAGGTGCTTTTTAGCTTACACTTGATGTCCAGAGAGATGAGCCTCTCATAGACCAGTGTGGTGTTGGGGTAGTAGACCCTGCAGCCCAGGAGCTGCCCATTGTGCATGGGTCTGGGTGTGAAGGTCAGGGTGCTTGAGAGTACTGCTGTGTTGCTCTCCTCCAGGTAGTCAGAGCTGAACTCCGGGTCGGGCAGGTAGTCGGTGTACATCCACTGGATCTCCGGAGTCAAGTCGGGGCAGTTGTCTGGAGCGTAGCATGTCAGCTCCAGACTCTCATCGCTGACAATCTCCTCTGGGACGTCGATGTTGGGTTGATCTGGAGGACAGGAAATAACTGGATTTCTTAATAATAGTAAGAGGAACATTATTTGTAAAGCAGCATTTATATTCAAAGAAGCAAGAGTCAATCAAAGTTAAGCAGAAAACTACGTACCAAAGATACTGTACCAATCAATAAATAACAAAAACAATAACACAAAATAAATAGGAAAAAAAAAGATGGAAATGACAAAGAACAAATAATATAAAAGCTGAAAAGGGAAGGTTACCCCAGATTAAATGAAAAGGTTTTCGAAAGTCTTTTGAAGGAATATTTTCAGCCTTTGTGTTGAAGTGAGTAAAGGCAAAACTCTACTAATGATTATATTAACGATTACTGAATTTTATACTTCTGGTTTATCGGTTCCACTCCGATCAGCGACTTACCCAGAACTTTGAGCTCAGAGAAGTCCGGGTACGTGTACATGTTGGCTCCACCGAGGTCAGCACGAAAGTAGTATTTCCCTGAGTGCTCTGTCCCGATGTTGTTGATGAGCAGAGTGCAGTTCCTCTGGTGCAGGTCACCCAGCAGCTTGGTGCGGCCCTTGTAGCTCTCGTGCACAACGTCCGTGCGTGTTTTGAAGACAACTGGAGGGAAGAGTTGAGGGTACGGCTGGCCGAAGTACCAGATACCGTGAGTGCCGCGGTACGGCCTGATACCAGACGGATACATGAAGGTGCACGGGATGACCACACAGGAGTTTGTCATGGCCGAGATGTCCCGAGGTACCCAAACGTTCCACTGGCAACTGGCATCTGAGAGAAGATCCGAGAAGACAGAGTGTAAAAAAACACTGCATGCATAGAGGTAAGTGTGAGGTACAATGGAAGAATATGTCCACCATCAAACAAGGAGAGGTACAAGAATGTTTTACCATTGATGATCAACAGCAGTGGTAAGAGCAGATCCAAACACCACATGGTCTCTGCTCAATGCTGGAACATAGACCTCTGGAACACATAAGATCCTGTCAGTCACAGAACATGTATCATCAAGAGAAAAAAAAACTTTACAGCAATGGTGCTGCTGCATGACTCAGACACGACCTCTGAGACTCACACAAATACTCAAAATGTTTCTGAGATTTAAGAGTTTAGTTCTCTGGGTTTTGAGTATAGCATGGTACCCAAACCTCCATCAGAGACCTTTTAGAGTACAACTTTTTCTTTGAAAACGGGAGCTTCCCAAAAGTTGTACAATTTGCTCAGCGCACAGAGGAATATTTGGTCTTTTTACTGAATCACTGATCACCAAGATTGGAGTGAGGCGATGTTCGCATCACAATATGTTCCTCTGCTAAATGAAACCGTTTTTTGTTTTTGTTTGTTTTCTTTTACTATTGCCAACAAGCAATTCCAAATTCATATTTTTATAACTCATCACAGATGGCCTTGTGTAAGTTTTTTCGTCTGAGCACATTAGCTCTTTTTATTCCTGAGATGAAACAAAACTGATAACACAGCAGCCACGAGTGAAAGACATATTTATCTACAAAAACAGCGCGATACACTAGTTTTCTCCCAGCAACAACCCTAACAACAGGTAGAAAAAAACTAGCAAACACATAATGTAAGTCAGTTTATGTAGGTTTGAATCCTTTTTTCTTACTTTGGTATTATTAACTAGAAATTATATGTATATGTCTGTTTTTCATCCAACATTTCATTACAGAACACATTGTAGACTATATACTAAATAACTGGATCAAGTGACATAAATGTTGCATGTTGCAATGCCACTGAGTGGGCATTGTTACTATTCACAACTTAAATGAGCTTTTTGTACTTGTTCCCAAAATAAAATATGTGAAGAGCTTTGAATGTATTGCAGTAGCTTTAGGTAATGTGTCTACTTGTATTTTTAACTTGAGTTGGTTTTTGTGTTAATACTATATGCCCATTTGTTATTTCAGTGAAGCTTTCTGTAACTTAACTATTCAGATACAAAACTGACTTCATTCTCAATCACATTTCGAAAACTGTTCAGTAAATGTGTTAAAAAAACAAAAAAAAAAAACATGTAGGGTTGTAGTGTGAAGATTTTTTAAAGTGCATTTCTTTTAAATAAAAATAAACTCAGGTGCTTGTTAAAAAAAAAAACTGCTGTCACTTGGTTTTACCTTGAAATGCTGATGGTTAGAAACAGACAGAAGCTCTGCAGGACAGCTTGTCAGCAGCTCCACTAGAGGGTGTTCACTCACACCCAGACAGCTTGACAGCCTTCTTCTCTGTGAAAGGAAAGAAAGAAAAAAAACTATTGACATCAGCATCATCAGGCGATGACATCACTCACAGCCCCCTCGCTCTCACAGAGCCGTAGTAAGTGACACAAACGCACAAACTCAGCGTCAGCCGGCACCTGCTTGCTCCCCCTCAGTGGAGTCACTCATTACAGTCGCCATACGTAAGGCCGTCCAATGAATGACACTCACTGTAGACTGAGCTCTGACACAATACCAAACTCCAGTCACCACTCATCATGTCATCAGCAGATTTATGATACTCTCTGCGCTGTAGGCTACTAGAAATAAATCAAGGGGGTTCGGAGGAGAGACCGATAACGATATTCAGTGGTGACAAACAAAGAAACGCCACTGCATTTATTAATGCAATAGCGGCAGAAATGGCACATAAATCGTTTAGCATCACTGCGGCATTACGTTTTGTTCCCACATCCCACTAGAGATGGTTTTAATAACTTGATATTTTTATTAAATAAGAAAACTACAGATTGTGTCTTGTGTCTGGGTTGTTTTTCTCTTGTCGTTCATAGTGGATACACAATCCACAAAGAGGCACTTAAAGGTGCCTCACTTAGAGGCCCCCACTTGTATGCAAATAGATAGTTCTTTGTTCAGCTTTATTGTTCTTGTTTTTAGCTATATATTCATTTCTATCTTCCTGTTAATTGTTCTTGGAACTGTGTGTAAGTACATTGAGAGCAACTTATAACTAAAAGAAAGTCCTTATATGAGGACACATAATTGGCCAACAAAGCTGATTCTGATTCAAGCTAGTATAGCAACTTTACTTTCAACTGCCATTTAATAATAATCATATATTTCACTAATGGATTAAACAGTACTTTAATGTCTCTATGAAGAGTGTTGTTTAAACATTTTTAATATTGATATTATGTTAATTACACACATTATAATATCATTTAAATAATCCAGCAGATAATAAATACAGTTATGGCTATGGTTATGGTCATATTTTGAGTGTAATTCATTTGCCAAAAAAGAGACATAATGCACACATAAACACCACGATTATCGTGTGAGGGTGAGTGAAGTGTAATTTGTTGGGTGGCTGTTTCTTGGGTTTTTGAATTACTAAATTTATTTTCATTTTTTTTTAAACTTACCTGTACATGCAAAGTAAGAAAATTATGCCCCTGAATGAATGAAAGTACACCTTATTATGATGACTTTAAAATAACAACAAAAAAAAAAACTCAATAGTTAGCTTCAACAGGTAGTATAATTAATCAACTTTTACTTTGTAAATACAAATATAAATATAATATGCTGGCTCTGTGCTGCTGTTTCATTAAAACAAGGTTGAGTTTTGTGATTTTACTTCATCATAGGTCATCATAGCCTTCTTACTTTTGTTACACAAGGTGAACTAAGAAATCGGAAACATATAGCACGGCTTATTGAATCAAAATTAAATGGAAAACAATCTTTACGACATCTTTTCCAGTTCATTGCATATGAATCTCCTCTTTATTGTGACGACACACATCAACAGTTAAAGCATTTTTTTTATTACAGTCAATAATGATAATGATGAGAAAGGAATAAGCTGTACCTCTCCAGTCAAATCAAACTAATGTGCTTCCTCTGACTAATAACTTATGATAATAACATTAAATACGTCATCACTCTCTCCAACAACTCCTTATTACTTGTATTCATTCACTTAGCATTGACTGCTCACACAGTAATATTTAAAGATATTCATTTACATATGTTTAGATATTCTACAGAGTTAATGAGATGATTTTTTACTGTGATGTGTATTAAACATCTGCAGGCCGATAAAGCGAATTTGCAACACTCTAGTGTCTGAGGCAGGTAACAGTAACGTCACTGCTTCATCTATTATTGTTCAGTGTTTAGCTTATATTTACCTTTTCAACATGCTAACCAGCGATAACTTTTGCTTTTCATGATTTTAAGAAATTTCTAACTGTTTAAATGCTATGCAAATACAATGTGTACTAGTATGATGATGACTGTTGCTTGTTCAGTGGATGTAGAATTAATACATGTTGAAGTAGAAGCAGAGGATTGAGCCTCCTGCAGCAGCAGCCGGTGTGTGCAGATGGCAGGCCTAAGAGTGGATTGTGTATTAAAGCTTCGTGATTAACACGTCCTAACATCCCCCGGAGAATCTATGACCAATATTAGCCTTGTTGTTGGAGAGAAGTGAAAAATGCTGTTGTTTTGACATTGTAAGAGGCCATGGATTTGTCCTGCTCCTCATCATGCATCATACAGTCACAAATGCGTAGATAAATGTTTTTGAACATTTACAGGAAGTTTACTTGGCAAATAGGTGCCTTTTACAACACAACATTGACATATCATCATACCCTTTTACGTGGATATGGGGATGAGTATGAAGTCCAATATTCTCTCTCTTTTAGCTCTGTTTTGGTCTCTACCAATTCCTGAGGGAAATGTCTGCCTCTTTAGCTGTTTAATGCTCCACTGTGTTCACCAGGTAGTCTCTAGATGTGTCTGTCTGCTGTTTGGAGCTGCTAAAGTGGGTTTATAAAGCTTTTTTGCTGTCTGTTGTGTCCGAAAACAACGCTATGAAAGCAGTGAGAGTGAACCAAACAGTAAAGTTGCAGGCCGGACCGATACACACTGAGCTAAAACTCACTATAAAGTTCCATAAAACTGAGGGGAGCTGCAGATTCTGATGAAAAATCTCTGTAGGTTCATCACTACGAGCGACCCCTATCACATTTCATACATAAAGTATGCAAAAGTATCGATTACAGCCACTTCAAAAATAAACATCTCACATTGAAAGAGGTCACATTTCGAGACGTCTTGGCCCATAATGACACATCTGTTGGCTGTGACAATCCTAACTTTTCTCCAATGTTGCGTCAAGCTCCACCATCTGCACTGCAACAAAAGGCCAAGAGCTGGTCGAGTGTTGTCCAGGCAGAGAGGCCGTGCATCAGCAACGGCAGGAGAGAATGGAGCTGAGCAGCCAGGCAGGGCCACTGACACCACCACCAACCCCAACAACAACGGCCTCATTGATGGGGCAGACAAACGGCCGGCACAGAGCGCACAGCATACGTGTGAACACTTAGATACACACACGCGACACGCACGTAAAAAAAAAATACTTGCCTCATACCAGCCTCGGCACCAGGCTCCTGCTCCCTCTTAGTCCTGACTTCTTCTTCTTCTTCGTCTTCCCGTTGTGTTTGTTCTCCCTGAGTTGGTCGCCTCGCTCTGGATCCTAGATGTCAGATTCTGTGGGAAAGGATAGAATTGGAGATAAAGAGAGATGTTAGAAGGAGACAAGGGAAAGGGGATGAGAGGGAGTCTATGTGAGCTCTGGTTTACATGTGTCGTGGGCAGCTCTGAATATGCGTTCAGGCATTTCTGGAGCTGTTCTTTGGCCCACTCAGCATTCCTTTCCTTGGTTCGACCATTTCCCTAATCTGTCCCATGTGTCTTGACGCCTTGAACTCTGGGCCTGATCATGCTTCCCTCTGAGGTCAAAGCAAAGTGTGTTGACATCAGTTGAAATGTTTCATGTTAGTGGTGCCCAAGACACAAGGGCAAACGCTGCGTGGTGAAGAACGATGACTCAATATCACTTTCAGAAAAGCTGCGTTAGAGCAACATACGGAGAGTAGGAGGCACATAGAACTTGTGAGATCCATATGGTTATGTAAATGACAGATTTACATTAGTTTGATACTGATTTTGATCGTGGAAATGTTCATTTGTTTAAAATCCCCACCTAAGAGATCTTAAATCACACAATTAAACTGAAGAAAGTGTTTGAATCTAAAGCCAAGTCTGGATTCATTTGAATTTCAGAAATGAAAAAAAGGCTTCAGGGCATGATCATTGATCTTTCCAGCCATATGCAAATCTAATATTTTCCCTGCTGAAGAATGTCTGTGGGCGGGGAACACAAGCATGGATCCACTCAGAGGTCCACCTCTTTTACATATAAAAGTAACAAAGGCAACTTGTCTTCCCAAGTGGCAATTTCTTTCCCCGCTCTCATTGTTACATGTAGTGTGAGTCACTGTGTCCAAAAGCCTACAGGCCACCGGCCAAGTGATGGCATCGACCGAGCCGTGGCTAATCTCAAGGGAATCCCTCCGTAAACAGTCTGGAGAAGAGCTGAAGAGGAGAATGTGGCATTGACGCTCTGGAGCAGTGTACAAACGAATACGCGGCATGCCATACCCCCCCTACACACGCATGCAGCATAAGGCAAGCCAACACACTCCTCAGAGTGGGGTGTGCAGATATGTGACCTTCCTCTGCATCCCCTATGTGCTGTTTGTAAGCTCAGCCTGCTCCATTGTCCTGCTGGGACTATAGTCATTGTATACACAGTATGTAAACACTAAATGTACGAGAGTGTCCAGTTGAACAGAATCATGACATGTTTTATTTGTCACAAAGAAAGAGACAAAACGGACAAAAGGAACAACAATAAATAGCGTGTTGAAAAAGTATAATAAGACAAAGCCTGGCTCAGTTTAGACTTGAATATATGTAATCCAAAGTGCATATTACTCTTCATCGGATCTTTTTTTTCTGACTTGCGCAAACCTCCTCTTGTAATAATATCTAAGGTAATCAAACCTGAACATAATCCCTGATTCCACATCACGCTTCAGGGATACAGATGCTATCTGAACAATCAACTCTGCCAAATCAGGCCACGACACCTTTTATGAGTCATTATACATTATTGAAATTGCTCACACAAACCAAAAGGCTCACACAAACAATCGACTGTGCCAAGAAGAACATTTTCATTGTGAATATCGTGTGCAGCCCGTGTACAGGAGCTTTGCCGTGGCTGTTGGATAGGGGGGGGGGGGGGGGGGGAGAATGGGAACCTTGTATACAGAACACTGCCCATTGTGCGAGGCAGAAACTGGAGGAATTTTTCCGGAACAGGCCCGCTCACAGCTTGCGCTTTGCTGTTTGCCTGTGACGCGCGTTGGTCCACCACAAGCTAAGGCCCTCACTAAAATACTCAGAGGAGCAGATGGTCTTAAAACATGACTGTTCCCCCTCCCACACATGCCGCGCTGAGCACAGCACACTGTGCACTGTGCACACACACACACACACACACACACACACACACACACACACACACAC
>CALSCE010009506.1:1405474-1430879 GCA_943593645.1 Bovichtus variegatus
CACACACACACACACACACACACACACACACACACACACTGCCTAACTCAGTCTAACTTGTGACTCATCCAACTTTTTTCAATCGCTCACTCATCACCTCATCTATGAACGCTCACGCAAACAAGCGCACACACACCCTGACTCTAGGTATGTGACCTTAAAGAACAAAAAGATATATATATATATAGATATATAGATAGATAGATAGATAGATAGATAGATAGATAGATAGATAGATAGATAGATAGATAGATAGATGCTCACTTGGGTAAGGAAAGCACAGAACATGATTACAAGTTACAATCTCTAATTCCAAAAGCTCCCAAGGGCATAACAAATAACAAATAACAAATCAGAATCCACCGCAGCTGCTCACCTGTGTAGGTGACCGTGGCTGACCTCCAAGCGTTCAGCAGCTGTGTGAGCAGTTCCAGCAGCCTTCTCTCTGACACTCACATGCAAAGCGTCACACCAGCCTGTTGCCACTGAGACCTCTCGCCACTCTCTGTACCAAGCCCCAACGGTGGGGAATAAACTGCCCACCCCACCACTGCCGCCACCATCATCACCATCATCACCACCATCATCACCATCACCCCTCCCTTATGAAAATCAGTCCTTCAGTGTAGCAGCATTGTTCTGAGGTTTTGCTCCAAGGCTCAGCCATTCATAAATACACACGGGGCCACAAAGGGCCACACTGTTCCCCCTCGCCCCAACAAATATGGGTGAAGCTTTGAGCTCCGAGGCCATTCTATCCAGCACGGCCAGTTGCTGTATGCTGGATGGGACGGAGCATATTCAATCATTTTGGATAGATGGAGAGCACATCCACATTTTTTCGTTTTTAAGGTCATTGTAACAAAAGGCAGGAAGTGAGTTTGGGAGGGGGTGATGCAGATGATGAGGACCAATAAGAGGGAACTTTTACTTTTAGTAAAATCTGTCTT
Organism: Bovichtus variegatus; assembly: GCA_943593645.1. Lineage (NCBI taxonomy): Eukaryota > Metazoa > Chordata > Actinopteri > Perciformes > Bovichtidae > Bovichtus > Bovichtus variegatus. The sequence continues at coordinate 1,406,425 of CALSCE010009506.1, forward strand.
TTTAAAATCTAAAAAAGTTGACGCTTCAGAGGCTACAGAAGTGAAAGAAGCAGAATAGTGCTTTTGCATGTTTTACCCCAATGACCACAAATCTGCTTTTCAGAGCAGGACATAGTGGTGAATGATTTTTAACATGTGTTTTCCCCACATACTATCCATGTCACATTCCAAAGAAAAATCAGCTCGCAGAAACTTAACTTGCTTTTATCGTTGATAAAGTCACATAATTGCCATGTGGTACTGCAATTAAAACTGTAGAATAATATGCATTCACGATAAACAAATCGAGTTGGTAAATTTGGGTTTCATTAAATTGATTGCCAGACTCATAGCTGATATGAAGCATCCATGTTTGTCTGGCACATCTGTATTATTGGTGATATCATAGGTTTCAGAAAAATGACAGTTCACCAGTCGTAAGAACAACTTAGATGACGACATGAACAGTATTTACAGGTTGGAAACTCAGCATTACAATAACTCTGATATGACATGAATGCAGCATTCGTGCTAATGTAAGTGTAATGAGGTTTTTTTGGAGATATATTTTTTTGAAAGAAACCGTCATTGCCTCTGTTCTGATTTTATCAAAAGTCAAAATTATAACAAATGAGTCCAAATCTACTAAAACAATTGTTTTTATCTTAGTGCTAGTTTTGACTGTTCCACTTGGCTTTACTCAACCTTACTATAAAGCTGCAAGCTGGCACACAAGGGTTGTGTATGAGAAGCATCTCAACTGCCTCTGTGATCAGCGACACTACAGACTCCTCCTTGATGTCCTTTGACTGAACCACACGGTGAACTGAGGTCACTCTGGAGCTGCTTTTGAGCATCTCTTTTCTTTCTCTACAATCCGTGTAATAGTTCCACTTTGCAACTGGTAATCTAGAGAACTTAATTAAGTCACGATATTATGATTTTTCATCCAAGGAGGCTCCCCCGAAGCCTGTCTTAAAGGTCTGTTTAAAACTTCTTCCCATTGTCGTTTGGTTGTTTCAAGGCAATTGCACATCAAATATGGCAATATGCATCCTTCCTACGACTACCATTAATACAAACGCAACACTTTATTAGCCCTAAACGTAGCATTAAGAGTATTCACACAGTTGCATGATGCTGTGACCGTGTCATGACACCCCAAGACTTGTTAACGCACCCCCTCACTCCTCCTGACACAGTAGCCATTGTCTCCCGAGGCCTTCTGGGACAGAACAGCTCAGCTCGAGCCTGACACCGCACAACACTGGGAAGTCGATGTGCACAGATAATTGTCTTTTAATCACAACAATCCTCTTTTTCTCTGGGCTCGCTCGTTTGTTTCTGTCTCTTGTTCGACCTTTCTGTCTTGGTTGTAACTTTTGTGGCTTTTAGCAAGTTCGACCAGCCACATCGAGCTTGTGAGCGAAGCGTTCTGCGATGGAAGCGGGACTGGAACTAGGAATGACGTGTCCCATACGGGATTGTTAAATCCATCAAAAACATCTTTGTACAATTCCAACACACCTCAACCATGCATTTACTATCAACTGTCAAGCCTGATGCTGATTGAATATACTGTGTCGGCTTTTGTTAACATGAATTGAATGATATAACCAGTGGTGGACAGTAACTAAGTACTCAAGTATTTTACTTAAATACAATTCTGGAGTACTTGTAATTTACTTGAGTATTTCCATTTCCTAATATTTTACACTTCTACTCCACTACATCTCAGATGCAAATATTGTATGTTTTACTCCACTACATTTATTTGATAACTTTAGTTACTTTGAAGATTCAGATTCAGATTGATGATACAAAATATAATCAACAAATAATGTATCTCGTATAGGTTAAGATAAGTTTTAGGGATCCCTTGGTGGCATTCACAAGCTACCCATTAGTATATATAGTATAGAAAAAGAGCTCTTCCTTTAGCTGCTACATTAAAGTGATGAATAATATTCGGCACAACGGCCCATTTCAGAATAATGTATGAGTACTTTTACTTGTTGTAGTTAAAATACATGTTAATGCTTTTTTACTTAAGTAAGATTTTGAATGAGGACTTTTTCTTGTAACAGAGTATTTCTATACTGTGGTAGTACTGCTTTTACGTAAGTAAAAGATCTGGGACTTGGTCCACCACGAGATATGACCACCTGACTTTCCACCTGTTCAATATCTGCTCAGGTAGAATATTTTTGTAGAAGGATGTGCAGTTTCACTGTGTTTCAATGAAACACTTCTATCATACGGACTTCATCAGAATAACAACATCATCAGCTATTTGTTCAAAAGCTTAATATACTTCAAGTTTAGGTTTTCCTCTCAATCAACCTCATGTGGTTGTGTAATAACGACTGTCCCCCCTCAGAAACGTAATGTGATTGTGACATTGTCGTTAAGGTTCAGTGTGGTTCAAACAGCAACATCTTTCCAAAGACGTAATTAGAGAGGGGCTGGGTCCGACACATTTTGCACTTTCCGAAAGCGACAGTCTGATTTTAACGCCCACTTCACGCTGTGATTGGTCAGCTGTGCAGGGTTTGAACTTCTCTCTGATTTTTTTTTTTTATTCTTCACATAACTATTTCCATCAAGTGCAACACCGTAGGTGCCTGAATGGTAATACAAAGTTAACACGAGAGAAGGTGGTTATCATCATGTCTCCCGCCAACAGTCAGTTTGGTCTTAAACATGATTTCAATCTTGTGTTTCTTTAAAATGAAAAATAAATTAATAAATAATCAGACTATTATTAAAAGCCCTGGACACCCATGGTGAACCCACACAGGAGGGGATTTTAATTGGTTTGGCTGATTAAACCTCAGGGCTGTGTGGGCGTGTACAGATTGGGCTTGATTGACAGCTCCTTCACTCTCATGTTGGATTTGTTGCACCTGTTAGGCCTAAATGACACCTTCGTCTTAGTAGACAGTCCTGTAATACTGTGCATTGCTCCGCCCACCTTCAGCCTGAGCTGACGTGTAATAATTTAAAACCCCTGTGTTCCTGTGCAGGGCCTTTAAAACCCCAATGAAATACGTCAGAAATGCATTTGTCAAGCTGCTGTTTCTGAGTTTGAGATACATGGCTTTTCAGAGGTCATTTGCTCGCTACTCTTAAAATATGTACAACTGAGACTCCAGTCACTTTTTTTGGCAGTGGTGGAAGAAGTATTCAAATATTTTACTTAAGTGAAAGTAGTAATACTGCAGTGTACTGCACAGTGTATCAAAGCCCTCCTTTTGCAGAATGGAAATATATATTATATTACTGGATTATAATTAGAGACACATTAAAGGCAGAAATAGTAGGATTTGTCGGTTGCTGTTTGTAAACACAACATTCAAAGTTGGCCCCTCCTCCGCGGCTCATGGAGGGTGACGGTGTTCGCCAGCAGGTGAAAGCCAACCCCAGATTCACTCTTGTTTTGGAACGAGCTTTGTCTGCTTGGCGTTTCACTTTGCAATATTTGCGTTTTTTTTCCGCCGCCTGCCATTTTCGAAGCTCCGTCTTGGATGCGTGCTTACCATCTGGCACCTGGTGGCCGCTACATTTTCACAGAGGTTGAACACAGCAAAATGTAAAGAAAAGAGAAAATACAGGCAGAGCGCAGGATCTCTGTAGATACAGACACCACCACACTCTACTAGTGGGTCATAAGTGATGATTGGGAGCGACTCTTTTTGTACGAGTCTATACATTGTTTTGTTTTTTTTATAGGAAAAATCCTACTCAATGCGCATTTAATGTGTACATCGCTTTAATGTTGCGCCTGGTAAAGATGGGACTAATTTGAGTCACTTTATATACTGCTGGTAAGCGTACCCTATAATAATATATCATAATTTATTGGTTGAGTTGTATTAACAATCAGAACCTGCAAAGTGATTATTAACCAATTCCCTTGCTGTAGTAACACACACTAGAATCTACATAGTATATACACACACGTACATGCTTTTACAGTATTATGGTGAAGACATGGAAGATGGTGTGGGGGAGAGATGGTGTGTGTGTGTGTGTGTGTGTGGGTGAGGGGGCTGCTGGGATTGTGCTGGACAGAGACGGGGGACAGAACAGCACACTGAGAATAGATCCTTTGTCCCTCTGTCCACTTTACTGGACAGAAGCAGTGGATGGCTGACATTTACAAAACTGCTAGAAAAGGATTGCATTTTGTGTTTTTAAATCACCTAGAACCACCTAGAAGGCTTTCAGCTTAATCATTTAACACTTTGGCGTTTTATTGGACATGCAGAACTAGATGAAAACTAATTACTAACAGCAGGCTTAAAACCTACTGTGGTTTAAAAGACGATGTGCCTATTTCTTTTTGAAAATTTTGCTCAAACATTTAACTTGGGACATTTCCAAAATTCGAATGAGTGGGACTTGTCCCAGATTAAATTTGAGACTCAATAAAACATTGAACTTGTCATTTCTTTTCTTTCAGAATGAAAATTGTATTGCACTAATTTATTATGTTAATGAATTTCAAATTGGGCGCTAATGACATAAAATAAAAGTTAAGAGAAAAAAAGTTTCTCCTCTTGTCCATATGCCCAAAAGTATTGGGTTAAAAATGTTAAATGTACTCTATATCTCAATGAGGGATTATTGAACTAATTCGGGATTTCACATCCACAGCCCTAACATGCTGCTGTCCATGGGTTACATGGGATTTTTATTCCCAAAGGTGCAACTAATCTCAAATGTGTCCTAGTTGGCCTAAATTCCCATATTGCGTTCCAACTGCCATTGTGCGGCTTGGATTTAGCGTGTGATTGGTATGCAGGTCATTTTTTTTTTTACATTTTCTCTACCTTTTCCAATCATAAGGATTGAGAATGTTGACAGCCATTTTGTAGAAATGAGACACTCATTACAAAACGCATCACTATTGGTCTTAAAAAGTTCATTCTGTGTTTTAATTTGACTTCATCGGTATTTGTCCAGTGAATTGAGCGAGACACCGCAGACACCTAAACCAATGAGAGCCGTGTATTTCCACAAGATGACTGTTAACATGGCTGTGATGGCAAAAAAATAATGTTGAATATAATAATAACTGGGTGATAATTTGTCATGAATGATGAAAAAAAAAAAATGGCATGATTTTCTATTCTCCAGTCAAAACATAGTCAGTTGAATACATAATGCATAATCAAACAGAACAGATAGCCCATTACTTATTTTCTGGGTATCATTCTTGGCTATAATCCAAAAAAAACGTGTTACAGCATCAAACGTAGATAAAAACCATGTAAAGGAGCAACATCATTACCTCTACGTACTGTATACGCCACACTGCTGTGAGTGTTGTCCCCTTTAGAGTTGCCACTAAATAATCACATTAGTCCACTCACTGCCATTCTGTTGCAAAGAATGGATTTTAAAGTGAGAAATTCAAACACAGAAGACAGAAGACAAATAAAGAGTTATGACTCAGTGCCAAGCAAAACCCAGCAGCATGTTGAGGATTTGCTCACAAGGAAATCTAAAAGTAATGAATAATAATTGTAGATTAGAGAGCAGCAGAGCTCTTACCTTATCAGCTGTAGCTCAGAGAGTCGTCTTCTCTCCTTCAGCATTTGCTTTCTCTACTGCTCTCCCTCCTCCCTCATCTTTCTCCCTCCCCGTCAGCAGATTGGGTCTTTGGCATACAGAACCTGTGATGTGGTGGTGGTGGTGGGGGGCAGCTTTCAGGTTTTAGATTCACACATAACTTCATTACAGGCTAATTCATCTTCTATTTAAAGTTTTGACCATCATTTCTAGCTTGAAAGTACTTGCTGAGATCTGTGAACATGGCAGCATCACTACAATGAAGTCCAACAGGACAAGACACATGATCGGACAGACAAGCCGACAATTTAGCCAGATGACCTAGACCAGGGGTCTCCAACCACCGGGCCGCGGACCAGTACCGGGCCGTGGATCATTTGGTACCGGGCTGCACAGAAAGAATAAAACTTTGGTTTTTTTTGTGTTGGTAATATTTATTGTAAACATTTTTAATGTATTATATTATATATATTACAATGTAATAATAATATAAAGTGCATAATATAAAACGGAATAATTACATTTACATTATAGATGTAATAATTCAATTATATATATATATATATATATATATATATGTATACACACACACAGTATATTTGGAGGTGAAACTAAAAGCAAGCACTCCCCAAGTGTCAGTATTAATTCCTCTTTGCTCAAGAAAACTGTCTATGACAACATCCAGTTACAGTAGGTCAAACTTGAAGCACACAGTTGGTCAAATAAACTGTGATGCACAGACATTTTAAATGATTTTTGTATTTTGAATTTTAACGTTTGCCTTCGCTTTCTCTTCCTAAACAGTTAAAAAAAATGGTCTGATCGTGTGTCCACTTTTTACCCGATTGACAGATTTTTAAAGTTGTGATAAGGGCTGTGCAATAATTCAATATGATAATTTATTGTATTTCAATGGAATCCTATCGTGATGAAATCATAGAGATATCGTGATACACAATCGTCTAAATTGACAGAAAATCTGATGTTAAATATTTTTTTATCTAATATCATTTGAAGATTGCAGTTTTTGTTTTTACATTACACTTTATATTACAACTCAGTTCAATGCGATTAACAAACGGTGTATATTTGGAAATATTAATTTCTTTTTTTCTCTATAATTTCACTTGAAACTGTTATGTTCATTTTTGCACGAACGTTCTTAATCAAATGAGAAAATACTCAGTACATTTCAATTGTCAAGTACTAAACAAAAACAGGCTTTACCATGTGGTTATTTCATATAGACTATTTCATTTAATGACTTGCCAGCACACAGAGAGTTCTCCAGCATGCAGGGCAGCCTATATGCTACTACGCCTTTTATCCAAGGAGCACTTTTTGCCCACACTGGCGAGGGTGTGGAGGTTGGGCTGGTGGGTGGAGCATGTAGCACGAGTGGCATTTTCCTCCAGTCGCAGACCTGCAATTGTGTTTTTATTAATCGTAACCATGATTACCGTGGACTTAACCATGCAAAAGTTAACATGTGGAAATATTGTGGAAGGCAATAATTATAAAAAACGTCGTTATGGAACATAGCCCGGGGTTTTACGGAATTATCCACCATTGATATTCTTGTCTGGAGCTAATGGTGTGACAGACACCCACTTGTTGGTTCACTGGTGCAAATCTCCATTAACACCCTGAGCAGTTTTCACTTCAGCAGTCAAGGAATCTCACATTAGCGCCATTTGTTACTGCTACATCAGGTGTGTCTGATGTGGGTGCAATATGAATATTCTTCTGACAGTGTTCAGCTTTAACTAATGCAGTGTCAGCCAACTGACAAAACTAATCTCTTCTTCCGTTTTGGAAAAATCTCTGGAGGGACACATGAGCTGAGTTGACAAAATATGAAAAATAGCAACAACAAAAAAAACAAACGTGTAATTTATAGCGAATGAGAGAAAGGAAATTAATATAAAATACGACTTAAACGTATGTGTAAATTCATGAGGTATAACAATACTGACATGAATGACAGGAGAAATGAGTTAATGTGCGTAAAAAGTATGTAAAATAAAGTCCCCGTCACTCAACTGTACCAGATACTTTCTATATTGTTTATATTGTAGGCGGACATATCAGTCGATAACTGATTCTGGCTCTTATGAGTCTCCCAACTTTATAGAAGTGCAACACTAAATCTCTCGAGCGCCTCTTCAAGATGAAATTGAAGCCGGTGCAGGATCAGTCCCCCACGTAAATGTGTTTTTCTTTTTCTGGAAGTTGATGGATATCAGAGGCTTTGAGCAACAACTATAAACTCGATTAAGGTTCATAAAATCAGTAGCCTGGTTGTTTGTCAATGGTTCAATAGGTGAGCACTTCAGGGTCTGTGGTTTCCGAAAGCTTTAGGAGTCTCTCACAGGGTTTCACATTGTCCCCAGAACATGTTAAATGAAATACAATTACTATTTCACCGACACAACTGGTACTATGGATCCTCTCTGCTGCCTCCAACCTACACTATCAACAGCTCTATGCAAACGGCAGGGCTAAGGTGTGTAGTGCTTATATGAAGGTCCTTAAAAAAAAAAGTTGGCAAATCTGAGTTGGTGGATCCACCAGATGTCAGATCAGCATTTAACATGCTGGACTCAGAATTGTGGTTTCTGTTTAGGATGAATGTGGTGAAGCCGAAATACGCCCCTCTGTGCACATGACCAAAATGCCTTGAGCAGGATATGTATGTAGGTAGTATGTATGTAGGATATGTATTGCAGTAACTATTCTCTGCATTTATTTAATTTTCTAGCTTGTATTAATCCAGGAAACACTTCACACAGCAATGGTCACTTTTTCAGGAACATTGCTTTTTTTTTTTTTTTTTTTAATAAACACAGTGAGCAGCATCGCTGAAGAAGATTATGAAAGAGGATCTGTTCTTTGCAAGCGATAATGAACTGTGGATGCAATATGAGCCTCAGTTATGTGCCATACAGGACAATTACAATGTGGCATTTGCTCACTTCCTGCATTCCACACTATCATTGAAAGTCTCTCACTCCCACTTTGAACATGTTGTAAAAAATGCGCAATTTTATATATTAGTATAAAACAATAGTTGTTAAGAATTGTTTAGAAAGCTGTCACTTGTTTTCATGTGTAGGCTTGAGTAGTAATTGACATAAAGTCCGTCTTAATGCAATCACAGAAAGTTAGCTGGTGGCAGAAGACTTCCCCCGGAGAGAAAAATGCTGAAACCGGAAACAAAAAGCAGAAGCAGCACACACCCTATCTACTGTGGTCGTCCGTGACGCTCTCAAGCACTTGCATTAATATGTCAAGAAAACATCCTTCAGTGTAAAAGATTTCCATTTTGACCCAACGCATTTCAACATACCTTCACTTGTGCCACATGCATGTCCCAACTGACATTGTGTGGTAATGTGAAGACGATCAGCACAAACCTCGGGGGGGGGGGGGGGAAATGATTGAGGCCGCTGTGGAGAAAGACACATAGATGCCTGAATCAGAGGAACATGGGAGTTCTGAAAACAAAAAAAATGGCATTTTATATAATTTAATTCTGACTGATGGTTGAACTTGGCATAAATGTTTTGCTAATGTATTCTTACCTTTTAAGTAACTTGTAGTGAAACCTTTTGTAGGGACCAAGTGATACAAGACAGCAGCTTTCACACGGACATATGACCTGCTGCTTCTGATGTTATACACCCAGAGCAGTAGTAAGCATCTAAAGCATCTAAAATATAAGAATTACTGTAATGTTTTGAGTAAAATCACTTATATACGAGCCACTATAATCGGAGTTACTGTAAACATACAGTACAGGGGGGAGTGGAAATATTTGTAAAAATATAAAGTAATAAAATGCCTTCGCAATGAATCCAATCTTTGCGACGTTTAAATTTCTAATTCATGCAGATTGTGTCAGCGAAGCTTCACATTAACTTCAGTTAATTCATTTGTTTGAAGCTGTAAATCCTACACATGCTCGAGTCAACATCCCTTTTATATTTTAAGCTTCACAAAGTTAGTATTTATCGCAGATTACTCATAATAGATTGTGTTACATTGTACCATCACTACTTCTACTGAAGCTTTTATTCTGGTAGAAAATTGTTGTCATGTTGTGTCAAGGGGCCTGGCACCAGACAAAAAAAGAGGAACAGAAATCCTGAAATCAGTATTGAATGACAAATAATAAACAATCAGAACTTCCTGAGTCTAAGTAGTTAATCTGTAAATAAAGTTGCTTTTAATCTTAAACACTGCACTGTTTCACATCCAGCAGCAATGAATAACTGCTGTTATAATACCTCCCAAGATCCAGAGAAACACATCTGCTGCGTCATTAAATTACTAACATGATGGTGTCATCTAGTGGTAAAACTCTGCAAGTCAAATAAATGGCCTGGCAATAGAGACCTTTATTGTAAAATTAGGTTTCCTCACATCACAATAAACATTTTCATAAATGCGTTTTCAGAGTGTATTACTGGTTGGCTGTACAACATACTGCAGGTTAAAACTGAAATCTTGTGTAAAAAAATTTTTTTTTTGAAAGAAATAAAAAATACAATGTAACTACTAAAACACAAATTTTAACCAAGACGGTTTTGTTCACCAGGTTTTCTAAATACACTGAGTAAACTCAAACACAACTACAAGCAAAGATAAAATAAATTCCTATAAAATTTACATAGTGTTTCTTATAAAAACAATTAGTTTTTCACAAGTAAAAAGACCAAAATAAAAGTCTATAGACCCCTACAAATCTACATAAGTACCTGCATAAACTAACTGAAACTACGTAAATGTTAAAAACATTTGAAAGTTGAAACCAATGGGAACATGTTTACTCGTCAAGTTGTAAACACATTTATAGAGAATTATTTATCAACTTGACTTTCACATCTACAAGTAAAATTCTGTACACTCTATAAAAGGCACTTGTGGCAGCCACAATGTTTTATACATGAAAAGGCACAATAACATTTCATCTGTGCACCTCTCCCTGTTCAGAAAAGTATACATGTACATTCAGCATCAATTGTTGATAAGCTTACTGTGAATTATGCAATATTCGCTAATTAGCAGTGTGACTGATATTTACAGTCTTAGAAATCAGCTGTTCCAGAGCTGCATTATTGGACAGGTTGCTCTTGTTACGGTTGGTTTTACACCACCAGGCTCTCCCGACTCACAGCTCCGTTCTGTAAGACAAGAAAAAGTCAACTTGAAACTGGGGAAAAAAAACAAACGTAAATCCTAATTTAATCAGACTTAAAGAATAAGGCTGGTGATATTACACAGTAGTTATATACAGCGTCCACGTTCATGATAATAAAAGGAACATCACTGTGCATGGCTTTTGAAGTGTTTTTTGACAATAACCTTGCTCTGTGGCATAAGGGATATGCTTTCGAAGGCTTTGGGTGCACAAGTAAAATTTGTTAGTAAAGTTCATTTATTTGTCGATTTGTCTTTTTGTGAGATTTGTTGACAGTAAGGGAAATATAAAATATCACCAGACATATCCTCTAATCTTACGGCTGAAGATATAAACATGGCTTCCTCATGGTCATAACTTGGATCATAACAATCATAAAATGTTCCGGTTTTCATTAAAATGTCCTTGTCAGAGACTTGAGGCTCCTACTTAAAAGGATAAGGTAAACAAATGTGAAGTCTGTCTTGACATTGAAACAAGTTTTGCTTGTGGTAATAATTCCTCCTGCTCATACATTAGCAGAGTCCTTCCTAATGCACTGTCAATGTAAGTGATCTCCTTTCATGCACAAATGTATTCCTATTTTTTTTCTGAAGTTAATGAGGCTTAAGCTTTCCCAAGTTATTCAAATCAAGCAGATATCTTCTCAAGTTACAGTCGTTTTAGTACAAAATGTATTCTTTGTCACTGTTCCGCCTCAACAAAAAAACGTTTTATATATTAACTGTTACTTAAGATATCCAGTTGTTTTTGACTAACTCCGAATGGTCAACCCTCCTATAAGCAACACATACATCACTTTCATTGGAAATGCATTAGGAAGGGATCTTTTAATGGCCAGTGTGACAGGAGGAATGATTACTGCGTGCAAAACCTGTTTCAATGTCCATATGATGTTGTTGATATATGTTGTTTGAAGATGGACGTGAAAACGCGTGAAACTATCCTTTGAAGTCACTCTGTAAATTCACAAAAAGAGTTTTGCATTGACTCACCTTGCGGAGGTTGGTTTTCTTTGAAGATGATATACTTTCATTATCACTGTACGGTGGCGGTGGAGGAGGTGGGTAGTCGTCACGGCGACCGGGGTGTCCGGAGGGCGGGTTCTGAGGAAGTGGTGGGGGCCCACGTGGCGCTCTCCCCCGATCCGAACGGTCGCTCTCGCTGTCCAGCCGCTCCCGGCTGCGTGCCCTCTGCTGCTCGCCCATCTTCTTCCTCTCCATGGCTTCTCGCAGGAAGTTGTCATCATAATCATCTCGCCTGCCCCTGGCATCCCCGGGAGGCCGGCGATCCCTCTCCAGGTCCATCAAATCGTCCCGGCTGCGGCTGCGTCTCCCTGGGAGGCCACCGTAGCCCCCTCCCTCTCCTCTCCGACGATCATCGGGGGAGTAGTCACGACGCCTGCGGTCGTCAAAGTCGCGGTTGTTGCCACTGCGGGCGCTACTGCTCCACTCATCGTCCGAGCTAAAGAGACAGAAAGCAGCAGACATTAAGGGGAAGAAGAAACATCAGCTCAGTCCTCATTGTTGTGTCCTCAGTTCCAGTTTAAACCATAGCTGAGGTTTATCCTGACCACAGCTCTATATCTCGTAGGCTTGTAGGGGCTCGTCACATTTTAGTGTGACGAGCCCCATTACGGAAAGGTCACTGATCCAGCTGTTTATGAGATAGCTGAATTGGAATCCACCTTTATATTCTCATATTTTTACTCAAAAGAAATAAAAAAATTAAATTAAAAAAAAAAAAGGTACCACTTTTACATTTCCGGTACATCCTCCCAACAACAGAGCAGAGGCTCCAAACTATTTACGAAATGAAAAGCCATATCATTACTTATAAAATATAAAAAAAATAATGCGTTGGTATCACCTTATTCTGTAGTTATGCCTCATCCAAACCTGACTATTAATGATATATTAATATTGCTTGTTATTAGCATTTCTTTCCCTCTAGATTTAACCTACACTTATCATTTTTCTTCTTTTTTTTCTTTTAATAATTTGTTAAACGTGTGACAGGTTGTATAATATGGGAAAATAAAGACATACTACTAGCCAATCATGATCATGTTAACAAACATTATTGCTTGGTGGGCATTGCTATGGATACATTGAACAGCTGAACAGATATTTAAATCATACACCGTGTTTAAATAGAAATGGGGTGATGATGGCAATGTGGAGGTCTTGTTCGGGGACCCCTGAAATTACCACTTAGTATTCACTCTAAATTAGAGCTGCCTGATACCTCCAACAGTAATGTGAATGATGACGGACAAGCGTCCTTTCATTATTTCATCTCAAATCAGTTGAAACAGTAAAATAAGTTTAGGAATCATCACTTACTGTGACGCAGCCTTCAAGTTCACAGTAAAAACAAACAGAGGAGGAAGGAAAGGAAATACATCACAGATAGTCAGGTACTTATGGTACTATTAATGTTAACTGATGCATCTCTCCGCTTCAGGGAAAACACCTTTATCCTTTTATAATAACTATGAATTTTAGAGGAAGAGAAACCCCACAGAAAAGCCCACACCCAATGTCTCAATGACTCAACTAGATTTTTTGCTAAATGGCAGCAGCCAGTTCCACTAATGGGCCACATCCATGCCATGCAAAACCACCAATTCAACAATAGTGTATTCTTGTTCCAGCCTCCATCTAATGGGTGTAAAAAATGGGTGTTAAAAAAAAAAAAAAAAAAGGGTGCAGAAGTCAGTGCCTTAAACAAACAAAAAAACAACAAAAAGGGAGAACCGTCCCCGTTTGTAGTTTTTCGCTATCAACACGAAACAGAGACTTTTCTTCACTCTAATCCACTCCATTGGTCTATTATCCGGTAAAACTAGCTTCACTGGTCCAGTCAGATGACGACAACAATGCCACAAAGAAGCTATAAACTATTTATGTAAACTTCAAATGTTGTTTTGTTTTCTAAAGGATCATTCTGTTTGGTGAGACAAGAGGCAGATACTTTAACTTGCCAAGCTGAGCTGCTGGCTGTTTGCTTTTCTTATCCAATTGTGGAGTAAATGTGAACGGTCGTCTAAACTTGGAGTCAAAGCTTAGTTCAGCAAGCTACACAACAAGCTCAGTGCCCGTGACCCCACCCAGGTAAATAAACACCAGCTGCCACTGATAAAAAGTGGTGCTAATGGCTAGAAGGAAATCTTGCCGAGGGAAATAAGACTCACCCTCTTCTGCCTCTGAACTCATCTGGGCGCCGTTGAGGCGGGTGGTCGTCTCGTCCGTAGCGCCGTCCGATGTCGTCAAGGTTGTCCATCGAGCGTGCACGTACACGATTCTCCATGTGGCCTCCACCATTGCGTGGGTAGTCATCGCGGCGGTGGCCTTGCTGGGAAACACTGCTGATTGTGCTCATGGCTTCATCCCTGTCATAGACCGTGGCCAGAGGTGGCGGCTGGGGACGGCCCCCGCGGCCTCGAGGCTCCACGCTATCGTGCAGGGAACTGACTTCAGTCATATTATCTACTGAGGGGGTGGAAACACAGAGAAGAAGAGATGGTAAGTAGGTGGTGTGTGGGTGAACCCATTTGGATGAGATTACGAGATACAGAAAGGTGGGGTATATTCGATGTGCTCCTCAGTAATTTAACTCATTGTTCCAGACAGCATTTTAACCATCAGGAAATGAAAGGAAATGGTCTAACAGACGTCCTAATGGTTGACAAATGAGCCCGTATGTTGGTGTTAGTATGTTTACGTCTATCAGATTAGCAAAAACATTTTTGATTTATTCCATTTTCACCAAAAAAAAGTCACATTTTCGCTTCACAGGATTTATAATAAAAGGGAAAAAAAGTGCGCTGTAACATTAGAAGGCCGAGGAAGACACAACATATTAGAGTACAGTAAAGAAAGTATTGGATTTAGATCAGCTTAATATTTGCCGATACAGATCCTTCACAATATGCCCGGATCGACTCGCGACATCACTGCTAACATCTCTCCAACTGCATGTCGACGGGTCCTGTGTCTGCATGCGTGTAGCTCGGGCCCACATTCAGTTTAAATCATATTAGATTAGTAGATGTAATAACAAAAATATGAATCATATTCAATGTCTTGAGTTTGAATGTCATATATCTTTACCCCGCTTCCTTGAATTTACCCCCCTTTATATTATAAAATGTAATAAAATGAGTTGAACTCTCAAAAGGACTGAACATCACAACAATTTGGAGGAAATGTAAACTAGACAGTGTCTGCCTCTCAACTCTTGATAGTGTTTACCAGAAGTTGATTTATTTCCTCCCACAGTAGTCTGGGGCACATTAACTACGACCAGAATAGCAGGAGGTGATGAGTCACTCACAGCGGTTGTAGTTGCCAGGTCTGGATGGATCCATGTTGGCCAGCTCCCTCTCCATATAGTAAATGGCACGTGTGGCGTTCCCATCAGGGTCCACCTGGATACGATACCCACTGCGAGCTATTGAGAAGAAGAGAGGAAGTCAGATTTCACCTTTGGCAGCTTCACGCAAATACACTGAATTAATGTGTTTTGAACATAACTGCAGTCCAAGGTGTACCCACACACTGGAGTGAGATCCCCCTTTCATATATTGGTATTGGCCCCGATTTCTGTCCGTTAACATTCAACGTTAACATCATCAATCCTGATTATGAGTCGGATCGAATACGGACACTAAATCTTTTCACCAGCTACATGATCCAAATACTGAGGGTCCTAGTTAAAAAACAACTGAGTTAATAAGATGAAATGATTGATATATTAAGGAAAGTTTAGCTGGAGACTCTCCTCCTCTATACCTGTCCAAATCCTGTTACCTTATGAGGCAGCTGGATTACAACAAACTACAGGTCTACAGGGGTACATACAGTACATAGTAAAATAGCTAGTGACATCATGATAATCTAATCACACTCATATGTGTCAGGATATCCTTATAAAAACAAAAAAGCATTAATATTAATAATAGACATACAATTATATTTTGAAAAGAGTCCTGCACAAATGTATGTCTTGTCAGTAATAAGGTGGGTGTTTATATAAATAGAAAAAACACATAAAAGTGGAATAAATTATTTATATAGATTGTTTTTCATGACATGTATATGTATGGATCAGAATCAGAAAAAGAATACCTAGGCTAGGATGATATTTGAACATAATCACATTGCAAAAAATATCCGTTTTAAAAAGTCACTTCATCATTTTCTTAAAAGAAGGAGAAAAAAAAAAAGAAAAAGAAAACAGTATACAAATTGGGTGCAACTCACTTCAAGAATACTACTAGTGAGAAACATGGAAACGTATCTTTCTATTTTACCAAATGACGTGTGGAAACATCTCTAAATAAGCAGGTTTTGCGGGGGCTAGAGCATGTTCCTCATTTTACTCACTGTGGTCCACTCCACCGTCTTGGTCATGCAGCAGAGGCACCTGAGACCCCTGTCCAACTGCACAGACGCAACAAAGCAAATTAAACAAGGATTTAATGAAGCGCTACATTAAACAAATTAGGTAGAGGACTTTATGTCATTATGTAACTTAGAATTTCAGTTACATCTGACGTAATGCCCACACAAGTTAGACAGAAATGACTATTCAGCTGCAGTTCAATCATAACGTAACCACTCTCACCCGAGCTGGCGCCATCATATTCACGACTGTAACCATTCTGGGGAGGTGGGTGTCCGCCTCCGTTGGGTAGAGGAAGCATGGGTATAACAGGCTGGTTTATTAGTGGGCCGCCGTATGCTGGATGAGCATACATATTGGGGGCATAGAGGGTGGGGGCATATTGACTCATTGGCCCACCACCTTTCTTCACTGCTTTTCCGGCCTCGTACACTGCAAAATAAAAGAGAACAGTTGGTTAAAGTGGAAAGAAAACACGACTGTGTGTTACAGCCGAAACACCTCATACGCAACTGTTGATGGGTCTTTAAATATGTAGCTACAGCTAGCAGCCGGTTAGCTTACACTACACCAGACAAACAAATAGTTCTCTTAAACTATCATTTGTTGTTTTAACACTACCTTTGGACAAAGCCAGGCTAGCTGTTTCCCACTGCTTCCTTGTCTTTACGCTAAGCTAAGCTAAGCGGCTGCTGGTAGCTTCATATTTCCCATATAGACATGAGTGGTATCAAACTTCGCATCCAACTCTAGATCTAAAGTGAATCAATGTATTTCATAAAATGTCAAACTTTAAAAATTAAGATTGTTTCATGGAGATTTATCTTTGGCAAATTGTGATGTATCAACCTTGTACAGCATAGAGCATGTATAGTACAGCTAATCACAATAAATATACTACATTACAGGTAATTTAGCAGACGCTCTTATCCAGAGCGACTTACAGTGAACAAACTACAGGGACAGTCTCCTGGAGCAACTCGGGGTTAAGTGCCTTGCTCAGGAGCTCAATGGTGGCAGCCTGGTATTGAACTCACAAACTAAACAATCCAGCTGTGTAATGTAGGTAAATTCAAAGTGTGCGTTTCCTTTAATGTTTAGCGTAGTTTGCACAAAAAAATCCCTACAAAGTAGAGGACAACAGTTCATATGAACAAGTCTAGTAAGATATCGGAACTCTCCCTTTTTTAATGTTACATTCGAGCTAGGTAATAGTTTGACGTTGTTTTAATAC
The DNA here is from genome assembly GCA_943593645.1 of Bovichtus variegatus. Lineage (NCBI taxonomy): Eukaryota > Metazoa > Chordata > Actinopteri > Perciformes > Bovichtidae > Bovichtus > Bovichtus variegatus. The sequence goes on from CALSCE010009506.1 coordinate 1,423,827, forward strand.
CGTTAATAAAAATGTTTTTCATTTAACAAAAGAAGCCACATTTCTTAAAGGTTTAATGTTGTCCAAGTGCGAGCAGCCTTACAAGTACTTCGCCTACATAAAAGATAATCTAATATTGGTAAAATGATGATTTAAAATCGGAAACTAATGTGAGATTCAGACTCAAACATTTTAGTCCAAAAAAAAAGTACTTCAGTTCAATACCCAGCCATAGGTTACATGCAGTAAAAGAAAGACTACAAGTTAAATTTTATTGGCTTTCACTGCTGGCACTCACATGCTCGTGGGCAGCAGCAGCGGTTGGGGCAGCAGGGGCAGCTGATGTAGCAGCAGCAGGTGTGTGGACAGCACTGACACCAGCAGATCCCGATCAGGAGCAGCAGCAACAAGAAGCCCAAAACCACCAAAACAACCAGGAGCCAGTCTGTATGGGCCAACAGGGGGTGCATTAGATACATTTATATCAAGGGTTTGCATTATTACTTCACAACATTTTTATTCTTCCTTTAACAGGTGGTCGAGTAAATAAGAAGGCATTTTTCCTGAACTACAGATATATTTATCTACATTATATGTAGAAATAAATCCCAGGAGTAGAACTATAGAAATGTTTTTGGGTGCATTTCCTCATAGTAGCATGTAAATGCATTTTTGGAGAACAGTCAAAACAGAAAGTAGCAGTTGTTTGTGTTGGTTTAATGATAGGCCGTGCTGTTTTGTTTGCCTCTCAGATTTAATTTCCGTTATCGAGTGTTCAACAAAGCATGCTGGCTACAGTGGTAATTTGGGTCTTTTTTTTTTTTTAGGTTTTGTCAAACCGGAAAAGCCGGTTCGTCCCTTGTACCCAGGACATGATTTCACTCGGCAAGTCCGTTCAGGCAGCACATGCCAATCAGCAAAGAGACGAAAACAGCGAAGAGTGGGGGAGAAAATGTCTTGATGAATCAACAAAAATGGAAACTGGATTGTTGGAGTGTAATAACATTATTTGGCCGTGTACACCGATAAGGAAATGTGTGCTGAATGCACTTTTGTTGCACTCAGGCAGTTACAGAAAGTCACACATGGGAGCCGAGCCATATTAAAGAAAGAGAAACAGAGGGAGATAAGGAGAGAGTGTAAGGTAGAGAAAGTTAAGCATGCAAATGAAGTATAACACAAGCAGAACAGTTGAGTTTGCGCCAACGCGTCACTATATTCTTTCATTTTCACCCACAACAGGATGTTTGTATGCAGGGGACTGTTTCCAAGATGAGACATACTTTGTACCGTGCACTTTGAGAATGACCTTTGGCCAAAAAATATATTGCATATCTGAGTCATAAATTCTTCAAATTCAAATTCACAACATGAGTGACTTCAAGCAATGCAGCCAGGTTGTTGTGTAACAAATGTCCAATCCTTTCCAACTAAATACTCTCTCATACACCTCTACCGTGGATCTAAAACATGACTGGGCTACATCGAGGGGGCTTGTACTACCTTCCATAACCAGTAAGTCAATGCCAGGCAGCAGGTCAGTAGTATTTGACTTTCTCTCTGTGAAAGAAAGATAAAGCCACAATTACTTTAAAGTGGTATCGGTCTGATTTTAGTGCCTAGAACTAATGACTCTTAAGACTTATTCAGAACCCGGATGGTGGCTAGTACCCTCTCTGGTGAATGTACATCTGCCCATACACTACTTAATTTAGCCACAAAAATCAGGCCAAGTTTATTTGGAAACAGTGTGTGTAATCATACGTGTGTGCATGGGAGGAGGAAAGTAAAGGGGGGGAAGTATAGAGAGAGAGAAAAAGAAGAAGCAACATGTGTGACCGCTTACACATGCAACTTACCGAGTACAATTAGCTCTGTGTAGTCTTCACTGTTTCCTGAAAGATCCTGGGAAGATATCACAGAACAGACGTAAACACCACTGTCGCCCCATGCAGTCTGCGCGATATTCAGGTCAGCATCTGTAAGAAACAATAGATCCAAAGATTGATTTGTCTTGTTTAAATTGCAGTATTTTTAAACCTGAAAAAAAAAAAAAAAATGAAAAAAATGACTCAACAAATACTTCTACCCTTTTTGTGTGTGTATTAAGCTGTGTATACTCTTGGCCTCAAGGTTTTTTTCTCAGCTCGCCTTTATTTTTGACAAATTTAACAATGATAAACAATGCACATATCCAAATGACTTTCCTTTTAAAATCAGGTACTTTGCCTGATCCACTCCTAAAAAAAATAAAAATACATTCCCACACACCTTTATAAGAATGAAGCTATGGTTAATTCCTAAAAAAATAATAGTTTTTTTTAAATGCTAGTCTGATCCACTTGTCCATTAATAGACAGAATAATGGTCAAAAACATTGCATGGAGTAGACAAAGTACTATAAAGCAGTGCACAGTAGTGTGTGTTAATCCTTGTGTGTTGCAAAGACACATCTGGAAATAAGCTTTGTGAAATACAGACTGAAGGGTTTCAGTTGAAAGCTCCATCGCGAGTAGACGATTGTGGTGAAAAATACGCCCTGCTACACTCTGCACTGTGCAATGGATGTCAACAGGCTCTAATGAGCCCTCCCCCAAGAGCCTCAGTTAGCCTGACCTCCAGCTATGTCGCTTATGCACTCAGGGTAAGTTGACTATCAAACCCACTAGTCAACACTAGTCGTGCATCATTGAAGACTAATCGTTCATCTGTGGTTTCAGCACAGTGCAGTGACCCCTGCCACCTCCTGCAAAAAAAAAAGCCACCGCGTTGTTACTGCAGTCTAACAGTATCTCCAGCTCAGACAAGCCTGCTGGGTTTAGTCCTATTAGTTTGTGGCTCATTTGTAAAAAGCATCTCAGAGGTGCGTCCTGCCTACACTAGTTCACCCTTTACTGCTTCCATTTGAGAGCTTTTTAATGAGAACTGATCATTGGATATATACTGCATCTCCCGCTAATAAAGATCGACTACTTTTTGCAGGTATGAGGACTACTAAAATGCAGCAGTCGTGAATGCTCTCCTATGCACCAGGTCATTGTTTGAGTGATTGTCTGTACCTGCATCATATCTAATATCTCAGGGTGACTTTTTTTTTATTAAAACCCAAAATCTTTGAAATGAGCTCTTGTTAGAGATCAGACTAGCTAATGACTGTTACATCTCAGCTAATGCATTAGCCTTACTTACACCTGCACTTACAGAACAGATGTCCATGCATCATTGAGTCCTTTGTGTAATATTGCACACCTATTACTCACTATATTATATCTTGTTTTATTAGTTATAGCAACCGTTTTTACCTTGCTGCAGCCCTATGAAAGACTTTGCAGATTTGTCTTTGAAAAGTGCTAAAGTGATGTTGATGATTTTCCCAAAAGTATCAAAGTTACATTACACTGAGATAATAAATAACACAAAAATGGCAACTGCATAGTGTTGTTTCACTTGCATGGCGGCAGTATAATTATACTGGATAGCCATTGTTTAGATGTCAGTCTACATCAGCAGTAGATCATTACGTCAGCCCATTTCTGTCCTCCATATAAATACATTTCTCAACAGTCTGTGAGAAAATAACGAAGTGGCAGCAGTAAGTAGATGAAGAGAACTTGGGCAAGAATCTTTCTCATTTAAAGGCCCGTCATAAATCCACTAGTTTCAGGGTGGTTTTTCAAATAAAATTTTACCTGTCAAGTAAAAAAGAACTCATACCCTGTCTTTAATATACATGTGAATGGGATTTCAAATTGCAAGTTTTGATAAACTCACTGTTCAGGATGCTGATCTTGCGACCCTGGTAATCCCCTCCGAGGGTAACGGCATTGCCTTGCTTGGAGGCCACTATGCGCACCGTCCTCTGGGAATCGGCACACTCGATGTTCGGGTCGTAGTTGGGGTTGTTCTGAGACAGGATGTTCTCTGCACTGCTGGGATTCAACGCAGCCTGGATGGGGTCCCGGCAATATGATTTGTACTTCCACGTGACAACAGGAGGCTGAGTGGTGGTTGTCTGGTAGGTGCAGGTGAGGGTGACAGGCTGAAAGAGGATGACGATGTACCTCTTTGTGGGGCACTGGACCGAGATGGCCATGGTGGACTCTAGACATAAACATTGGAGATTTAAATTGATGAGACTGAGTAGTAGATGATGATTATTATTATCAAAATGTTACTCACATTTTATAATATTGGGTTATGGTTTCTAACTACTCCAAAATACCCTTAGGGCGTGGTATATGACAACATATTTCCTCACTGCTAGTATCACTGAGAGTGGGTGAGATGAGTCACCTTGGACGGACTTTTTTTTTTTTAGCCTAAGCATTACAGTCTGGTATGACAACTATGTATACTTAAGATGCTTTGAGAAGAGAGGAATAGTCTCTAAAATTTGAACACAAAGTCAAGACTGTGTGAGATTTGTTGACAGTAAGAACAATACGGATTATTTCCAGCCAGACATGGTTTACTGGAGTCGATCACTTGTTAGCTGTTGTGACTTGTCTGCTGTGATTTAACTAGACTTTTCTCTGACCCAGCGACTTTTTCCATATTGCTAATCTTAAAACGTAAAGGCTCTTTTATGGTTATAAAATGTGGAGTAAGTGTGGTTTCTAGGGCACATTCAGCATGACCTTTTCCTAGCAACATTAACAAAGAAGTGCAAGGAAACATTTTTTTTTTCATTAAAAAAAAAAATCACACCACATTTGATTAAATAAAAATAATATCACTGTCAATCCGTGTTGATCGCTTTCCACCCCCAGAGTGTGTGCCCGCTCTGACTCAAACTAAACTTCCTCTCATCCAGCAGTTTGTTCATCTGAAATGTAAAGGCCCTTCAGGAATAATAGAAGACACCAAAAAAATGTGTGGTTTCCAACTTTTCAACTTTTTTTCTTCAATTGTACATTGAGTAAATATGTCCTAATTTCAAGAAATAAACTGATAATGCTGTATAAAATATTCAATATCTATGTTATATATATTTATTTGTATCTTTTTTTTTTTAAGACCGTGAATGGCCCATTCTCCTTGCATGTTTTGTTTGCAGGCATTATTTTCAGCCATACAACAAATGAAAACAATTGAGAACAATTGCTCCCAATACTAGGATGGGTTAAATGCACAGTATAATTGTCCCTGTGTGTGCTGTGCAGTGTACACGTGTGATGATATGATGTGAGGATTCAAAATCCTCCATTTTCATTTTAAAACTAAATAATCCTGAATTCAAAATGACTTAAGTAAAAGTACAAAAGTAGTATCAGTACTAAAATGCAGAATGGCTCTTTTCAAAGTGTTGTATTATTACAGATTATATTATTCTGCTTTTATCACTAAAATATACATGTCATTTCAATGTATTAGTTGGTCAATGTGGAGACAATTTCAGATACTTTGCATACTACTGGGTAGATTAGTACTATAGTACTGCATCATATCATTTAAGCATACGATGGTTTAGTTTTTTCTATGTAAAAAGTAACTAGTGACTATATTCCTAAGTGTCAAACTAATGTAGTGGAGAAAAAGGACGTTTCCTCCTCAAATGAAATGTAGTGGAGTATAAGTATAAAGTAGCAGAAAATGGAAACACTAAGTAAAGTACAAGTATGTCAAACAGGTTGTTATATGGTTCAAATAGGTGGTTTGACTAATAAATACAACATTCGCACTAAATAATCCCCTACATGAAAAATAAAAATACCACAAGAATGTGAAACGGAGAAAGGCTCGAGCAGCTATAGGAGCTGTATTTCTCAAAGGACTTTTCGCGGAAGAGGGCCCACCCTGTTTTGCAAAAAAAAAAAAACAGGCCAACTTACCTGTTGCTACTAACGCAGCGATGATTAACGTCCAGAACATTTTTAATCCTCTTTCCTCGAGGTCTCAGTCGACTTATCTTATTATTATGTCCTTAAATACAAAAATAAAACTTTCTCTTATGCATTATATTGCGCGCAACTGTCTTTTTCCTCAGCCAGGTAGTTCCAGCTCCATTTTGTGTCTTTGTACGTTGTAGGCGAGGGGGAGTACCTGAACGCCCCACGTCAGCCGAGCAGCCAACAGGTGAGTTTTCAGAGACAGGTTGCGAAACACAGGGGTGTGTAAATAGTTTTGGGTTGTTTTCCTTGTCGGCAATGGATTCATTTGACCCCAAAAACTTGTGAGATGAGAGCAGGAAACATTTTATACGAAACCATTTATTTGTCAACATATTTATATTCACCTAAATAGAAATTTGACCATTAAGTGAAGTTTAAGCTGCCCGCTAGTTGGTACGACCCAGACACTGATAAAGATATCATAGCACCACTGTTTGTTAATGTTCAACCCAATGTTTGTGGGAGCTCAACCGTGTGTGTGTGCGTGCATGTGTGCGTGCGTGCATGTGTGCGTGTGTGTGTGTGTCCTAGTAGGGCCCAGTTCCTGTGGGTGTATTACCGCACTTACAATATAATCACGGTATTATAGGTTACTCAGTGGTGGAAAATAACTACATAATCCTACATTTGCTCAAGTAGGTTAGTGTACTACCTAATACTTCACTTCATTTATTTGACAGCTATGCCTACAAGTCACGGGTTATTAATACATAATATAATCAATAAAGAATTATTATGAATGTAACTACCCAGTAGTAAATACAGTAAACATTCACCAGCTGCAACATTAAAAAGATACTTACACATTAGTGCACCAATACTTACAATCCAATATATACTTTTCAGAAATACGGCATTCTGTATAATGAGTACTTTTACTTTTGATGTTTTAGGTATATTTTGTTAGTAGGCTTGCATTTGTACTTTTACTTCAGTAACAATTTGAATGCAGGACTTGTATTTCTACATTGTGGTGTTGTAACGTGTACTTAAGTTACAGAGCTGAGTATTTATTCCACCATTGATCGTTCAATTAAAACACTATAGTGCCTGGTCAGTGTCTTATAAATAATTGATGGAATCATTTGCTGTTTAAAACGTTTTTTTATTTAAAAAGCAGCTACACCTAAGCATTTAGCCATTTTTTAAACATCATTATCAGCAAGCAGAATAGGACTAGTTG